>OX465095.1:73835489-74167989 GCA_949987625.1 Chalcis sispes | reverse complement strand
TTTTTTTTTTTTTTTATTTTTGTTTTTTTTACGATACGTATATATGATTCGCTCGCTCCAGCTTTTTGAAGGAACTCACAAAGAAAAGCGATCGCGCATATTTTCTTATCGTATAAAGTTTAACAACATAAACAGTCAGTTTCTTTAGTTCGACACAACAAGCGGACTGCTTGTTCTTTCGATGTGTACATTACGCGATTTTACGTATCTGTATAATGTATATAAACGTTTGGGCGATCGATACAATTGTGTTCGTTTATATTTATTGAAGATACGCGTATATATGCCGTTATAGCCTTTTTTTTATTTATTGGACATTAAGAACGAGGTTTCCTTTAGCAAATAAAAAATCAATTGAACAATCTTTTTCATTTTTTCGTTTTTTTTTTTTCCTTTGTTTCTTTTTTCTTTTTCACATCATTCGATTCGATTTGGCAAAAGATTATTCAATATTCTTTTCGTTTATCTCGATTTTTTGTGAACTTTTCGGAGAAAGAAAGGCGTTAAAAGAATTGATTACATTATTATGGAGAATACAAAAAAAATTTCAATTTTTATACTACGTATTTACGTGTTAATTTATTACAAAAATCGAAAAAAAAAAAAAAAAAAAAAACAATAGAAGCGCATCCAATAATTTATATTTTGCATCGTTCATATATAAAGATTGAGGCCTTTACAAATTAATAAATCACTATGATAATTGATTTTACACGATGCCGTTTTATTATTGTTTATCTTGTGACACGGTCACTGAGAACCTATTAGGAATGTCTTGTATAGCAAAAAAATGTCTTTTCTTTTGTCCCTTTTATCATATTTATTTAAGATTTTGGGTCCTCGTGTTTATACTTTTCTAATATATAAATATTTATATGTATATATAAAATGAAAATGAAAATCTATACTCGGGCAGTTCTGTATATCTAATTATTTATTTATAGAATTGGACGTTATCACGTTCGCGCTGTGACGATCATTAGTTATAAAACAAATAAGCTTCGACTTCTTCGTTTCCTTTTTTTTTTTTTTTTTGTCATTGAATAATGTTTACATATTGTAACAGGGTAGAATTTTTCGCCTGTTACTAAACGTTGGTTAGCAACGCAACCCAGTTTTGATAAGAATAATAGATAAAAACAATATAAAAGCTAAAAGCACACACACTATACTACTTCTTTTTTCCTCAAGTTATTCTAACAGATCATATCCTTCCCTTTTAACTCTAACATCAAGTATGAAGGTGCTCGAGTCATCCAGCTCTAGCAGTCATCAAGCAGCCCAATAAAGTAAATTCTATAGCTTACAAGCACTGTAGTTATAGCTCAAGGACGCATTAATGGTCTTATAACTCAACACACGTAAATTGAACAAGTTCAACCAATAATTCCTTGGGAGAAGGATTTTTGCATAGCTCTAAGGACAGCTCACTTGGCTTGGCGAAGAAAGACAGGCTATATAGGTTATGGTGGCACTTGCTTAAAATACCGATATTAACCACCGACAGCATTTGGTGACTACAAGTGCCACCCCTCCGCAATGCTTAAGTGCCGAAGATTATTCACCGGAAAGCTGTCGACTGCACAAGTCACCGATGGGGAGCAATCATTTATGGAAAGTCGAAGAGTTAGCGCTAAGAGATATAGGAGGAACGAAGAAGGAAGATTTGACAGCTCAAGTAGCGGAGAAAAGCGGCGCACACGGCACTTACGACGATGGCGTTGTAGTCAAGCGGACCTTGTTGCAACGCGCGCTACCAAAGAAATGGAATATCTGCGAACTAGACGGAGAAGAAAGCATCTCTCCGCCCGAAGGAAAGTTAGTCAATTTCCGTAGTACCGCCGTAAAAAGTTAGCGTTTAGAGTCCTTTAGCAGTCTTAACGATCGAGCCGTCATTGCGTACAAGTTGATTAGAAGCGTATCGCGCTCGACGATATAAAGCAAACGTTTCAATTATACGAGCGAGTTTTGAAGAGTGAATTTATGACGAGCGTGGAATTGCAGTATACTGGGGTAAGTTGCATTGGGTGCGACCGTTTTTCCGAATTCCTTATCCGCGCGTGCAGTGTGTGTGTGTGTGCCGTGGGTTTTCGTGCTCGAGCTCAAGCTCGAGATTGTTTTATTAGCATCTTTTTCGGGTTGAGTACGTCGCGAATTATCAAATCTTTCGTCTGGGACGAAAGTTGAGCCCACGCCGAGCCAGAGCAAATATTGTTGTTAAAAATACGAGTTTCTATTATTCGAGCTAGAGCTCGATGTGGAGAGCCGCGATACTGGCGAGCGCGACTGACGTCCATCTTTTTCAGGATTAATTTTATATCAAAATTAATATTATAATATATCTACTGTTATTTTAAAATTTGTAATAAATTCATTTGTACGCCGACAAGATTCCCGCAGACGTTACAATATATATATATATATAGACAAATTAATTTTTTTTAAATTATCTAAAATGAAAAAATTGTATTTTATTAATTTTTATTTGTTTTAAAGATCTAAGATCGACGATCTTTTAAATTATTCTGAAGCATTCAAATAAATCTGTGATTTTCTTTTAAAAAATATCGATTCGTTTAACTATAGAGATAGAAAATTCATCCTGACAAGCTGTCAATTCCTAAAATTTCTTACAAACTACTGATGAAATTTTTTCTAATTTGAAAGTCATTAATGCTATCTAGATAAATTGTTCAACGATCTAAATAAAAATACATCATTTTTTAATCCTCTTAGATATTTAAAAATTTAATTTCAAACTAATTCGTTAAAATAAAATTTACGAGAATAATCTTCGGTTACTGCGTAATGCATGAATTTTTTCCTAAATTTTTTAAGTAATTATAATTTAATTTTAAATATCTGACATCGAATAAATTTACATTCAAAGTCTGTGCTTATTTGGCAATCGTTTGATTATTTATTGACACTTTTAACCTGCAACCTTTTTATGTCGTTAAAACAAAGATAGCATTACCGAATGCTTTTTGGTGTAAAAGTTTTACACACATTTTTTTACATCATACGGGAATATATCGATTATGTTTTATACATAATAATAAATGTATAAGTTTATTTCAATTAACTCATCGATTTGAAAAAGTATTAAGTATTTTTACTTTTTATTATTTTAACATAACATAATTTTATAATCGTTTAAAAATTCAAACATAATTATTAAATAATTAAAACAAACAATATAAAAATTTTTTTAAATTTCATCAAGTCCACGAAAGATCATTAATAAAGCCCTCTTTACCATCTTATTAAAAAGAAAAAAAAAAAAAAAAAAAAAAGGAAAAGAAAAAAAAAGAAATAGCGTCTAAACCATACTTTTAAAATATCAGAGCTAATAATCCCTGCGCCAGCTGAGAAAATTGATCGCGTGCAGCCGGCTTATAATTTCAGCTTGGCTACATTTCTATATCGAGTATCGCGTTTTGGCACGAGTATTATTTCGCGAAAATCCGCATTTGGATATTGGCCGCGCGACTGCCGGTACACATTTAATTTATAAGCGTCTCGCGACGCGTCGGATTTCTTTATGTCTCTCTCTCTCTTTTTTTTTTTTTTTTTTTCATTTCGTTTATCCTTCGTCGCACACATCTTGACATTGCGCGCTGATCATTCTCGCGAAAAATTTGCGATGTTAAAAAATTTCGGCTTATAGATTAAACAACTTCCAATGTGTATACATATGATATTTACGTGTTACATATGACGATGTACGCTTTTACTATTTTTTAACATCTCGAGTACGCTATATTAAAATTATCGAAAGCTACGCATTATGGAAACGAATTATTTTTCTTTTATTTTTTTCCTTTGTTTTGATCAGGATGACTAAAAAACTTAATTATACGAATTACATTAAAATTAATACAACGTATTGTCCGACTTATGTAGTAAACAGGGGATGACGCGCAAAGATTTTACGAGATTTTTATTCGCATTGAATATTTCATTGCTTGATCCGAGAGAAAAATTTTATACGATTATACAAATTCATGTTCGATTTTACAATTAGTGTTACATTTATTTTTTTTATAGATAGCATAAAATGAAAATTAAATTCATTCGATTATAATATTTTTATCAAACCATAAAATAGACAACGTGATGTAATAAAACAATATAAAATTTTTTTTATCATGGCCCTTGTTGTTAAAGACAATGTAGCGTTACGTTTAAATAAGGGGTTTTTTTTTTGTTTTTTTTTTTTTCAATTACGTCTTTTAATCTCGTTTTGTCTTTAATACGCGCTTATATGTCTTCACCTTATACTTCTTTGTTTTATATATATACAAGACTAGGATTCTTATCAATTAAAATGTTCGTTCTTTTATTTAAAAGGCCCATTATATTGGGAATGTGCCGCGTCACTTACACCTTTTCTCACATTCACACTTCAGGTTTGTCATGTAATTCACTAGGATTGTCATTTATCAGTTTCTTGAAGTGTAGTTTCAACGTTTGAAGATTTAATGTTTTGTAATGTTGCAATTTTTGGATGAATAGTACAATTAACGCCTCGATAACCGTTGTCTTTGTAGACATTTTTATATAAATTCGATCGAAGAAAAGTTCATCGTACTTCGATTTTCATTTTCTAACTATAGGCTATAGAATTACATATACTTTTATGAATTGACGATTAAAATGCTGCTCTTTGAAATATGTCAAAGATAATTAAAAGATTTAAATTTAGAGCATTAATCCTATAGCAGAAATAAAGCGATTGACATTATAAATAAAATTTTAGATGTACTTTATATAATGAATAATGTAAAATATATGTTAATAATGTATTACAAGATTTTTTTTAGCCTTTTTAACATATTCTAGTCGATAGAGTCAAATTTTGAAAATCGATAAAATTTAAATAATCATATTCAAGATAATATTAAATTGTAGCAAACATTTTTTAAAAAAAGTTAATAAAAAAATTAATAAAAGAGCCCAAAAGAACTTTTCGACATCGTTGTACATTAAACTAAAAAAAAAAAAAAAAAAAAAAAAAAAAATAAAATCGTTCGCACACGGTACGTTTTTTAAATTCTTCCTATTATTTTCATTCGAAAGCAAAAACGTTGCTGGTATATTTTTCATCGAACTTCCATTTCCTCGTATGAAACCATTCATATCAATCCATCGCTCTTAACGCGAAATAAAATAATCCGTGAAATTTAAAAAAAAAAAAAAAAAAAACATCTATAACATTTCTAATAGGGCGATCTATCCCATTATCGCACGATAAATAAAAAAAGAAAAAAAAAAAGAAAGGTAAATAGTCATCGAGGTGCTAAATTTTTCATCCATTCTCATATCATATCCGTCGGTTATTCCCATTAAATTCAGGCTTGAGCGGCGCTCGTGACAGGATCGGGTGCGCAGCGGTGAACGAAGTGTCCAGGAGTTGCGTTAGCATAATAGTTCGTTGTCACCGATTGTCATCCCAACGGATCGTCCGGTAAGACTATACTTACGGATTTCCGACTCGATTGCTGATGTTGCTGATCGTCGATCGGCTCGTGTCGATGCGAGGGTGCGAGCACGCGTATCTCGGGTCGGGGCCCCGGCGTCGCTTCTCGTGCTTCTATCTCCGTGCTCGTTATCGACATGTCCTCGCTGTTGGTCGGGAGTAAATTTACCGGTGGCCTAAATAATTTTAATTGTTTCATTTACTACGATTGCGTGGGTATAAAGTTTATTTTTTAATCAAATTTTAATTTAGTTAAATTAAAATTTAAAATCATTTGATTAAATGTATGAAAAGTTAATCCGTTAAAATTTTGCTTTTATTTGTAAAAAATTTATAAATTACAAAGTGAAATTTAAAAGATAAAATGTACAGCATTCATATATTGAGCTTAAATTTCACATCACATTTGCAATCTAAATTGTACGCTATTTTCTACAAATTTAAAAAACATTTCTTTATTCCAAAGATTTTAAAAAAACGAGGAAAAAAAAAAAAAAAAAAAAAAAAAAAATCAGCGGGAGTAAAGCGACGATATATAAAATTTACCTGTGTTGCGGTGGTGGAGTCGGCGTTCGCGACAATGGAAAACTGGCGACCTCCCTGGTGACCGAGAGCGACCTAATGGAACCGAAGGTCTGGTCGGGAGAAAGATTCGCTCCGGCGCTTATCTGCACCATTCCGCTACTGCAATGCAGAGTTGAAAAAAATTGTTAGCTTTATTTTCGTCGTTCGACGTCGACTCCTTCAAATGCTGTATAAATTTCCATATAAAAATAAAAAAAACGTCGAATTTTAATTATTCGTTTCGAGTAAGTTTCGCATACGCGTATGTTTTATTATTTTGTTAAAAAAAAAAATAACCTTAAAAAACATCCTTACTTCGTAACCTTAAACGTTACAACAACAATGGGAAGCGCACAAGAAAAAGCACATTTATTCATTAGTCGCGAGCTGAAAATTTACAATCTTCGCCTTTTAAACGCTTTACACGCGAATGAAATTCGGAAAACCATCTCGCAGTCCATATACGTTCTTTTTTGTCATTACGTGAGCTACGTGCAAGTACCATACGTGACGCCGTCAATCGAAAAATCAACATATAAGCAGAAGCATATTCCGTATATAAATGTATATGTATATGTATAGGCGTAAATATACGGATATTTAAACGGAGAAGACGATCGACGCGAACGAGGAAGCATCGACGCGAGACGACGAAAAATACGCGCGCACGGACGATCGACCGAGGTCGCATATAAGTCGGGGACTCTTTATTCTCTTACTAGTCGAGGTGCGTATATTTTACATATCAACGCGCGTAATGCATGAAAATTCACCGGCTGCGCGATTAGTTTAAGACGTGCAATCGTACGGATTTTTTTTTTTTTTTTTTTTTTCATCGTTATTTTGTTTTATAATTTTCCGTTGCCGCGGCTTTATAATATAGCGTTAATTTTAAGTTTCGAAAATAAAAAGATTTTTTTTTAAAAATTCAACGATTGTAAACGTTTTCTATTGGGTCATTGCATTAATAGTGATGCGTTATAAAAAAATAAATGACAAAACGTTAATAATATAAACTTATTTATTTAGTCGCACAAATCACACTAGTTAAGAGTGTGTTCTACGCAGTGAAATACAGCAACAAAGAAAACAAAAGACGAAAGGCAAACTTGTCAGAACATTTTCAATGATAGTACGATCGTATCATGACTTATGCAATAATCCAATATTTTTTTTTTTTTTTTTTAGCTTTTGGTTACTATTTACTTTCTCGATTTTGTCATTTATCTAAAAATATGATTAATTGAAAATTTATATAAACGTCAGAGGCAATTTGAATACAAATCATTTGTTCGTTCAACGTCAAAAAAAAGAAAAAAAAAAAAAAAAAAAAAAAATCTATCGGTATCCATTGCACAATTTTAATTATTTTCCGACGTTATAAATTTCTAGAATCGACATAAACATGTTTACGTCGTTTAATTGAATGTTTGAAAAGAGCCAATAAACAAAATTATAAATCGCTTTGAAAGTGTGCAAGTCGATCAGCGATTTCACGCGAAGTCATCAAAAATAAGATATATGTATAAATTCACAGGGACGTAACAATTACCAATCGATCGCTATTGGCAAAGTAAATTCGTGAGAAAAGGTTATAAGAGAAAAGAACCGGGAGTTTATGGATTATCTACGGAAAAAAATAAAATAAAACAAATTTTCCAACTAACCTCGGCTGCGGCCATACGTTCTACATATATAGCCTCTTTAAATATTATTAATTCAAGCGCGCTGAGCTATTTTCGGAGCATTGTAGTTTTTTTTTTCTTTTCCGTATGATTATATACATACGCGATTGGACAGTTACTACCTCAACCCTCGCGTTGCAATACGATTTAAAAATTTATAGAACGTTGATAAAAGGGCCTTTATAATTTATTCGAATGAAATTTATTTTTAACTTAATGAGTTGCCTACTGCCCACATTTGCATTAAAAACAAAACATGCTAGTTGCTATTGATGAAATTTTTGAAAAAATAATGCATTCGATCGATCGATCGAGAGAGAGAGAGAGAGAGTGAGAGAATAGTATAGTTAGGATAAACGGGGCGTAAGATATATACGAGTATATGATAGCAATTAATGTGAAAAGTTATAATTAAAATAATATAACTACTTCCGTACCGATGAAAATATACTATACATACGTATATTAAAAGTTTTTATCTTTTGTAAATTTTGTTAACAATAGGAAAAGTTTAGACATGATTCATTTTTTATTAATTTATTTCAACGCTACTATAATATTTTGTTATAAGTTTATCGCCTAAATATTTGTTAAAAAATATTCGTATAAATGAAGATACCGTTGTAAATTAAAATAAGGGAAACGTTATCGTTGCGCCTCGGCACGCGCATATAATAACATCGCGAAAAAATTTTACTGAAATTTCAATAAATTTAGTATGAAAATTACAACGATACCGCTCAGTATTAGGTAAAAAACGAAAAGTATATGAAAATTTAAAAAGAAGTTTCTCGATGTACTAATGCACTTCAACGTTTCGGTTTTGAAACGTGCTTTATCTTTTGTCCCAAAATAGCCATTTTTTAAAAGAATTTTTAACGATTTATTCAAAAGAATTTTCGTTATTTTTTTTTTTTTTTTCTCCTTCTCCGCTGTAACAAAGCTCGAGTACATCGGCGACAACGTGCACATATGCTTATACACATACATAAGCACGGCTCTTACCTCATAGAACCGGAGGTGACGAGGAAGGGCATAGGCGTCGGGCAGGGACTAAGGGGCGAACTGCTGACGGAGCTTCGAGTACTGCTTAGTACCGAGTGCGGACATTGAGGTGGTCCGATGCGCGAGCCGAACTTTCCGTTGATGCCGTTGTTGCCCGTCGCTGGGCCACGGCCGCGGAAGAACGGTATCTTCGTCCAGCCGCCGACGTTCTTACCTGGAAATTGAACATTTTCTTTTAATTTATTTTTTTTTTTATTATTATTATTATTATTATTTTTTTTATTGAGTTTCATGTGTATATATATACATTTTTATGCATCTATTAACTTTTTTAAGTTTCTTGCTTTTGTTCATAACTATATTTAAAATTTCAATAACGTGAAAAATATCGTCGTTTAGATTAACGAAAGATTACCGTTTGAAGCTAATGGATCAAATGACGGAAACCCTTGATTCAATTTTTCCTGGATAAAAAAAAAAATTTTAACGTAAAAAGGAAAAGAAAAGAACAAAAACGCCCGTCTTTCATAAAGCATTCGTTTTCCTTCGGTAAAATAAAAAACGTTAAAGAAAATAGACGAGATAAATCAAGGGTCGCTCGGTTTTGCGATTATTATTACACGAGCGACATCCTCAAATCGACTCTTCCAGCGAAAAGTGGAACTCCCGCACGTGCAATCAGATGAACGTATATGTGTATATATATATATATGACTATTTAAATACTTCGAAGTCCAATTAGAAATAGGGTCATCTCGTGGTTGGAATTGGCGCCGTGCGTCTTCTTAACCAAACACCGAGAACGCGAATATGCACACAGGCATAAGAGTCGTTCCGCGTCTAATTTATGGTAACGCGACAATCGCAACGACACGAAGTTGCATATATAAGTCTCGTCGTATGAAACAATGACCCTATACCATAGCAATGCCTTCGCGTTCAATATATCTATACACGTGCTAGTATATGAATATATGTAGATGTACAGACGTCGATGTGCCATTGACTGGAACGATATAAAACGAGATATACGTACAACATTCTCGTGGCATTAGCCTGAATTCTGACAATCCGCTTAGCTTGGGTAAGTTAAGAAGTCGGCCTAGCCTCGCCCTGAATTTTCGCGCGTTCCCAATCTTCGTCTACTCTTCGCGACTCTTCGTCTTCGAGACTCTTCGTGTGACTTTTCGTTAGCTCACTTACTCATTTACTCTCTCTCTCCTTCTCTCTCTCTCTCTCTTTCTCATTCTCTAACGATTTTCAAGTTTGTTTTAAGGTATCCTACCGATGTATAGTGGAATGAAAAACGATAAACTCGATTATCTAAGGTGCACTCCGCTGCATAAGTTCTTGTAAGTCGATCGACGTTCGTACGATATAGAATATTTTAATTGGATTAAGCTATTTATATGTAAATCTAAAGAGTGAGATATACTTTACTTATTTGCTTTTACGTAATTAATTTAACGACAATTTAACGTTAAAATTATGTTTATGCGCGAGATATTTGCATCTTGGGCGATAAATTTATTAAAACTGTAAAACGTACCTTTCAAGTGAGTCTGTCGGTAGTTGCAAAATAAAAAAAAAAAAAAAAATATATATATATATATATATATATATATATATATATATACATATAAATTATCAAATACCGTATCGGTGATGTACAATTTAAATTAAACAAAGATAAGCTGCATTATGTAGTTAATCATGTCTTTACGTCTATATAAATATATAAAATTACGTTCGTTTAGTGATTGAACAAAGAAAAAATAAAAAAAAAAAAATAATGTGTTATCGTTTCATTGTGCGAGCGCACCAAACAATTATCTTATAAATTATCTATCTGCTTCGGATAACTAACGGTCGATAATAATTAACTCAACTATATATATATATATAAGCAATATCTTAACGAACTCCACAATGTCTATTCAACAACAGTTGTAAAATTTAAACAGCTCTCGCGCAATTTCGTGCACAATGCACCGTTATATAAACAATAACATTGATAATTTAATATACGCGGTATAATTATTGTGTGAAATCGTTAAAATTCAAAAGGAAAAGATAATTGTATAATCTAGAATCAAACAATGCGAAAATAAAAAAATTTTAAAATTATTGAAGTGCTTTCAACGTTCTTTGGTAACTTTTTTCTTGAATTGCTGTAATAATCACCTTTACAGTTAACGTTTAACGCTTGCAAAGTTTGCACAGCATCAATTAACCTTGTTTTTAAAAGTATTCCTTTGTCGTTACGAAAAAAAAAAAAAAAAAAAATATGAAATTTGATTAATTCATTGTACCGAGCGGGTTTTTTTGTTTTTTACGCGTTAGAAGAAAAAAAAATCCTCAAGTAGATATTACAAATTAAAAAAAAAAAAAAAAAAAAAAAATTAAAGAGAGAGAAAAATAAATCTCGAATTGACGATGCGTAAACGCGAGTTCACGAGATTTAAATTAAAGAGAGAGCGTTGAGCTTTTTCTTTTCCACTAGTAATGCCACTGCTACCACTACTAGGCGTCATTTGCGGGTGATATTCTCGGACTTTTCCGTTTGACCTCATTAGCACACGACATTACATTATAAAAGAAAAAGAAAAAAAAAAAGAGAAAGAGGAAGAGAGAGAGAAAAAAGTAGAAAGAGAGCTAACCGTCGTTGGTTTGGTTATAGTTTCCTTACTTATGTAATACGCGTTTATATATATATATATGTATATATATTTTTTTTTTTTACGTAGGAGTACAAATGTACGCGAGTCAAGTGTACGCACACGAGGAAACATACGACGGAAATGAAAAATGAAATTTTATTTTCCAAGTTATAAGTTTTATTTTATAAATAAAACTAAATATAATTCGCGATGCGTTCGTATAATTTAAGATCGATGAATTATCTACGATAAAATGGATAGTGTGCAATAATACAAATGTGTATCATAAATATGTAACCGGTACATCGAGATAATACTAGACTCATCTGCTTACTCGTTTATCAATGCAATCCGTTCTATCTTGTTAACTCGATCGACATTTATTTTCTTGCATGCATCGTAAACTTTTAAGACTCACTTAATGCGAGCTTTAACGTTATTCAAATTATTCATCGTGAGATATATCCTTACCGATTTAACTTATACAAATACGTAGGAAGAAAAATCTCAAGGGTTTAACTTTTGATAAATACTTTTTTTTTTTTTTTTTTTTTTTTTTATTTCAATTTTGCCTTATAATAATTTTATCATTTTTTAATATCGATGCACAACTTTTTCTTATACATTCGAGATGTGTACATATACATGCATACATATACACACATTGATATAGTGCAACGTCGAAATTCGATCACGAAAAATCCAAGTTTAAAGATTACCGCGGATGTATTCGAAATAATTTTATTCAAATCACCGTCCTACGATTGTTGCATAAGAAACTTCCGTCTGTACACATAATAATGCACATATGTCATACGAGAGAGAGAGAGAGAGAGAGAGAATGAGAAAAAAAGTCACGCGGTGACCGAAGCTTTACAGATTTTGAATTAGCTACAAATATTACAGAATCGAGTAGTAATTTATTACGAGCCGTATTATCGCGTAAATAAAACGAATTTACGCGTCGTTTTATCCGTTGTCTCATACCGGAAGAAAAAAAAAAAAAAAAAAAAAAAAAAAAAAAAAAAAAAAAATATATATAACGTAAGTTTCCGCGATATGTAAGAAGTAAAGCACGCGTGAGAATTTATAAAGCGGTTGTTACGCTTTTTATATCCCGTTAAATACCATTTACGACACTGCGGAATCAATGCGGTATCTCATTTTACGTACGTATATGTATCTAAATATGGATAAACGTGTGTATTCTCGTTTATTTCCGTGTTTTCTCATACTTTTGTCGACTCGCTCCATTTTCGTTACTTTGGTTATTTAAATGAAATTAAAAAAAAAAAAGTTTTAATTAGTTTTTATGCTACAGCTTGATAAAGCTAATAGGCTTTCAAAATGTTCATTTACATAAACCGTTTTTTTTTTTCCAATTATAGGTAAACGATTCGACTATACAGTTTTTTTTTTTTTTTTTTTTTTTTTTTTTTTTTTTTTTTTTTTAATTTAAGTTAAGCAACGTTTCTATTATTTGGTAAGCTTCTTTTTCTCATATCTTAAGTTATTTAATTGAAAATTTTAATTAGAATTTTTCATCTTCAGAAAGTCGTCTTGCAAATATTTTGGCAGTTTCTCAGCGTTTTTTTTTATTAAAATAATAAAGCGTATCGTGTAATTGAAAGAGATTTGTTGATTTTTTTTTTGTTCCCTTTTGAAAATTCTTAGCGCATTCTAAGTAACCAGCACTCTTAGTTATCTGGAGCATAAAATAATTCAATTTAAAAAGTTACGCCATAATAAACAATTAAAAGCATTTTTTTTTTTTCTAATTCAAATTAAATATGAATAAAAATTGTTTAATTGTACTTGAGTTGCGCATTCACAGAATAAGTAGAGTATATAAATTCTCAAAAACCCGTACATACAAGGTTTAGCTAACGATTTAAAGATAATTCAGAACAAAGTATTATAAACGACATTTATCATCATTTCTTTCAACTAAGGTTATATATATATATATATATATATTAAAAAAAAAAAAAAAAAAAAAAAAAAAATTAAAATAGAAAAACAATAAAACTCACCAAGCATCTTAGCACCTTGCGTAGGGCTAAGTGGATAAAAGTCGCCGTGCAACGGACAATGGAACCCGACGCGTCTTTCGCGTCGACGGGCGCGTCGCGTGAGGGCGCAGAGAAGAGCCCCGAGGCCGAGCATCAGGGCCCCGACGACGATGCAAATGGGCCCGAGGATCCGTGAATTTCCCGTGAAGGCGATCCTCGCAGCGTACGAGTCCTTGTCCTCGTCCTCCCCTGGACCCCTGTATGACGCGGCTGAAATTCGTTCGGAATCATTTTGTTTATTGTATCGTCATCATCATCATCATCATCATCATCATCATCACCATTATTATTATTATTATTATTATTATTATTATATTTATTCTACGTACAGGCGACGGATTAAATTCAAAAACAGATAAAACGAGAGACGCGAGTAAAATAATTGTTTTTCTCTATTTTGTATACGTATAAGCGATCGTCTCGAATTTTTTAAAATGCAACGTCTTTGACTTTGTAATCACATAGATTAAAAAATATTTTCATTTGACTGAATATCATATCAGAAAGTCATTTCTTAAAAGAATATTCAAACGAAAGTATGTAAATCGATAAACAAACGTTGCAGATAGACCGATAAAAATTATACCGCAATACCTTTGACCAAGCAAGCGAATATTTTATAGCTTAATCTTCTCATTTTAAAATTATTTTTTTTTTTTTTTTTTTTTTTTTGCTTTTATATTCGATGTATTTTCGATGATGAAACGCATTCTATTAATTATATAACCTTTAACTGTTTAGTAATTTTAGATCGTAAATTTTTAAACATCAGCGACAAAAATAATCTCTAATGTTCAATACCATTTTCACGTAAAATTTTATTTTCCAGTTCATCGAATAGAAAATATATGTATATATATATATATATATCGAATTTTACCAAATGTTGTACGACACGTGATGAGAAATTTATATATATATGATATCTCGACTATTTCAATTCGAACGCGGGCGAGCAAAACGGAAAAAAAAAAAAAAAAAAAAAGATGAATTTCCGTTATATCTCGGCTGTGTGAGTTCTCGATGTTAATATACCGTGCAATTTTAAATAATGTTTCACGTCGTGAAAAAGGTGTACGGGACTCTTGACCCACTTTGCTCGCGTGGTTTTTAATAACGATAATGTTAAGAGCGACTAAATTGTTAACGAATTTTCGTTTTTTTTTTCTGTCTTTCTTTCTTTCTTTTTTTTTTTTTTTTTTTTTTTTTTTTTTTGCTGTAAGATTTTAGCGACGTAACGTAAGCGCAATTAAATTCCCTTTATCCAATTTGTTTTTTTTTTTAACGAGAAATGGAATTTTAAGAAAGAATTTATTGTAATAACGGCCGTTTAATAGATAATAAACCATATCGTGAATAAAATACATTTAATCAAGTTGCCATATGCAACATTCTTCTCAAAATATTAAAAACGTTTTTAATTATTTTGATTACATAAAATCAACTCGCTTTAATGGAATCCTATTAAGATTAAATACTCTAAAGGAAACAATACAAGGGGAATAGACACTGACAGCTTTCCCGTAGGAGAAGATTTTCAATCGAACGACAGCTGTACGTAGGTATCGAAGTACATTATTAATAGACGCGTTGCCTAAAGATACTATGAAAACAGTATATTCAGTGAATTGGAACAATGTATTACTTAGTAAATGAAACTAGTTTATGCAAACAATTCAATTATTATGTATTTAATAATAAAATTTGTTATATCGCGGTATATAACGATAAAAATTTTTTAAAAAACGATACCGCGCGTGTAAAATTTTTACTTTATTTTTTTTATTTATAAAATTTAATCGTTAAAATTGCTTTATCTTACAAGGAATTCGTTTGTCTTCATTAAAACACAAAAGTTGAAAAATCTTCGTTCGAAAAACTATTCGTGGTCACAATTCAGCGAATCAGCTGAGATACGTGTATATTTGTGCAATAAATGTCTTTCTTTTTCTTAATTTTTCACAACGAAAGGTTTAATTTTCATCATCCAACGAATATATATATATATATATACAGACACACAGTACTCGCGTATATTGATCTAGAACCTATCGTAATCACGCCTCTAAAAGAAAGTACGCGCAAGCCAAAAAATAAATAAATTGCGTGTCTTATCTTTGCCGCAAGCACATCCCACTTGCGCGGCTTCTTCGAGCCCGATTTCCGCACGAAAAGTGCATAAAGCGTATAACCGTGATGGATAACATATTTGTATGTATATATATGCAAGGAAATGAAGTTTTGTAATGCGCGTAAGACGAACAACAAGCGTCGTGTTACCCACGAGTGTCGCTTGAACTTAAGGGTCACGTTGCTCACGTTGATATATGCGTGCGTGTATGTTTGTCTGTGTGTGTGTGTGTGTGTGTGTACGCGCGCGCGCGCATAACGATGCGAGTATATTAGCTTATGTAATAGGTCGAGAGTTAACAGTGTCTCGTTCTTTGTGTATAGTATGTTGTATTAAACTGGATTGAGATAAAAATTATTTATCTTATACTTATTTTGGAATTCTCATCGTTTACATTTGGCTATCGGTCGGATACTTTTTCTAGTTTTTTTTTTTTTTTTCGTTATTTTTCTCCGTTATTTTTTTTCAGCGGCACTCGTCGATAAGACTTATATTTGGATTTCGGTTGATAAAAGCCCCGACGAGTTGTTTGTTTTAATTTAAGACTTTCGTATATTATTATTTCTTTGCTTATATTGATAAAGAATGAATTGAAGGCAAACAATCAAATGTGGTATTTCTTAGCTAGTCGGTAATTATTTATAGTTAAATTTTAGTGCAAGATTTTATATTAATTTATTTATAAACAAAGAAAAAATTTTACATGAAAATTTTAAATAATTTTATTTTCACACAGCATATGTAATTCTGACTTAAGATTAAAAAATAAATTATTGTTAACAGCATTTAGTCAAAGACGATATAAATATATTGATTTTTTAATTTATACACATACAATAAGTTTATTTTATAATTCAGAATGGGAAAATTAATCATAATATGTATTTTGATATTGCAGTCTGAAAGAGATAACAATAAAAATTCGATATTTATCACTTTTTCTTTTTTTTTTTTACATTTATTTTTTCATCCATCTATATCGAGCAAGCATTGGGAGAAGCGAATTGGTGATTCTTGAACAAATTTTATATTTAAATAAAACAATAAAATTTACTTTCAATAAACAATAAATAAATAAATTTTTTTCGATATACAGAAAAAAAATTAATAATCATTTATAACAAATCAATATCTTTTGTTCAAAATCCTTCTTTTTTTTTTTTTTTTTTTTTTTTTTTTACATGACGGCCAAGTCAAGCCAGCCCAATATCCCAAAGGTAAGAAATTTTCGCGAGTAAAAAAAAAAAAAAAAAAAAAAAAAAAAAATAGAGTTGCAACAAGCCGATTTAGTTTGAAGAGCCGAGCGCAAAACGCTCAAAACGTCATACATAATATCGTCGATATGGAAGCATTATGCGAATAAGAGAATAACAGACACATACGCACGCCAGAGTGACAGATACGCGTTTACGTACCGGTAAGTACGGCCCCAACGAGCACGAAGAGGAAGCCGAAGGCCGGCAGGGCAATTTGACAATTGGCCGCGACGACGACACCGGCGACCATCAGGCCACCCTCGATCTTTTCCACTCTCAGTCGCGATATCGACGCCGGACATTTTAATTTAGCGCCGAGTCCACCA
Organism: Chalcis sispes; assembly: GCA_949987625.1. Lineage (NCBI taxonomy): Eukaryota > Metazoa > Arthropoda > Insecta > Hymenoptera > Chalcididae > Chalcis > Chalcis sispes. The sequence continues at coordinate 74,150,808 of OX465095.1, read as the reverse complement.
CCGCCGGTTACTCCTGTACCTCCGCCTCCTAATCCACCTCCGCCGTTTAGTATACCCTCCTCCGGCGATGTGTTCCACGGTCTGTAAATAGATGATAAATTAAGAATTGATTGATAAATTAAGAAAAATACGAGTTGATATTTACATAGTTTTCTTTCGTTCTCTTTAAACGAGCTTTAGTTTTTTTTTCACCTCCCTCCCCCCCCCTCCCCCCACGTGCAAACTCGGGTGTCAAGGTGAATTCTTTACAATTGCTTATTTCTTTTTAAGATAGTTTGCATAGCTGAAACTGCGGCCTTGGTTGAGTCAAAGCTTACGCTTTTGTACAGATGTACAAACCTTCGTCTCGCCTCGTGCTTTTTTCTAACATTTGTGTAAAAATTTTTTGTAAAAATTCAAAATGATAATTTTTATTTTTTATTGAACGAGAGATATCTTTTTTTCTTTGGAGCACTAAATATTTATTGTATATAGAACAATAACATAATTGAACTAAAGCTCGTTTAAATTTTATCGTTTCAAAATTTTATAAAATAAATTTTTTTTTTTTTTTTTTTTTTTTTTTTTTTTTTTTTTTTCCAATTAAGGAGAAAAAAAAGTAAAATCGATGATATTAATTACTCGAATTGAAATTTTTATTTCGATTCTCCTATCTTTTTCATTCTTCAACGAATTAAAATTAATTTTTTTATTTACTCCTCCTAATTGTTTTCAATTTGAGAATTTTATTTAATTTGCTAAAATACAGTTTGATTAAATTTTAATGAAATTAGTTTTGTCGAAAATAATTGATAATGTGCCAAATTTTCAATTTCCAATCTACACTTTATACATTACCACGTATGTTAAAATACAATCATCGTTTATATACTAATAAAATTGTATTTTTCATTTCCTCGTATTATTAACTTACGCGCCGATATTTATCTACAAGAAACTCTAATAAAAATTATCCACAAGTTTATAATGAAAAGTTTCACGAACACATCGGACAACTCGAATTCAAAATTCTCATTCAACCTTTTGTTACAATAGATCTTCAAGGCGATGAATTCCAGTAGCACGCGGAGGGAGCTGCGAGATATGGATTTCTTTATGCGTCGGTATTTCTTTAAAATTCTCATAATCCCGTTACAAAGCATCTTCCTCGTATTGTCAATCTGACATTTTTATCGCTGGTCAATTTATGTGAATCTTTGTGCACGTAAGCTTTTAACTTTGTTTGAATTTAAACTATGTATGCGTTCGTATTCAAACACATTTGTTTACTATCTTTATACTCTCCATTGCACGAATATCTCGTTTTCATTTGAATAATCGATTCGATGCAAATAATATACTTTTAAATAAAATCTTTTCGAATCGGAAGATATTATTTTTTATAATAACAAATCTCGAATGAGATAAGTTTTTATTATTAATAAATTAAAATACATAAATAGCGAAATAATATTTAAGGTTAAACTTAAGCGTTTAACGTCAATTTATTTGTAAAAATTAATAAAGAAACAACTCGTGCAATCATTGACTTTAAGAAAAGTCAGTCTTAAGCAATTACTATTACTCGCGTGTTGTTATCTTAGGGTCTTTGGCAAACGGAAGTTAAAAAAAAAAAAAAAAAAAAAAAAAAAAAAGACGCGCGTAGAGATTATTAAGCGTAACGTTAGCTCGTTAAACATCGTCGGTGAATTTTTATATACCGTCGCGAATTTATAATTCAACACGCGTCGAAAGGTGGCTTCGCTCGCGCATAATATAAATAGGAATATTACTTGTAAATATATATATATATACATATATAACGAATGCATCGCGTACCCCAGCTATTGAATATCACAGAGAGTGAGAGAGAGAGAGAGAGAGAAGTAGTTTAAAACGTATTTTAAGTTTAATTCCAAGTGGATGAGAGATTGAGCTATACGCAAACGCTTTGTGTTTGCGGATTTATTACGCAGCGGCAAACGATGACGCGAATATAACGTATTCCAAAATTGGGAAGAAAATCGCGCGCACTTTTATTAATCATCGAGAATAAAACTGGTAATCGAACGCTCTCGTGTTAAAGCTCGAATATATTCATATAATTGAATTGTATTTGAAAAGCGATTAATTTTTCTTCATTTATTTTTAGGGAGGAGACGGATACGATAATTATTGAATTGTAATGGTTGTTGAAAAAAAAAAAAAAAAAACAATAAATAAATAAATAAATAAAAAATAAAAAAAAAAAAAAAGAAAATTCATTCGTATCAAAATAGCCGACATAGCTACAACGTCACTTGTACACTTGTTCGTTCTTTGTAATACAATACATTGTTGTAAAATAATGCTGATGTGTCGCATCGCACATTATAAATAAGTCGGGGTGTATGTGTCACTGTGAATTACGAGATAAATTAATCATTATTTAAATGAATGGATAACGATGCGCGCGACAAATACAATAATGTCCCGTGTATCGGTAATTGATGCAAGTTTGTAATGAAAATTAAATTTTTATTATTCACATTGCGTGACGTTGTTTTTATTAAAAAATTATAATACGATTTTCGATCGTAATTTTTAATGTCGATAAATTTTTGATTTTTAATTATTATTAGGAATTTTTTTTTTTTTTATTTTCAACGCTTTTAATATACGAATAAGTATATCATAAATGCAATATACAATTTTGTAAAGTAAAATTTAAAAAATATCGTGGAAATGAGATATTTAAAGGTTTAAAAATTCGTTGAATAATTTTCAATTTCATACCTGTTAATAAAGCGCATTGTTTTGTCAATAAACGTTGTCATAATTTTTCAAGTTTTTACTGAATTTTGAACGTATACGTGCACGTGTAAAAAGCTTACTGCGATCTAAATGCATACGTAATAAAAGCCGGATTAGTTTATCATTTTTCAAAACGAAAACGTGAAAATTTAAAAAGACTTACGTTTACGTCATTCTTATTTGACAATGCGATTTTCAACGAATATCGTTTTTCTTTTTTTTTTTTCTTCTTTTTTTTTTTTTATTCAATTAATTTAACTTGTACATAATGAAATAAATTCGTCGAAATAAATTTTTGTACAAAAATTCTGTACAATTTTGAAATTTATAATACATCGTATGACGTATCTTACGTATGACATAAACGATAAGAAAGAAAGGAATTTTTCGTCGAATCTCAAGCCAAAAACCGATACGACGTTGAGGTTAGAATGATATAAGATTTTTCCGAATTATCAACGTGGAGTACATTAGATAAACGAGCTTTTTCAATAGCATCGCGCGTAATACGGTGACGACGAAACGGAAACGACCTTTAAATCACGATCTAGCGCGCTATCGCTTCGTAAACAAGCTCGAGCTCGCGGAAATAACGGGAGTTAATAAAAACCTCGGGACGTGAATACAAAGCCATCAGCTGTTCCGTCGAAAACACGTGCGCTGCTAAATTTCAAGAAGATCGCGTCGAGCGATATACACTCGCCTTTATATAGATGTTTCCGTTTTTTTTTTTTTTTTTTTTTTTTTCTCCTATTTTCCTTTCTTTCTTTCGTACGCAATGTTATCGAGTCGTTCGTTCGATCGAGGCTTAAATGTTTTAATTATTAAATTATAAACGTACGTGTTCGATTGAAGAAAAATTATGTACTTGTTCAAGTTGCGATATTGGTTTTACCAATTATCGCAAATATCGCGATGTAGATTTCATCTATTTCTTATGAAACTACTACACTGTGTATGATAACTGAACGAATAAATTTGATTTCAAGGCATTATTCAATGTTTACTTGTATAAAACTTGAAAAAAAAAAAAAAAAAAAAAAAAAATCAACGTTAAATAAAAATAAAGTATGAATATTTTGTATAAATAGATTTATTTAAAAAATGATTAATGGGAGACATCTTTTTTTTTTTCATAAATTGGAATAAATCAATTAAATTGAATTAAAAATTCAAGAATATTTATATATTTATAAAAAATTTTTTTTAATTTTTAATCAAATAATTCGTTTTTTTTTTTTTTTTTTTTTCTTAATTTTCATATCGAATAATATTTATTATATACACCTTATTTTATATTGAAATATAAAATATGGTTAAAAAACTCTATATGTGTATGGTTGATAAAAATTTCCTAAACTTATAAATGATCTAATAAGGTCAATTTAATTTTAATTCGAATGATGTGCAGCTTTAAATTATATCGAAAATTTTAATTATTTAGTACAGACCATCGAAGATTTTACATCTTGCGCATGTAAAACTTTTAATGTAATCTTCAATTTACAAGTCTTTTACAGTTTACAAGTAAGATGTATAACCAATTTAAAGTAACATTTTACTAATTTTGTGACTACAGAGAAGAATCGCCACTAAATATAGCAAATGTTCTTATGCATCACATTAAATTATTATATCAAGTTCTCGTATTTTAAATTTTAAATTAAAATCAGTTGCATATCGTAACTTTATTTCAACTGCTAAAGTTGCTTTTATAATTATTATGATAAATTCATATTCAGTTACGCAATTTTTTATTGAATTTTTATTTAAAAAACCAGCGAATCTCGAATCTCTTTTAAGCCGATCAATGTTTACATTATTATAATTTATAATCAACTAGCCTAATTTTCTTTTCTTCTTTTTGAATGAAAAAAAATGCAATCTTTCGACATTAGCGAGTTTTTTCATTACGAATATCGCCGATTCCTTAAAAGAGCACGCCGGTATAAAGGTCAATAAAAAGTTAAAAAAAAAAAAAAAAAAAAAAAAGTAAAAAAAATTTCGCCAGTGATAAAATCATTAGCTCAAGCATGGTATTCTCCGTGTAAAGCTACCGGCGAATAAACTTTGTATTTACAACATACATCGAGGTTTTTAACGTTAGCGATCTCCAGTCTTCTACACAACTGCCTTGACTGACATTATTTCTTCGAATTTTTTAATAATGCAATTCGCTGTTAAATAATGCGTTAGCTCTGTTATTGCTACGAAATATCTTTTTGTTAAACGCGTCGAAAGGATTAATTTAATGAAAACATTGAAATTATTATTATTGAGAGCATAATGAAATGTTTATAAAGAGTAATGCTGTTAAGCAAGTTTTGGAAAATAGATGTTTTATATTCATATTCATGTTTGTAAAGTTTTAACGAAATTTGTTGACTTTCAACGAGCTAATGTCAACGTCACGGATTTAACTTAAACTTTATAACTTTTCAAAATAGAGATGTTTTAAGTCTCGACGTTCGAGACATTATCTACTGAAATATTTTGCGTTACGTAATAGGCAAGAGTGCAACCTTGTATACATAAAAAAAAAAAAAAAAAAAGAAAAAAAAAAATTTATATAAATTTTCATTCAACTAAAAATAACATAAATTTTTCAAAACAACTACCTTATATATAAAAACAGATAATGCGACAGATAATCGAACGAACAACTACTCTCGAACGGATATTAGCTATGGTGTGCACTATATTAGAAAGTTTCGATCCTGTATGATTTAGGGCCGTTAAACTTTTCTTCTTGTACTTAATGTTCGTATAGAAATTGTATTATATGTGTACCTGCAGCAATGTGTACACCGAAGTTTTGTTACGCTGCAACTTTCACTTACGCGCGTTTCCAAGATGACTTTTACCAGTACAAGCTTTACATTATCATCACTTTGTTAAAATTTTTTATCTGCTTAAAAAAAAATTCTCTATAATTTTACACTTTTTATTTAATTTAATTTATGTTTCTAATTGTTCCGAATAAACGTTTTAGTCCAATAATAATTTGCATTATATATTTAACACTTTTTTGTCTTTTTTTTTTTTTTTTTTTTTTTTTAGCAGTAGCTATAGTTTTATTGATCAAACTTTCTCAAAAAAATGGAATTAATTTTTTACTCGAATGAATTTTAAACTATAATTTTTATTTTATACTATACTTAGTGATACTAAAATAAAATTTACCATTTACTGAAGTCGTGGATTAATTAAATCATATAGAATTATCGAAATAATAAAAAATTCTCACTATGATATAAAAAAGAAACCGCGAACGATGACTCACGATAATTACTCACAAAAAAAAAAAAACAAATAAAAAAGACAAAAAAACAGCTCTTAATAATGTACTCTTTGCCAAAACCACTCCTTGTCAAATACTCCGTTACGTCGACTCCAAAAAAACCGTATGCTAAATACATTTGCCATCAAAACTTGTTAAAAGATCGCCGGAGCGCAGAGGTGACTTTTTTTTTCAATTCTCAACTCTTGCAAGTAACGAGAAGAAAAAAAAAAAAAGAGATGGAGAGCACAAAGTTTCAAGACATATTTTACCGAGCAAACAAAAAAAAAAAAAATGCAAAGGAGAAAAAGAAGATACGCGTTTAAAAAAAGGGAAAGGAGGAGGGACAAGAAAAGAAGATTCATGCGCGGAAAAAAGTCCTTGAGAATGAGAAAGAGAGAAGGAAAAAAAAAGGAAACGAACGAGTGGTTATCCTTTTTGTCGGTTCGTTCGCTGATTATTTTTTTTTCTTTCTTTTTATTTTTTTATCTCAGAGAGGGGAAAGCGCTACGCGAACGCGATCGTTCTCTTAGCGAAGAGAAGAAAGTCAACGACCGGACGGAATCGTCTTGTTATACGCAACAGAAGAATACTCTTACAGCTATTGAGTATATAAAACACATATTGTATCTACAAACTCGCATTTCCGTTCTCAATCTACTAAGATTATATATTTTCTTTGTTCTTTACGGGCGTAAAACGGACGATGGGTATTTTGAAAAATTCGAGGCCGCTTTTGGTATAAGCGAACCTTCTTGAATTTTTATTCGGGTGTGGTTGCATTTTTCTTTTATCTCTCGTTAATTTTCGATCTTATTTACGTGCATCGATTGTGTTGATTTTGAAAAAGAGGAAGGCTAAAACTGATTTTAATAAAAAAAGAAACATCGTCTACAATCGTGTCTTTTTTAATAAAAAAACAAGAGAAACCAGAGCCAATGTTTTTCGACTCTTGTTCTCTTACATATGTGTATATTTCGAGTTTTTAATAACTCTCTTTAAATATTAAAAAATTGATACGAAATCGAAAGTATTTTATAAAAGCTAAAATTATAGTCACGCTATTAAAAGATAATTCTTTTTATCGAAAAAGTCGCGAGTCACTAATAATTCTCGAGCAATATGTGAAATGAAATTTTTTTTTTTTTTTTGTTCGATTGAAATATACAATAGATTGACACGAGACCTTCTTCTTATTGAAAATTGTCTTTCATTACATTTAATTTCGTAAATACCGAATACAAATATCACACATACTTTTCTTTTTACCATTAAATCATTGAAAATACTATTATATCATTTTTTAAAATTAATGCGTTCCAACGTTATTTTGTTTTTAATTCTTCATGAAAGCAACAAAAATAACTTCACGAAACGAAATTAAGTATAATAAAAAAAAAAAAAAAAATACAACGTAACACAATTTGTCGACGCGCGGCTGGATAACATCGAAAAAACGAAATGCTAGAAGGTAAGAAAGCGCGCTAATGTATAAAAATATGTTCTTCAAATAATACCACGAAAACAACGTCAAAAACTTCAATACTTTGCACATACGTATTTTTTTTTTTGTTTTCTACTCTTCTTTCGACGAAGTACTAGTCTAAATATATGTGTATAAATTGTATATACGCTTCTTTGAAATTTTGAATTATTTATTAATAAGTATGGAAAATTTTTTAAAATTATTATTTCAATTAAACGAATAAACTGAATAGAATGAATATATGAAATTTTAAGATACCCATAACTAAATTATGAACGTGCAGAGGTATAATACATTAATAAAGGGTTGGAAAATAATAACAGGAAATAATTCATTTTCTTAAAGAATTATACGTACAATTATGTGGCAAAGAATATATATATATTAAAAAAAAAAGGAAGGTATAATTTACGAATGTGCGCGAAATTTTTTATATAATATAAAAATTTATACCGCGATATATGTTTAACGATAATCTAATGAAAAATATTGTTTGTTAGAAATCATCAAATTGTCGGGAAATAACGCTTGAATTATTACGTCAGAAAACTCGATCGTTTCTGAAATACGAAATGGGATACGTAAAATAAGTTCATATATATTCATTAAAATTTAGTTACAAAGTTAACGAATCTATCCACGCATGAATTCACACGCGTGTTTCAGTCAAGTGATAATGATTCGGTAGTCTATTCTACGAAACAAAACATTCCGACTTGTTTCCCGTTTTTTTTTTTTTTTTTTTTTTTTTTTTTTTTTTTTTTTTTTTTTTTTTTTTTTTTTTTTTTTTTTTTTTTTTTTTGAGCGAGTACAGCTAGCTGTTGCGTGCGGATGAAGAACAAATACACTTTTCTTTTTATCGATTCGATTAATTCGAGGTAAGCTTTCTTAACGACGTATTGTTTACATAAAATTCACGTGCGTCATTTAAAATTTGCTCTAACGAAAAATATATATTTCAAAACTTTTCTCGCAATGAAAAAATAAAACTTAATTTTTTTTTACGTAAGCATTGCTTTTAACATGGCTTCAAAAAATAATGTACGACCCGCATTTTATGTTTCGTTTATTAGCATCCGTACGCACGCAGATATTTTTTTTTTTTTTTCACAACTTGTATTTTTGAGGATTTTTGTTTAACTTTTTTTATCGGACGTTGACAAAATAAGCTAACCTACGAGACATACCGATGATGCACTTAACGAGGCATAAAATTTCCAGAAGGACCGCGACTGCATCTCTCGTTTTCCCTTTCCCTCCAACTAACTCTCTCCCCTTCTTGTGTCATATTTTTTTCACGCAAAAGGGCAATTGTCTAAACGACGCGGAATTGCCGGGAGCTCGCTCGCTCGGTACGGACACTCACGGAAATTACACTCTCTCTCTTTCTCTCTTACTCGTCTCTCTCTCTCTCTCTCTCTCTCTCTCTCTCTCTCTCTCTGTTCTAGCATTTAGGACACGCGCGGCGATCTCGGCCCCTTGAAGTAAAAAGATAAAAAGAGAGAGAGAGAGAGAGAGAGAGAGAGAAAAAGAGTGAGAGGGGGGAGGAAATTAACGCGACACGTTATGTGTATACAATAGAAAAGAAAAAGAAAATGTAGGCAACGCGGCTTCGCGGCCGGTTCTCGAACTCGTAAAGAAATATATATATATATATATAACTAGCTCGTTGCAATTTACAAAGAAAAATGACCTTGTCGCTCCTTCGCTTCTTCCTTGCTTTCGAGACGCTTCACCCGAGTGAATATTTTACGCGCGTATATAATATCGTTGTGTTGCGTATCGGTAGATGATAATGGGAGGCTGGATTTTTTTTTTTTTTTTTTATGCGTGAATAATTAGCGATGGTTATTAGGTGTGGAGATAAACGTTATTTACAAGTATTTAAGGAGACCCGCGCGATATTTATAATTATAGGTTCGTCGAGGTTTTAACGGGGCTATAAAGCGAAATATATTTTCGATAGAACGAAAAATATTTTCGTTAGTCGGGTAAAGTTTCTCGTTTTGGAGTATGTAGTTACACCGGGGAATTAAGAACGAGTTAAACTGGCCACGAATTACTGTTGAAAGCAATTAACTTATACATGTTTCTCTTTTACGAGAGCGTTTTTCGTTTTTCTTTCTATTTTCTTTTTTTTTTATTTTTTATTTTGGTTGGATTTTGCAAAGATTGATCAGTTATTTCACATAGCGAACGAATAAACATCAATTTTACATTTATGGATTTTTAACTCGTTAAAAAAAAAAAAAAATAATAATAAAAAAAAATACAAAATACAAAATATTAATTAAACGTTTAAAATGAAATAAATAATTTTTTTTTTTACTTCAATAACTTCACGAGACAAATGACGTTTTAGTCCGTTGACCCAAAAATAATCGATCGCTTCTCATTAAATTCGCGAATCATCTAAAACTTAAAAACAAAATGTTTTCCTTTCACCCCGTATCCGTACATATGAGAAGCAAATGGAAAACATGTAAAAATCCTTAATATTCGTACGCTTACACTTTAATTAACAACACCAGCTTATATCTTATGGAACATACATTCGCATTATAACGCGTACGACTTTTTTCCCTAAAAAAAAAAAAATAAAAATTGGGAAGCGCATGATTATATCATTATCATCTACGATTTCGGTATATAGCTTGTAAAAAAGGAAGCATCGTTATTTCAGCTAAGATTATATATTTTTCTCGTCAAGTCGGACGTGAAGCTACATTTTTTTTTATCCTTCTAAATATTACGCGAACGTTAATTGGCAGTAAGAAGCTTGAAAAAATTAATGCCTATCCGCGATATTTGTTTCGCACCAAATCTAGGCGTTAAAAATAATTGCAAGTGAAATTGGATTCGATCGATGTTTTCCATTGTAAGATTTATTATTTTTCAAAAAATTTTGTACTTTTGCGAGTAATTTTCGAACGGAACAAAATACGCGAAGCAATTTTTATAATCATAATAATGTATAATTTTTTAAAATTAACACATTGTTGTCGGGACGCGTAAAAATACGTTTTTAGCAAACTGTTGCGTGCGCGGGCCACGTTTATAATAACGATGAAGAATACATTCTAAGACAAGAAAATAAAAGTTTAATAAAGAAATTCAAAGCCTTTATAAATTTATAGTGATTTCTTCGTAACAATAAAATTCACGCACATTTTTCGTTTAAATTAACACAATGTGTTAACATAAACGTTAAGTTAAAATGTATACGTAAATGTATATAAATAAACGTCAAATCGCAATGGAGAGATTTCTTCGTTAGCTATTATTAGGCAAAACGGCGCTTTCACAGAAACGACGACGACAAAATGCGTCCTTTTTTTGTCGACTTTTAGACGCGCGTGAAAGTGCCGTGTACGCGCCTATGTGAGTATATGCGTATATAAACATAATGGAACCAAAGTGGTTATTCTTATTGTAATGCATTTTCTTTCGCAAAATGTATTCTCAAAGGCGAATAAATTTCATTACCTTAATCGACGTTCTTTATGAGATGAATTTTTTCTTTTCTTATTATAACGAGTATTTTCATTTTAGTTCGGTAACCGCGTATCTCGCGCGCGCGCGTGTGTGTGTGTATGGCAAGGGAATTAAAAAAAAATTTTTCTCGTTGCAATTATACGGCGAAATTTACAGTTACGTTCGTCTGGTATACATAAAAAACCGTTCGGTATAAGCTAACAAAGCTAACTCGAGTATAGAAACGAGCTTGAGGTAGTTCAATATTCTTTCTAACTAAAAGTCGATTTTCTATACATCTCGGATGAATTAAAACTTTAAGGCTTTAATAATTTTAATTTTTTAGTTTATTGAAGAGCAAGAGCTTTCAGAGAAGTGGTACTTGCGTCTATAATTAGTTTAAGCATCGAATGAATAAAATAAAAAATCAAGATCCCTTTTATCTATATTATATCAATTATTTTTTTTTTGTTCTTGTATTTAACTTTGATTAAACAGTGTATATATATTTTACGTAAATGTTTTAGTCACGAAAATGTTCTTTACTTCAATCTAATATGAAAAGAGCTGTTTATTTTCTCTTCCACAAAGTAAATAATTTAAAGTAACATCATGAAAATTTTCGATAAAATTTTGATTCAAGGCAAATATGGTTTTGTAATATATTTCAAACCGTTCTATAAATTGTAAAATACGCAATAATGAATATTATTCGACAATAATTTTAATTACCATTAACATTATTTTAATCTACATTTACTTTCAATGAATTTCATTATCTACAATTAAAATAAAACTTTTCATTGCCAATTATGAATAGATATTTGGAATTCGCATTGTTGTATATATATATCGTTATAATACGCCGCGATCTAGATAAGAAATTAGGTCTCCATCTTAATTAAAAGTGAACTTCTGCTTTAAACGAAAATTGAAAATCGCTCGATTTTTCAAATAAAAGTTTACAGGTATTTTAATAACCATTTGAGTTAAGATCCGATTTCAATTAGTTTAATAGCGAGACACGCTCAGTGTATAACTCGAGTAATTCGAAATGTTTTCTCTCAATGGTAGTACAAGACACGCTGACAATGTCTAAATATACCGAGTCGTAGTGAAAGTTTTATTTCGAATGTAATTAATGTTTACTAGATTGAAAGTACAGAGTCCCGTTAAGATGAACGACATTCCCGTTTAAGTTAATTTCGGAGACATTTTGATTTCTAATAGTTTGTCAAATAATTTTCACTTTACCCATTGGACTTTTCTCCAAACTTTAATAATTTTATAAAAAACATCATTCGATTACTATTTATAAATCAGTAAAGGAGGATTCGGTGAAATTAGAAAAACATCTCGGTTTGAGTGAATACATAAATAAAAAACCTACCGTGAATAATTGTCCCCGGCAAGCCGTGACTTATCGCCGTTGTGGAAGGACGTTCCAAAAGTCATGATCGTAGCTACGCCGGGATTTCCGGCAGTTTTGACCTTACGATCGTCTCGTCGCGGAAGGGTAAGCACCCGTTCCTCCTCGAAATGTTCGCGCTTGCCCTGGCTGCGCCCGGCAATCAGCTCCGCTAGTCAGCTGATCGTCCGGATCGTCATCGATGCGAGCCCACGAGTCCGCACTTTAATCGCCTATTATTTTACCTTTGCGAAAAGGACCGAACTTTTTTCTTTTAACTTTGTCTTGCTTTCTTTTCGCGCTCCCTTGTGTATTATTCTCGCACTTGCCACCTACGAATTTTCTTCGCGATGTTTTACCGTTCGTTAAGCGACAAAAAAAAAAAAAAAAAAAAAAAAAAAAAAAAAAAAAAAAAAAAAAAAAAAAAAACTGTCGATCGGTACAAGTGCACAAGAGCCCGAGTGCGTAGAGATTGGAGAAGAGTCTGCTGGATCGAGAGTTCGTTCTTTCTCGAGACGCCCGAGAGACGATGGCCCACTTCGTATATGTAAATATTCAAGTTGGAAGCCTTCGTCGGAGAGTCACTGCCTTATCTCTTTCTCTATTTTGTTACGGCGAAGGCACACACTCGTCCGCGCGCTCGTACATGCACGCTCACTGTATAGAGAGACGGGAGAGAGGGTGGGGAAGGTACCGGTGCAACGACCTCTTAGCTCCTCCGTTCGCTCCGCGAGAGACGCGTTCCTTTTGCTGCGCCGTACATCTATCTCTCTTCCTCTCTTCTTCTCTTTCTGTCTCTCTCTCTCTCTCTCTCTCACTCTCTGTTTCACGTTATTTCGTTTGCACACCTTTTATCCGGCTGTTGAGTTCTCCTATGGACAAACAGCAGCCGGTCTACTACAAGCCCAACGACGGCGGCTGCATCTTCCACGAGGTAGCTTCTCTTCGTTTGCCTTCTTCGGCGCTCGACGTTTAATCGTCGGATGCGCGCACGCGTGTGTCCGACTCTCCGAGTCTTTATGTGTGCGCGTGTGTGTGAGTGTGTGTGTGTATACACACGCGTCGGCTAAAGCGAGGGAGAGAATCTGTGTGTGTATGTGTGGCAGTAGCGGCGACGGCGGCAAAGCCAGCGGCCCGGAGTAACGATCGGATTCGACACGTTCTCTCTCTCTCTCTCTCTCCGTGTCTCTGTTTTTGTCTCCTGCTCTCCCACGTCTCTCTGCACTCGTATAGGTTTGCGAAGCGCGCGTGCGAGAGACAGAGCTAGAGGAAGGAAGGAAGCGCGTCGGCAAAAGTGAGGGGGTGGAGAAGAGAGAGAGAGAGAGAAAGAAAATAACCGGAGGATAGCGACGATTTCAGAGTCGAGGGAAAAGATAGCTAACCGGATTGCGAGCCGTGAGAACTGCGCCAATGTGCGCTCCTCCGACTCTGGCGGTCGACTGCTTCGAGCTGTTTGAGATAGAGAATTGTTGCCTCCTACCCGCTGCCGCGGAGAGAGAAGCGCGGCCGGTGTTCGTCGGCCGACGGCAGGCGGCAGCAGCGTAGCTCCCAGAGGTGGAGGACCCGATGACGTGGGTGACGTCACGAGATATATACGTGCTTACACTCGCTTCTCTCTCTCTCTCTCTGTATGTCTATACGCGTCTCTCTTTTTATACATTCGTCCACGACACATATTATACACATTGGGTATTTGCTGCGCGTAAAGAGACTGCGGTCGGACAGCGCACAAATACGTGCGTATCTATGTTTACATACGTGCGTAATGAGTTTTGTTTTATGCGTTAAAACACCTTTCCGATTCTTTTTATTTCTCTCTTCTTCCCTTTCCTTCCCCCCCCCTTTTTTATGGGTCGTAAAAAATAAAAAAATAATGGAATAACAAACGGTCGTCCATTAAACGGAGTATCAATCGTCGACCGTCGATGCGTAAAACGCTAAAAAAATAAATATACTTTTTTTACACTTTAAGCGTTTATAAATTTAAGAAGACGCGACGTAGTTATACTTGCGTAATTAGGAGATGCATAACATTCGTAAGATTTAAAGAAAAAGTCAATCGTGGCGAGCGAGCACGTGTACGTGTATGTTTTTTCTTTTTTTTTTCTTTTCTCTCGATTCGAGATTATAAACGAGGCGAGCGAACGAAACAAACGTTTTTAAACTGCGGAAATGATATTTAAGTTTCAAAGCGATTTTGATCATAATTTACGATAATTTATTCAGTTTTGGATAAATTTTCCCTTTGCAAATGTAATTCTGCGTTAAATTTCATTTTACTATAACAGTAATAGCGTTACTCGCGTGTTGTGTTTTAATTTTATTTGCTTAACGATATTATTATGTAAATTCCGTATAGAATTAAAATTATTTTAAATTCATTCAATACCAGGTTTTTTTTTTTTTTAAATAAAAATATAAGTATATCAAAATAATTACATTGCACACAAACGGGCGCAGTTTGCCTTCTTTGAAAACTTTTTCATCATCTTTAACAATTACAGCAACGCGTTTAAATACAAAGTAATTTTTCATATTCGAGAAAATGAATAGCAAATATATAAAAAAAAAAAAAAAAAAAAAAAAAAAAAAAAAAGTATTATAAAGCACGGTGTTAAATTTTCGATTATTTATTTATTTATTTTAAATAAACAGATCAGAGGGTAAAATTTACCTCCAAGCAACGGTACGAAACATTAACGCTCTACGTAAGTGCGAGACGCGTCTATCGTACCGTAATTTAAACGCGCTAATGAGAGAAGTTGGCACTTTGATCGAGCGGGCAAATTCTCTCGAAATGGTGCAGTTCTCCATGTATTCGTTTTTGCTCAATTGCTATTTTAATTCAGCCGTCTTTCCTTCATATCTATTTTTAATGCGAATTAAAAGAATTCATCGCGACGAAAATTAAATGAAAAAAGTAAACGAAATTTAATTAGAATTTATAAAAATTTATTTGAATGTAATGAAAAAACTTATTATTTTTTAAATTATAAATACCTGCGGCATAAAGTAAAATTTTCAAACTAATTAAAATTAATATTCGACGTGTAAGAAAGAGAGATAGAGAGAGAGAGAGAGTTATTTATAATTTTTATAAATAAATTTTACACGTAAAAATCAATCGAATTTTTTACCCCAAGAGACGAAAACTTCATTTTCAATTTCGAAGCGAAAGTAGGAAAAAAGTTTTTAACAAACATTTTTGCTTATCAAAAAAATAATATTTTCACATTATTAAAGCATAAGCTTAAGGGGCGGGCAAAAAGTACCGGTAAGTAGTATATAAGTAGTAGACGTAAGGTGTATAAGAGGAAGAGGGAACAAGCAAAGCAATAATTTTCTTCATCGAGTTTCTACTTTTAGCGAGGAAAAAAGGTTGCGCAATATATATAAACACACACACACACACACACAAACACACAAAATATAAAGAAGAAAGGTGAAAGAAGAATAAAAGCGACAGAGAGTATAAATTTTTCAATACATTTTCTATCACCGTGACATTCATAAAGAAATAAGAGGTACAACATATAGCGCTAGTACTGAGACGTTTATTTTGATTGGTTGCACGAGGAAAGATCTAGCAAAAGAAAAAACCTAACATTGGGTTATAAAAACATAGCGCGAGATGTATACTTTGGAAATTCTCGTTGATATAAGTCGAGTCTTTATTTTATTTGTCATTGCGTGGCGAAGAGAGGATAGTACCACTGTCTCACAAAGTAGCATTTATTAATGCGATATTATTTATTATTAAGTTTGTAAAATGAATTTGATAAACATTTTTATTTTAAAATTTCAAACTTCCTTTCAAATTTAATAAACAAAGGAAAAAAACATTTTTCATAATCTTGGATCCTTTGTAAAATACTTCGGTCTTGTTTAACGGAGAAAATAAAATTTTGAAAATTTTTTCCGTACATTCAATTAAATAGTTGTATCATCTTTGAGAGGTAAATAAAAAGCAGTGAATAAATAAATAAATATATATATATATATATATATATATATATATATATATATGAATAAATAAAAAAAAAAACAAAAAAAATAAAAAATAAAAAATAAAAGAAAGAAACGAAAAAAAACCGTGATGTTCGTTTTGCACTTTTGTTACTCGACGTTATTCAACGATTTACTTGGAAATTCTATTTTCGCGTTAATGAATATATTACACGTAAGTAAAAAATACGCAAAAAAGAGGCAAAGTTTTTCAAGATATGCGCATATATGCGCGCATGCGTCTCGCTTTGTTGTTTAGCGCGAATCCGAGCTTTGTTGGTTTATTAAAAAAGACGGTGGAAACGTAAAAAGAGCATAGAAGATTTTTTTTTTTTTTTTTCGTTTACCTATCTCATTGTTTTGCACTAGAAAATGAAGAATTAAGATGAACGTGTGTATACGAAAGTTTTGTTTACCTAAAATTCTAAAATATAATTCTCGATCTTTTTTAAAATAAATAAACTCCATTCGGGAAGGGTCGATTTGATAAAACAATTTGATCCGACCCGATTCGCAAAAGTTTGTAATTTATTTATTTATATCAACTTTTTTACGTAAACGGGGATATGAACTCCGAAAATTGAAAAAAAAAAGAACGCAACGGATAACAAAGACGACGAGAAAGTCAAGCGAGATGCATACA
The DNA here is from genome assembly GCA_949987625.1 of Chalcis sispes. Classification (NCBI taxonomy): domain Eukaryota; kingdom Metazoa; phylum Arthropoda; class Insecta; order Hymenoptera; family Chalcididae; genus Chalcis; species Chalcis sispes. The sequence goes on along the minus strand of OX465095.1, from coordinate 74,133,740 downwards.
TATAGTCCTCGTTTATATGTGCCGTATGTGCGCGCTCGTGGAAATCTCGGCATTCGTTTAAATTAGAGCAGCGTTAAAGGGTGAGAGAGGGATTCGTACATAAGTGAAACGACGATAGACGACGTAGGTACGCTGAATCGTCACCCAGGCGTGAGAGAAAGAGAGAGAGAGAGAGCTTGCGCAGACACTCTCTCTCTCTCTCTCTCTCTCTCTCTCTCTCTCTCTCTCTCTCTCTCTCTCTCTGTTTCACAGGCTGTCGGAGGTTTGAGGACAACGAGAGCGCGCGTAGAGTTTATCGCGTTGGAAGCGCGTAAAAATTTTACAAACCCTGGTGGAAAAGGTCGGTATTGTCGAGTCGCTAACAACCGTCGACGTGAGATGACGTCGATGAGGTTTGCCGGGGAATGTCGTTAGTCGCGTGAGCTTTGAAAAAATTGTTAAAGTTTTGAAATATATTCGAACTGGGACATAGAACTTTTGTTCTTTTATCATTTTACGTTGGTTTTTTTTTTTTTTTTTTTTTTTTTTTTTAACCAACCTTTTTTTTGTTATTGACGATGTTAATAAACTTTTAATAAAATAGAGAATTTAATATATCAATCGAGTTTTAATCAGGCTTAATGCATAACATATACGCAAATAATTTTATCTGCCTTTAATAATGGTTCCGACACGTAGGTAATATAAAATATTAATAATTTTCTTTTTTTTTTTTGTTTTTGTTTTCCGAAAAATAAACGTAAAAAACACGTTCATAGCTCTCATCGAAACAATTATTTATTTTAATTATCAGGCATTTATTATAACTTTATTCATTTAATAAATAAATTAATAAAATAATCATGTCAATTTGTAATTGATAAAAGTAATAAATGTAATGGTCTTTTTATACTGTAACATATGTTGCATACACTTTTATATGTATTATTTATAAAAGGTTTAATTACAAAATGATCAATATCGAATTAGGGAATAACAAAACTTTTTTGGGAAATACAAAAATTTTAATTTTTTCGAGTTTTTCCATTGATAAAGTTTAAGCAATTAAATTTATAAATTATTAATTCTCACGACAAATTTGATACGTCTTTCGTTTCAATACCCATTACATACTTATTTTTTAATGAACGAAATCAATTTTATCATCGAATGTATAATAAATCTATCGTTATATTCTCACTGGTTAGGATAAATTATATGCGATCAGACGTACACTTAAATTATACAAAGGACAAACGTGTAATGCATGCGTCGTACGCAGAAATAAAAAACGTTAACGAGAATGTCGATCGTAGATCTTTGAGAAATTTTCGGATGTACTTTCTTATTATATTTAGAATTATCGTAATATGTAACTTTGTTACTTAACATGCGTACTTCATCGTTTATTCGATTAAGAGCAGTTCTAAAGCGAAATATACTCGATCATATAAATCAAAGAGTCGGTTAATTAAAAATGAAAGAAATCTCTCATCGGCAAGCTGTTTCAAAGCGCGTGTACAATCAATATCGAAGACAACATCGATCGAAGGATTATCAAGTAATCTTAAACACACGCGTACGGCTTCTCGTATCCGCAGCTTGGAAATAGTTCGACAGTAGAAGGCGAAACGCGCGAATTGAATTTCCAATCGTTGCCGCGAATCAGTTTTGTGACTTACGGTGCAATCTCACGCGGGACATTTGATTTCCTCATCCATTGGAGAAACTTTCGTTCGATCGGTTAAACGTGAATATTACGCGTACGAAATATTTTGCGCAGTCGAGGCAAAGGCGAAGGAACACGCGGAATGTGTGGAAAAAAAAATTGAGTAAAATAAAATCGGATTACCTATAACACAACTTTGAGAGTGTGACAGATGAAACGGAGATTCGATAATCTTGAATTTTTTTTTTTTTTTTTTTTTTTTTTTTTTTTTTGTTAATGCAGAAAATTATTAACGTTTCGAGTTTGATTCGATTGAGTTTATAAAGTTTCCAAATGGTCGGTGAGGAAGTAGTTTATTTTTTATTTTATAGAATTGACGTTTGCTTAAACGTTTTTAAAATTTACAACTTTTTACTTTTAAAGACGAACATTATATCAAATACGATGTAAACGTTCACATAAAATAAAGGATTAGGTATCATATTTTAAATGTACGCTTATCGATAAAAACTCAAAATTCCTAACCTCACATATGAAAACACGATATTTCCATTTACGAATCGAATAAATTATTTTACCTTACGTATAAATAATCTTTCAAAATTATAAAACTTCACCATATATTATTCACGTAAACGCAAAATGTTACTTTTTTGTTTTCCCTTTAAATTTTGTCAACGCAACGTTAAAACGAACACAACGTCGGGCTAATATTCCAGAAGGAGGCAGAACGACGCGTGGGTCGACGCAAATCTCGTATACAAAAATATCCATCTTCTCCGAGTCTTGTTTCGTGCGTGTCTGTGTGTGTGTGTGTGTGTGTGTGTATGCGTCCATTCGTCATGCGAAGAAACTCTCGACAACGAAAACAAAAGACGCGGTGTAGACTGGTTTTAGGTATATATAAAAGCATATACGTGACTTTTTTGCGAAATAATAACCGATGTGCGTATGTGTTTAAGAAAAAAATAAATAAATAAATAAATAAGTAAACTAATAAAGCTTATGGAATAATTCTTTGTTTTTATTAATTAAAATTTGCGTGTAAACGTATAACTTTTTATAAAAAAATTCGACATAAAACCAAAAAAAAAAAAATATATTTCTATACTCGAGCCGAGAATCGTGACAAATATTTGTCCGTAAGTTATCTCAAAGATTCCAATACTCCATTACGAACGTATATTTAGCACGCGTTAGATGCTTGTACATCGAGTTCGAAAATCGACGCGATAGGAATATTGAAACGATTCGCGCTCGCGGGCTATCGGATTGTACAATTTCCCGTGGGAATCCACGGGATGCACGTCGATTTTGAAAATTTTTGCTCGTATACGGAAACGAAGTAAACGATACTAAAAAATGATAAAGAATTTTCTTTATGTTTATATGAGATTTTATTTTTTATTTTTATTTAAAATAATAAATTTAAAAGAAAATTAAAAAATTGAACGTTGATAATATTAAATTTTTGCCTTCTTTTACTTCGTTTACTTTTTCCATTTCCGGATGGTTTAACGTATCGTGATACGTTATAAAGGTAAAATTTTTTCGCAGGTTTTTCGATTCGATCTTTGGGAATAGCTTTTTTTTCGAATTGTGAAAATGATAGAAGAATTTTTTTTGTATTTTAAAGTATATTTTAAATCTAACACTTATTTGTTGTAATAGGCTTTGCAAAAGAAATGAATTTAAACAATATTGTTAACGGTATAACTGCATTTATATCGATAGAATAATATTTTTATAAATTGAATATTCTTTGATTATTGAAGAAAATCATTTTTGTTTATATTTATTCGATAAATTTCTAAAAAATAATTATTCGTTATCGCACATCGTTTAAAGATACATGAAACAACTGGATATTGGTATAGAAATATAAATTACACATAATATTTTTTTTCTGCTTAATCAAGCGTTTTAGTAAAAGAAAAAAAGCGCCTCATCGACTTAAACTTCATCTCGTAAACGTCAACAATTATTTGTTTAATTTTATTTGTATATAGTTAAATAATAATAATCCGCAATGATTATCTATTTATATCTACCCCCGCCGTAAGCACAATCACAACCAAAGATAATGAGTTCGCGTTATTTGAAAGATACACACACACACACACACACACACACACACACACACACACACACATATATATATAACAAATAATCATCGTCGCATATTACAACCGCTTAACATAATTTTGTAATCGACTCGCGACTGTTTATATAATCGAGTATCTATAAGTTTATCGTTGTCAATTTGTAGCTTAAACGATTGTTGTACGCATGTTTGCAAAATTAAAACCAGTTAAAAAAAAAAAAAAAAGCAAAGCTGCTAAAAATCGTTAATCTTATACACGGCAACAGGTCGAAAAGTTTTTTTGATTCATTGTCTTTTCATCGGTAAATTTATAACGCGAGATTTCAAGAAAATTAAACGCGCCATTAAATTACTCTTAAATGTTATTTATACACGACCTTTTTTCTACATATTCCTGAATGTTAATGTTTTATAGTTTAAAATTCTCGTTTCCATGACAAAAAATTGTTTCAACATTTTTATTAACGACATTCATTTGTAATAAAAATTTTTGTTCGCTTATATTTTCTAAGTATTACAACACAAATAAATTTAACTATAAATTCAGAAGAACGCATAAGAAATACTTAGAAGCGAGAATATATATCATTTTAATAAATTCTCCATTGTCAACATATTTAAGACGTTGAAAAATTCGATTTATCAATAAAAAATGAAGCTCATTCAAAATTTCGTTTTGAAAGTGTCTCCCAAAAAATTTATTATCACAGCGCTGCTAAGCCAACGAGTTATGTTTCAGCGCGAATTTTATACGGCGTTCATCGTAATTCGAGATACCGCGCTTGTTTACGATTTTTCGAAAGCAAACGAAATTTCAGTCCACGTGAACTTACGGCCGCAAACTCCGACGCAGTGAGAGATACGCGTAATGAGATGAAGTAGAGCAACTGCAACGCGTGGATCGATTTTTCACGGCACTCGGCTCCAGTTGACCCGGACGCGCGCACACACATGTACATATTTTTGCATGCACGCCTGAATAGACGTAAATAGAAAAATTTTCAAAAGATCCTTTATTTTATATATATATATATATACATATACACATACCTATACATATATATTTTCGAGTTGGATTGTTGCGAATCACGTGCTTGATTTTCGCACTCGACGCGCTCTAATTCAAAGCCTATTCGATTTTATTCGATGCAAATGACGCGTGGGCGTATTATATTTTACGTAAACAAATCGTTTTAAATGTGCGCTGTATTTGTATGAAAAAAAAAAAGTAATCTGTTCACAATATAATTCAATCGAGACAAAAAATTACACCACATCGGTAACTTGCAATTTTTCGGCAATTGCAAATATATATGTGTAATACTAAAAAAAAAAAAAAAACCTAACACAATGTTGCACATAATCGCTAACAAAAATTTTCCGCGATCTGTATAATATTCGATTATACGCGGCGGCGCACGTACACGAGGCGTAATCGAGTAGTTTAAAATGATAATAACAATAGCGCACGAGTGAACTCGAGTACTCGAGGTTCGAGTCGTGGAGAAGGTTCGACCGCTCTATATTTAACCGGTGTACGATGTGCTGTCCAATATAATTGCATTTAATTTGCGGGGGTCGCGTTTAGACAGTCGCGAAACGCATTGAAATCGACGTCGACTGTTCTTGTCGTTTAATGCACTTCGTGTGTGTGTGTGTGTGTCTCGTGAGCCTTAAATCGTTTAATATCCCGTGAATATTAACCGGTGGATGTTGTCGGTTTTTTTTTCTTTTTTAACAATGAATATGGATATTGTTATTACACATGCTTGTGATTTTATTGTACGCGTAGGTTTCTGCGCGTAAGGATTAATTAATCTTCGCTTCATTATGGTTAATTTGTGAATATGTCACAATGCGTTAAATATGCGAATCGACCGATTTGAATTGAGGTATCCATACTTCTTTTTTTATTTTATTTATTTTATAAAATATTCGAGATTAAGGTTTACGTTAAAATATTTTTTTAGACTTTATATTTGACTTTCGTTCTCGCAGCCGAATTAATTAATCTAATAAAGAAATAAATTTGAATAATAATGTTTTACAAATTCGAATAAATTAGCATGTTTTTTTTTTTAAAGTAAGAGTTTCATATGACAATTTTCATAAATTAAAAATATTTATAAAAAAAAAAAAAAAAAAAAAAAAAAATAGAAGTACTGCAGCCGCAAAGAAAAACAAATACACCGTATATAACTCTAAAAATCTCAAGGCCAAGTTCTCTTGCGCGACATCTTCGAGTCCTCTAAATAAAGAAACACGAGAAGCAAAAGCCTCCCTCGAAGAATCTTTTACGCCTCTCATCTCTCATCTCTCATCTCTCTCTCTCTCTTTCTCTCTTTCTCTATTCTCTACTTTTACATATGCACGTTGCATCCTTCAACAAAACGTTCCAGATGTGCATAAGGACGAATAAAAATAAGAGAGAGAGAGAGAGAGAGAGAGAGAGAGAGAGAGAGAGAGAGAGGGTATATAGAACAAAAATAATAAATCCTCTTCCCCCCCCCCTCTCCGCTACATAAGCGAATTCGCTGGCGCAGAGAGAGAGAGAGAAACGAGCGCCGAAACGCAGTATCGCTGCATTGTCCTTGAGCGTGAGCGATTCGAGTAGACTCTCCCCCCTCTCGTCCCCTGTCCCCTTCCTTTCCGCTGGAAATTCGGAGGCAAGCCTCGTAGACGATTTAACCCTTTGGATTGCGTGTTGTACTTGGAACGCGAGAATAACGGGATACGGTCACGCGATTTCGAGACTTCTCGAGGAACGTTTCTGCAGCTTCGTTGTCGTCCCGTATCCTCTTTCTAAATGATAATAATACTTACGGTATTTTCTGCTTATGATTTATTATTTTATTTTTAACTTTTTTTTTTCTTCAGATTGTTAAAAGTTTATTTATATTACTGAAAAGATAAAGTTATAGATATTTAAATCTAGGATAATTATTATTTTTTTTTTTTTGAAAATAATTATTCCTAATTAATAATTACCGAGGATCAAAATAAGTTAATCCAACGGGAAAATACTAGTTTCGGATTAAATAATAAATATTGTAAATATTGAACGAATATCATTAATTACATTATCATAATTTAATTCTATTTATTACATAATCATTTTCGTTTACTGTAGTATTTATTGTACTATTTAAGAAAAATAATTTTAAAATAACATTTTCAATTTAGAAAAACAATTGAAATCCTTAATATTAGCGATATTATGCGTAAAAGTTATTTTCATTCATAAAGTATAATAGCTTCATTGGATTGTATAGTACAATATGAAAACATTATTGAAATGAGCTTGAACTACTTCAACAGATAAAAGTCGGGACAGTGGACCTAGAAATCGCGTATATAGCTGTAAATCAGTACCGATGATTTGTTTATTACGATTGCAATATTTCGATATAATTATTTATTAATACTACAATATTTTTTTACTGATATTTCTTTTTTAAAAGGCAAACTATTTGATTTTTTTTTACCAACGTGTAATAAATAAAATAAGAGATTTCGTCATAATTAATTTTTTATTTATTTTGATTTAATAACAAATATTTCAATTACGAAATTGAAGCATTCGAAAAAATTCATTTTTCAATAATGAAAATTGAAAAATAATATACCGTAAACGATAACACATACGAAAGATATTATTTAATTTGAAACGCTCTTCTTTTTTTTTCGCTCAATTCAAAGAATTGATTAAATTATTTTAATTCGTCCAATTTAAATCAAATGAATCTTCTCGGAATGATTTGCAAAGAATATCTTTGAACCCCTATTTTTTACTACTATAATTGCACGCACAGTAAAGTAATCCAAGGTCGCTTTGAACTCTTTCTCTCTCTCTCTCTATCTCTCCCTCTCTCTTTGCCTAAAACAATGAGCGCGTGCTTCGGTAACCTTTGTTTGTTTGGCTTTCAAAGAAGTATTCGTACATATATACATATATGTATATGTATACACCGATAGAAGAGAAATTAACTTGATTCGAGACAAATAATTTTGAACGAAGAATTATCTTTATAAAAAATAGAAAAAAAGAAGATGAAAGATAAAGAAGAAAATGAGATAAAAATTATTATTTTTTTTTTAATCAAGTTAATTCTACAACCGGTGTAGGTCGTATGTCGGACGTGTAAAAAACGAGGAGATAAATTATCTTTGCGGTTGTAAAAGAAACGACGCAACCGATGCTTTAGTGAATCGTAATGAAATTCGTTGAAAAAAAAAAAAAAAAAAAAAAAAAAAAAAAAAAAAAAAAAAAGAAGAAAAAGAGGGAAGAAAACCAAAACGGATGTGACGTTTGTGGATAAAACAGAGCTTTTCGTTCGAGATACAGTTGACACACGCTTTTCTGATATTCGACCTTGTCTCTACAGCTTCTCATTACGTCCCTCTCTCTCTCTCTCTCTCTCTCTCTCTCTCTCTTTCTCTATCTAGTCTTTTTTTTTTTCAATCATCGCGATGGTATAGCTGTACAATCGACGACGAGACTCGTCGGAAATGATAAGCATTGCGGGGCAACTGAGAACGAACGAAATGAACTACGTACTATATGTATGTAGATATATTTCTATTGCACGTGTCAAGCACAAAATAATCAAAATTTTTTCTCGTTTAAGGTTTAATAGAATATACGCGATTTTTTTTACCGATTGATCTACTTATGTGCCGCGTGATACTTTGAAATTTTTTATTAACATTTCGATCGATATTTCTGTACATAATTTCGATACGGCTTTCGCTTATAACGTGTACTTTTTCCTCAATATTGCACTTGAACGCAGTTGTCTCGCGTACTAGCACCATTTATATATCGTTTTCGTCCAAACGTCTGTCGCCCATTGTTAAACAAATGTTCAAACACAATAAATCAACCGCTTTTTTTTTTTTTTTTTTTTTTTTTCCACGTCGTATTGTCATCCGTTCTACGCATGGTCTTCTCTATATAAATAATCATACATAAACGTGCTAACGTGCATGTGTATACTCTAGCTTCGTTGAATAAATCGAGCGAGTCTATCGTTTATCCCAAAATGTTATTTGTATATACATACGAGTTGGAAAAAAAAAAAAAAAAACCCATATTGTCCACATCGAGTGGGCGTTTAATTCAGCGACTATACGACTGTAGAAACTTTTCCATGCCTCCATTTCCAGTGGTTTCTATTCGCAAATGTGTGTGGGGTACTTTACACACATAATCAAATTCCTATAAATGTACGAAGAAAAAGAATCGCCCTTTGTTCTTTTTTTTTTTTTTTTTTTTGTTTTTTTTGTTTTTTTGTTTTTTTTTTTTGTTTGTTTTTTTTTTTTGCGCGAACTTTTTACAAGATATCATAGACGCGCATAACTCCGCGCGACTTTTTTTTTTCGCGTAGTAGTTTAGCGTCTTTTGAATAAAATCACCCGCGAAGAGATTTTATTTACTTTTGCTGCGTTGTATTGTAATTCTGAGTTTATTTATTTATTTATTTTTTTTTCCTACTATTTCATTTTGACGAAGTAAGTATTGAAACTTTTTCTGGATATTTAATATTGCGCATAATTATTAATTGGTATAGCGTGTATCGATATTTCATTTAAAATTATATTTGATTAAATTTTTTTTTTTTTTTTTTTTTAATTACGCGAACGATGTAATAAAACTGTACGTTTATAGATACAGCTGCGTAAAATAGCGATAAAAAAAAAAAAAAAAAAAAGATGAGTAATCCGGACCGATAGTTTAGACGAAAGATAGAAGGAAGAAATTAAAATGAGACAAGATGATTCGTTGAATATCGATAAAAATATATAATTGAATGATCAAAGAAATAATTCCAATGAGATATCACGCGTGTTTATAAATAAAAACAACGCTAATTTAACTATTACAAGCTACGGTGAAATTGAAAAATTTGCCAAGTTTTTGTAATTATAAGAAGAAGACTAAACATACTTATTTCATCAATAATTTATTTACATATACTTTCGAATACATAATATTGTACATTTTCGATTAATTCATTCGTTTCGTTTGGTTAAATTGATAAAAAAAGAATATCAAATATCGTATTGTTTTTTGCGATGTTGACACACGCAAGAATCGAAAAATGTTCGTCTGCTGGAATAATACGGATATAAAATTGTTACGCGTACACATTGTTAACACATTGTTTTTAACGGAAAACATCGTCGCATGCTTTTTCCAACCTATCCTTACATCAAACTATCGTTCCGCACAAAGTGTATACTCGCAAAAAAACAAAAAAAGCTATCATCTTAGGGTTGAAAAAGTTTGGCGAGGAAAATTTTTCGCGAGACATTTTTTTCCGACCTATATTTTCGCGTAATGTCAAATGAAAATGTCGGTATAGTTGAGGCCGTCGAACTTGTTTCATATCCTCGTACGGTATATTTATTTTCCGTATTATTAAACTGCAATCTTCGTCGGATCGGTCGCATCATGGCGTTACGTAATTCCTGGCTGTCGTACATTATGTAGCTTCGATCGATAACTCTCCTCTTCCTTCTCCCCTCTCCCCATTCGCTTCTTCTCTCTCGCTCTCTGTAAAGAAAAAAAAAAAAAAAAAAAAAAAAATTGAAGAAGATGACGATGCTTTGATTTTATATGCAACATATTTTTTTTTTTTTTTTTTTTTTTTTTTTTTTTTTATCTACTTATCCGGATTATTGTTTTACTTATAAAATTGATGAGTTTAAATCGTTAGTATGATCGATACAGTTAATGGATTAAAATGAAATGAAACGATATCGCTTATATTATAAACGACGTTAACATTAAAAGTTTTATTTTCAAAGTTATAACGAAAAAGAAAATTAATCGCACTCGTTAAAACTTGCATAAAATTTCAAATTTATTGACTTCGTGATGGAATCGACTGTCCTATATCGTATACCGTGTGCAATAAGTAACGAAACCGAATGTAAAAATAAATATTTCGTTTCGCATCAATTAAGTTTCTCGTAGATGTTAAATTGTAATTTTTTTTTTTTTTTTTATTTTTCATTTAAATTTCACATCGAGAATTCGATAACAAGTTCATTAATTTTAAAAAGTCAAATACTTCGTTGCACGGTAATAAAAATATACGTTTATGAGAATAATAAAATTTACGCGATAACTATTAATGAGTCAAAAGTTCATTATTAGAAGGTTAAACATCGCCGACATCTAAATCGTGTATATTATTAGAATTTATACTTATAACGAAAATTCGAGGCACTATTCTAAATATACTAATCGCGTGCATACTACGAAGTGGAATTCTATAATTAGTAATTTAGAAAATTTTTTTTCTTACATATTTTTGAAGTGAAACATTTTTATATCCGGTGGTTTATAATCATTTTTAATAAACTTTCAAAATTTATTAAAACAAAAAATGTTGTACGTTTATTAAATTAAACTTTATACACGCATAATGTTTTTAAACATTTTTAATAAAATTAAACATAACATCAAATTAATTTTATAAATCAAAGTAAAATATTTATTTCCTAGAAAAAAGTATTATTAAAACGAAATGAAAATTTTAATAAAGTACCTTAATAGACATTTAATAAATTCAATCATATCGAAGTATCTGGAATACTTTACGGTTCGTTTAAACGATATTGCATCATCAAACATTATTTAATGAAATTAAAATCGATTCATTTTATTATTTATTTACTTTTATTTACATCTGTTTTAAGTTTTATGAAGTAAAAAGGACTTTCTATCGTTAAATATTATGAAAAAAAAATATTTTTTTTTATCTTGTTTACTTTAGATATAACCTTTGTTATGTTTTGGTATTTTATTTTTCTGTAGGCGACAAATTATTATTATTTTTAATAAGAGTCATACAAACTTCATGCTCTAATGAGTTAAATACGCTTAGTCTTTGTTTTTTACCGCTTTATACATTAAATGTAATATGTAGAAAATTAAATTTTCAATTAAAGTTTGTTATTTTTTAATCGTTATGAACAAATAAAATAGAAATATTACGCCCCGTTGAAACGATTACGTACATCACAGGTGAGAACATTACAAAATTATTTTACTCGTGAAATCTTTAAAGGAGAAGCCATTTAAAATCACGCGTTCTCTATCAGCGAAAAAAAAAAGGGAAGAAAGAGGAGAAAAAAAAAAAGAAGAAAAAGGAGGGGGAAAAATTCACCCGACTTTGGCGACACTTTTCAAACAGGTGTAGAACGTCGCATGTAAACCAAATAAATCGGATGATTTTGTTTGTCACGGACGACGTAACAGAAGCCTTACGCCATTCTTTTCAGCAGCGCTTCGTAATCGCTCGGTCGATCCGCGTTAACCGTAGCATCGACGTCGACGTCCGCAGTTCGTCTAGATGCAGCGATTCCAGGTGAAGGCACCGTCGCCCATCCACCACCAGACCTCGAAGTTTATCCATTTCAGAGCAGCGAATACCCATATCAGCTTGTTAACCGTACAGATAACGTCGACGATATTTCGCTCGTCTCGTTTACCGCTCAGCAGATCCCATAATTTCGTCGATAAGAGGGTCGCCGACATCGTTGATAAAATTATTTAACGAAGCCGCGAGGACGTATTTTTGTAAAACAACGCAAGCGTACAAAAGCGCGAACGACGACTGCGGGGCGGTCCCGCGGATTGTTCGCGGCGAAAAAGCGCCTATAGGTATCTTTTGAATGCGGTTACCTAACCGGTCATCTCGTTCAAAAGTAGGTGCGCGTAACGAGTTTATATGCGCGACGGTGCCCTGACTTGTGCGTATATATAAACGCACATACGTGTATACATTGCGAAATGATGCATTCGTACGTTTCGTACACGTGAACGTTCGGTTGGCCAAACATCGATACTTAAACGCGCTTATTTATACACGTTTATTTAGGCGGGTGTGCGTGTGTCGCGGGAGAAGCTGCCAGATCGTTGATTTTGGGCGCGAGGTGGCGATTTAAACTTTGGCCGATTATTTAACGACGACGCCGTCTTATCTTTTTTTCAACGGAGTTTCACGAACGCACAGATTCGCAAACGGCTGTAATCTAGCGATAATAAAACGATTATATTTTTCTTATTTATTTTTTTAAATAAAACGAAAAAAAGAAATAAATAAATGAAATGAAATTATGAAATTTCAATTTCGAAAAGTTACATTGAATTTTGTATTTTAAGATGGTCGATTTTGATATAATTTTAAAGTCGATTCGTTTGCTCCGATGTGCTAGGGTTCTAAAAATGTCGTTTTATACTTTGATCGTAACTCGATAAGGCAAGAAAAGCCGCGTAGATAGACGTAATTTTTAACCTTATTACGGTAATACAGCTTCGCGATTTTTATCTTTATTGCTTGTAGTCTTGTATCAGTTACTAACAAACGGTGCTTATATACTACGAAACGAGAGTAACAAATAATCTCGAATTAAAATTATAGTAAATTTAATTTTTTTAATTTTTACAATATTTAAAGAAATTTCTTATTAATTAAATAGTAAAAATTAAATATTTATGCAATACAGTAAGCTGCAAAATCTTAACAATGTTATATTTTTCGTACTGCAAATTACTAGAGTTTCGGTATATTACGAAAATATTTACTTAAATCTTGCTAACATACCAGTGTAAATATTTGAACAATTTGTTTCACAAATTACCTCTGAATTAACTACCCGAAGCAACAAATTAATAAATACAAAATTTTTGCTACGTATGTAAGGGTAAACAATTCATTTTCATAGTTTGTTTATTTTTAATGAATATGTTAAATGTAAAAAATTTTCTGTAAATATTTATAAACGTGTATAAAGCAAATATTTAGTGTAAACAATTTAATTTAAAACATAATAATCAATACGTATTAATTTCAAAATTATAAAACTTAAACTGTCATTATTATTCCACTAAATGTATTTGAAATAATCAACAAATTGAAAAATTAATGTACTACGTTTTCATAGAAGCATATTCGCATGTTAAAAATTTTAATACATATTGATGATTTTCTACTTCGACTATTGTGCCTATTTCAATCATACAAGAAATAAATTATAAATCTTCTAAGTAAAATTTTTATTGTACGCTTGTATTCAAATATATTTTATAAAAATACATAGATACGGTTACTAATTGTTAATCAATAACAATGATAAATTTTTATAAAGTATTTAAGTATTGTAGATGCCATGCTGTTTTTAAATATAAAATTTTTAAAATACTATTTCTTTTAAAAGACCAGCGAAAATTGATCGTAAAACATCGCGACATGCATTACTTGAATGAAGATAAATAGCTGCAAAGTTTGAAATGAGGGTATTTACATCTTTATGATGAAATTACTTTTTATCCTATTAATTTGGTAATGAGATGTTTATTTTTCATTGATAATAAAATTAAATTATGATCTAAGGTTAAAAAAATTGTTAAACAAATTTTAATATATGTGTACAAAGTCAGAAATAAAATTGATCAAAAGGTTTAAAAATGTATTAAGTAGAAACATTATCGTTTGATCAGACAACTTTTAACGTATTTTATTTAAACATGTTGTAGGTAATTTCAAACATTTAAAATTTTAATTTAAAAAATCATATGCCGTTCAAACTTCTTTGAATTATACGTAGAACGAAAATAAATTTTATAACTTTCATATTAAAGTATTTTCGTAAAAATTAAATCTAGTAAAACAAAATTCATTTCTACGTTGGAAATTTAGCGAGGATAATAATAAGATACAAAAAATATTAGCATATTTTTAATATTAATCGAAAGGTATTAATTATAATAAAAAAAAAATTTTTTATTATTTCTGATTTGTTTTTGTTTTTGTTTGTTTTTTTTTTTTTTTTTTTTTTTTACATTGTGAGATAACGTTTAAGTGATAAAATTAATTTAAAAAACATCAAACGAACAACTTTCGCACAAATTTTACATTCTACATTACAATGAAAATTTATTGAAACTGTAAAAGGTTTCGAATTTAATTAAACCCTCGTCTTAATTAAATTTACCACACAATTTATATAATAATTTATTTTCGCAGAATTTTCCTTTTGAAAATTTTCCTCGGTGTACACGAATGCACACAAACACACGCACACATATACATACACACACTGACATATTTTCATAATACACAAGTGTAATGGGGAACTCGTACGATCGCACGAGTGAAGGATTGCCCGAGGGTCCGTCGTCGCGTTGAATAACGTTATAAATTGACGCAAGGGAAAACTTGCACGTGGAAAAAACGAATGATTATAGGTAAAAGGAAGACGTTTCTGCTACGCTATCGTTGCCTCTGTTTTGCTGTTACTGACCGCAAAATCAATAAAACGATGCTGAGCAAGCGCACGCTTGCGTTGCTTGTTTCGCGTAGCGTTAAACATTGCCTTTAAGTTTTAGTATGGGTTTCCTTTATTTTTTATTTTTTATTTTTTTTTAATTTTTTAGGTCGATAAGAAAATAGCGAACTTATGTCAAATAAATGAAAAAATTGTTTACGTTTAAAACGGTTTGTATATCATATGTAAAACGGATTGTGTATCATGGCGATTTATTTTTAAAATGTTACTCGACTTTTTATAAATTTTTAATCGTAAGAAAATTTGTGAAATACCATTTAATTAATAGAATTTCAAAAAATCCTTTCAAAATGTACGAAAGAAAATACGAATAACAACGGTGCATCGATAAAAATGTTTTACAATAAATAAATCATTCTTAAGCCATCGATAAATTTAACGTAAACTATCGATTGATTAATAAGAAAAAAAAAATGTAATAAATAAATAAGTGAATAAAATTTATAAAGAAATAAAAAGGAGTCGAGCATCTCGAACAATAAATGACACATACACGAATCATTGAAAAACTCGATCCATCACACGCGCTCAACCTACGACAAACCCTTGTTCACGAATTCTCGTAACAGATGACGAATAGTGTACAGCAAACGTCGAAAGCCGCGGCTATTCTCTTTCATCTTACGCTCTCGCGAACACGGCCCCTACTGCGTTAATTAAGTCCTTCGTCGCAATTACCGATTGAAGCAAACTGTTTCGGACTTCTGACTTGCTGCTC
Source organism: Chalcis sispes (assembly GCA_949987625.1). NCBI lineage: Eukaryota > Metazoa > Arthropoda > Insecta > Hymenoptera > Chalcididae > Chalcis > Chalcis sispes. The sequence goes on along the minus strand of OX465095.1, from coordinate 74,117,909 downwards.
GTTCAATACAGGTCGATTTTGCGCTCGAGTGTGTGTAGTGTCTGTGTGCACGTGCACATGTACGTCTTGACCTTTGCTACTTTAAAAAGTACTTAGATTAAAAAAAGGATTTATATGTACTTATTTATGTTATTGTTTGTTTGTTTGTTTGTTTTTTTTTTTTTTTTTTTTGTTTTCGACTGCATTTATTTTTGTTTAATTTTTCTATATCGTTAGATAGACGAGCGACGAATCGATTTAACATAATTGCAATTATTTATTATCACAAATATTTCATGATGCTGTATGTAATGTGATATACTCGTATATAGTCTTTTTGCAACTAAAAGTCTCTTATATTTTTATTCGTTATAAGTTAAAAATAACATATTTTCATATCATCGATTTGAAACAATGTCTAAAGATTAAGATTAAAAATTCACTTTATCAAAGTTATCTCATGGAAAAATCAGGTTACAAAAATCTTCTGTTTATTTTATAAAAATAAATTTCATTAAAATTTTCTCGTTGCACTTACGGATACAATGAGGCAATTACCGCGCAGATGTATCATGCCGTTAAAAAAGTATCGAATCGCAGGTACACCTGGGAAATATATCGGTGATGTAAAAGCATTTTCTTGCGTCTTTCGTTTTTTTCTTTTTCAAAGAGAATTTTAATCCCAGCACGCGGCTCGTTATTTTACGAAAAACGAACTTTATTTGTGCGCTTTAAATCACTCGATACCAAAACGCTTTAAATGGCCTTTACACGATTTTCATTTACGATAGAATATATTTTATTCTAAACAATTTACGACTTCATTAAATTCATTTGTATTATTTTAAAATTTTTGATGCATAAAAAAAAAAAAAAAAAGGAAGAAGAAGAAGAAAATAAGTTGAAAATAAAAAAATAGCTTTTTTGATTGATACAAAAGTTTTTGTGTGATCGATTTATACGTAAACATCGATATACTTTATTTTTTGTTTGAACAATCAATATAACGTCGCTAAAATGGCCAAAATACATCGAGCAAAATTATTCGACTAACGTAGATTTACTTGCGTTTCGGAAAATGTGTGTATGTAGAGCATTGCGCGCAGTTACATCGATCGCGATTATGGTAGATATCTTAAATTAACTTGCGATCGGTATATTTTGACGTCACGATGGCAAATAATTAAAGACTAGAAGTAGTATTTACGTATCGTATGTTAAAATAGAAATAATTGTAACTATGCTTTGTCGTAAATAATAAATTTAGCAATTAATTGTACTGTACGCTTTATAAATTTTAGTTAGGAAAATAAAGATTACAAAAATCTTTATTTTGTTAATGTTTTTTGAAGAAATTGGAAAATATATAAAATATGCACATAATTTTAATACATTAATATCATAATGTTAATGTTACAATATTAATATTACGTTTAAGTATATAATTTTTACTTTAAAATAATAATTAAAATATCGTCACTTTTGATAACAAAAAAAAAAAAAAAAAAAAAAAAAAAAAAGAAAAATACACAAGTTCTTTATTTAGATATTTATTTCATATTAAACATTAAATAAATAACATACACATTAAAAAGTAAAAAAATCCAATAACCGATAACCGCATTGATAAAAAAAAAAACCATCAAAGATATACAAAATTAACCTCATGAATTTTTTCTCCCTTCGTCAATTCAAAGACCTAATCACCTTATCAATACCCAACGCGATTACAACCCTAACAATCCGTTAAAGGGGTTGATCGAACTCGGACGTATACAATCCCTCGGTACTCGCGAGTTGATATTTATACCATACCCGTAAAAATAGATATCACGAGGTGTTACCCGGCAATGAAGAAACACGTAAACACGTAGGTACGTAGCCGACGTCACGTCGCCGTCGCTGTCGTCGTTGTCGCTCGTTTGGGTATATCGTAATATAACACGATGAGCCGGTCAAGCGTAGGCTATTATCGAGGTGGCGGTCAGTAAACTCTTCCGAGTAAGCGTTTATATATATATATATATATGCTTTGAGTAAAAGCGACCTGGTTTGTTATACTCATATATATGTATATAATATGCACATTCGCAAAAAGAGTGCAAAGTAGAAATGTCGCGCGGTGACGTTAAATTTGTCTGTTTGTCTCGATTATTCTTTTCCACGAATTGGCGAAAGAAAATAAAGTAAAATAAACATAAAAAAACAAAAAAAACAAAAAAACAAAAAAAAAAAAAAAAGAGTATGGAGTTATTCTTTGAACCTTTTCTAATGTTCGCGTGGACGCATACATATAAGATGCATGCAGGCAGTTAAAAGTTTCGTGATTCTTTCTTTAAAAATCATTTTCGATAGAAAAAGTATCAAGTCACGCGAAGTATTCAGGATTTCTGGCAGAAATATATTTTTATAATATCGACTAATTTTAATTATTGCGGTTGACTGCAGTAAAAATTTAATTTATAAAAAAAATAGTTTAACCGTGAATTTTCAAAAAAATTCTTAATATTAATTTATTTTTTTCTCTGAACATTAATAATTTCTTAAAAATTATGAAGTATTAGAAAAAAATATTCTTAACAATGAATATTTTTAATCTGCTTTTTCTAGATCTAATACAATTATTAAATTCGACATTTATAAATAATATGGAAAAAACAATGGAAAATGAAATAAATAAATATTATTAGAAAATACTTACTTTTATTATTCTTAATAAGTTTTTACTATGTACAACTTATGTTGTGCTGTTATGCAAATTGTTTTTACTATGCACACTTGTACTATATGTACGTGTGCATAGTGAACAAATTACCAAATATGCAATTTGCTTAAATTCGGTATACATAATGTTGACAATAAGTAGAGCCAGGCGGGATTTAAGCAGGCATTGTTTAATAACATGTGCATATATATTAAATATTTGAAAATTAGAGTTTTATCATTTTTGTCTTCGACTTAATGTTACTAAATTGTTAATAAAATCTCCAATAAATAAAAAAACATTAAAATTAGATCAATTTTTTTATGTTAACAGTCATAAATTAGTTTATAAATTTTTGAATTGTTTAATGAAAATTGATGTAAATGTATTTTATATTGCATATTAAACAATATTAATAATTTTGTTTTTTATCAACAATGCAATTGCAATATCAAAAATAAAAATACAATAAACCTTTAAATAATAAACAAAAATTTTATAAAAAAAGTCATTGTAACTATAATCGTAGTTTCCGCCATCGGCATAATTTAACCTAAAACGTCGCACATACAAACATCGAGTAAACTTTTTATTATATAGATCTTATATAAACAAACCAGTTATTCGAGATAAACATTCTGAGAAAATTAAAACAAAATTTCATCCCCTTGAATATACTTTGGTGAACTTTACGATGCAATCGCAATAGAATATCTCGACAGCGTACTCCATAAGCGAAATTTGGCGGAATTTTCCCGCGTCGGAAAAGGAAGTCATTCATCAATTGCATGATTTTCATTAAAATGTACAAAATTACTCACGCATTCGCGCTGTTCTTGAGACATTTACGGACCTCCTCGTGCTCTTCGTCGACGTCGTTACCCATCGCCGCGGGTGATGTTTTCTTTCATCGCAACACCTGACCAACGAGCATAATCGACCACACATCAACAGCAACGCCACTGAAGCATCCTCAGCAATCCTGACGAATAAAAAAGATGTCGGTGGTACACCGGAGGACTCGTTCGCGAGAGTTTTCGAGCATAACGCCGGTACGACGTTCGCGCGCACTCTCCCTCCTCCTCTTTCGCGTTCGACCTAGTCCGAGAACTTCGTGCGTTGTTTTGTGCACGTCACTTTTTCACGTTGCGAGGAAATAACCAAGCGGAGTGAGAGAGCGAGATAGATGGATAGATAAGGAAGACAGAGAGAGAGAGAGATAAGTTTCCCGCGTGCGCGCAAGCTTTCTCCCTCCGCGCGAGTGTTATCGAGCCGGTTGGCCAATATTCTCGACGGTGTCTCTGTGTGTATGTGCGTTTGCGTACGAGAGGCTCTTTACCCATCTTTACATGTGCGGGACGCGCGGCATTCGATCCGTACGCCCCCGTAGAGGGTGACCAGGAGGGAGATGTCAAGCGGAAGAAAGAACGACCGTTTTACGAGCGAAGTATCCCGGCTATGGTGCTAGCAAGGTTAGGTAGTGAACTTGCCGCGACATCTGCCGATTTTGCAAAGGTAACTTTGTGAAGAAAAAAGAGAAACGTTGATAAGAAGATTTTCTACTTGTACGACGAATTCTTATATACATTTACACATATTGATCATAATAATTATCAAAAATAAATATTTACTTGTTTTAAAAAAATGCAAAGTACAGATATTATATTAATTATAAATGCGATCAATATTTTACTTTTTTTTTTACTAAAATTTATATTAGTGTCAATATTAAAGCTTATAAGTTAAAAAGCAAAATTTAAATTAGGTTTTACTGTTTCTGTTTACGGTGATAAACGTAAAAATTAATAAATTATCTCTTAATTTATTTCATAATATATTTTGTTATAAGCACATATAAAGATTTTAAATGAATATAAAAGCAGTAAATTGCGCGTAAATTTTCTATATAATTTCTGTTTACATAATATTTCATAAAGATATTAAATGTACACTTTTTCTTTCATATAAAATTTTGTATATAATTGTAATTAAAATAAATCCATTTTCCTTTTATTGAATTCTGTACCAAAAATTTATAGATGCAAGAAGAAACAAATTAAAAAAAATATTCAACACAGAGTATTTTCATACGGTGATACCTTGTACAAATCCGTTTTGTTCTATATTAAATATTTTTTGCATTCACAAAACATTGGAAAAAGCTTGCATTTTCGGTGGTTTAAAAAATGAAATAAGTTCAAAGTAAATACACGCGGCAGCTGTGCAACTGCGCGATTTAAAATTACCGGAGCTCAAAGAAAGAGGCAGAGTGAGAGTGAGAGAGAGAGAGAGAGAAATAAAGACCATTTTTTGTTAAAAACTTTGGCCCATCGCCAGCTGGAAACTATACCGGTATGAGCATTCAAGACTAACCAGCTGTCCGACTTTCTGACCTCGACCTCATCCTGGGTTTACAAACACATTTACACTTCGTATTTGTGAACATGCATCATTCCCGATGTTTCTTTTTCGATGGCTTAATGTATCGCATATAAAGAAATACTGCGTTTTAATTGTATTAAGAGTTGATGATGCTCGTTTCAAAAGTATTTGAAAAGAAAATCGAAGTCGAAAGTGCGATTTAAATAATTAACTATTTGCGAATCAAAGAAAAATTATGGCATTTAATAAATTATTATTTTTCGCTTGGTACTATACTAGTAGCTTTAAGTAACTAATTGAAAGTTCTTATTCAAATAATTAATTAAAAATTTTCTTAAATTTATCACATTTTGCATTATAAATAATTAATTAAATATGTATAAAAATCAGTGACGTCTGACACGTGCAATGCATTTGCTACTTAAATTTAAAAATTAAAATTTTTTTTTGCAATATAATTTTAATAATAATTTTGTATTTTGTTTTAAATTCATTTAATTTACTCATAATACTTATTATGATAATTATCATTACATATGTTTGAGGCTGCATCTTAATTCTTAACTCTTCTCGCGTAAAAAATCCGAGGTATATAAGTGAGCCTCGAGTGAATTTTTTTTGAGGATTTTTAACAAGTTAGCTATGATGTATGTGAATACATATACTCTTATTACAAGTATTCGTGCTTTTTTAATTAAAAAGAAACGTCCACTCCTCCCATCCCCTCCCCCCCCCCCCCCCCGGAGAAAAAGCGTGGGTTGTGTTCTTTTAGATGTTATTTTTTTTTTTTTTTTTTTTTTATTGCAGTTTTCAATTTTAATTCATTAGTATAAAATTCAAATTACTTTCAATTAAAGAAAAGTAGAAAAGTTATGCGAAAGTAAATGTGCAATTGCAATCTTGAATATAATTGTTTTGTAAAAAATATAATTATTTGAGGATTGATATTCGTTAAAAACGATTATTCGAGTGTAATGAATTTTTTGATGAAATATTGTGAGATAAAAACAAAATAATAATGTATAAAGTATATATTTTAACACAATATTCAATTACATGATTAAAATATCATATTTATGAAAATTCATTATGAAAAAAATAATAAACCTGTAAAAATAAGTATAATTAACTTTTGATAATAATAAAATTTTTCAATAAAATTTAATATTATGTATAAAATCACGCTTAAAACTTTTTTTCATAAACGTCAATTGAAATTTCGATAAAACGTTATCAAATGAAATACCGACTACAATTTTATTGATTAAAATAATAATAATAATAATAATAATAATAATAATAATAATAAAAGAAAAGCAGTCATGATTGTCAAATGAGTTTTATTAACATTAATTTGACAAATTTTTATTCATTAGATTATATATACATACTTAAAATATATTTCATGTATAATGGTTGTGCAGCTTTATGTATAAAAACCAAAATGCGTTATTATTTTAGCTCGAGGATACAAAAATAGTAAAATAATTTTCATTTAAATTAGCCCGATTATCGATTGCACGCTTGTTTTCTATAAATTGTATTTTACTCCGTAATTTTATAAGTTTAAATAACTCAGTCTGTAAACTCTTGCTGTTCAAAATTAATTCAATAATTTTAAACTTGATATTTATTAAATTAATAATACACGATAAAAAATTTTAATTATTTAAAATCATATAGTGAATTCGTTTAGTCAATTTAAATTTAATTTATTTGAACTTGATAGTTATTATAATTTTTAACTTAATTTTCATAAAGTTTTTATTGATGAATGCTGAGAATTCCATATAATTTAACGCGTAATATTTACCAGTAAATCGTAATTTTAAATTTCTACGCAATATTCACATATCGATAAAAAATCATACATACCCCTTACATTGATTTTTATAAAATTACAATAATTAATTTTCTTAGCTTTAACAATAAAATATAAAAAAAGAATCTTTTAACCTATGACAAATAAAACTCAAAATTCATAATATCAACGTGGACACACTTCTTTCTATTTTTTGTTGTGCATTTTATTGCAAACACGTCAATGTCGGTGTATTTAGGTAAGAGTACGATAAATCGTTAATATGCCTCGAATTTCTTTAAAAATTATCATATTTTCAAATTTATTTATTTATTTTTTTTCTTTTATTTTCTTTATTAAAATTTAACCAGAGTACGCGATAATGTGCGCGTGTTGTTCTTTGCGTTTAGTTTGCAAAGTCGTTCGATAATTTAAAGGCACCAACGGTGAAGCTTTATCAGAATTTAAAAGTAACTTAATGAAAAATTAATTTTCGTATTTTATTGATTACTTTTTTTATTATAAAATGTTATCATTATCATTATTATTATTATTATTATTATTATTATTATTTATTATTTATTATTATCATTATCATTATCATTATCATTATCATTATCATTATCATTATCATTATCATTATCATTATCATTATCATTATCATTATCATTATCATTATCATTATCATTATCATTATCATTATTATTTTTATCATTATTATTTATTATTATTATTATTATTATTATTATTATTATTATTTATTGCATAATTTTTTTGTGATGTAAATAATATTTACAAAAAATTTGTACTTATTTCTTAATTATTGATTACCGTAAAAAGTCACAATCTGATATAATAATAAGATTAATGGATTGTCTCGTTGGGCAAATTAATTATTACGTTTATAGTTTTGAGACACAAAGTGAAAAAAAAATAATAAAAATTTTGAAACGATATGATAGCCGTTAATTCGATAGTATATTATAACGAACTTTGTTGATTTATCGAGCAGGAATGTCGTATTAACTATTTTGAACTCTTTTGCAAATTTTTCATTCCATTCAAAATATATTGTGTATAAATTCTTGCCTTTTTTTTATATATTTTATATATTCACGCGGAGAATTGAATTTTTCAAATATTCAAAAAGCCCTTCGTTAAAAATACAACTTTAAGATTCAAAGTGCTCCTTCTACATTACGCAAGTTTATAACGATATGTTAATTTCTTACGTCTTTATGCACAATCATTACAAAAACGATGTAGTTTCTTTACTAACAATAATTGCTAACAAACTGTAACTAAGATTGAAAAATAAATATACAATACAATTTGATTTAATTAAATATTTTTATTTCTTTTTTTTTTTTTTTTTTTTTTTTTTTTTTTTTTTTTTTTTTTTTTTTTTTTTTTTTTTTTTTTTTAAACCAATGAAATATTTGCAAGACTTGATTAAATGAATACATTATCAAACGAATAATTACCGCAAAGTGATTGTTATTTTATTAAATATATTTTTAAAATGAATGTTTATTTTTTTTTGTATATAAAATTATTTACTTATATGAAAATTATATTTATGTATATAGTTTATATTTGAAAGCTTTATTTTAAATGAAATAACTAAACTATCAATCATCAAACAACTAACTAAAACAAACTATCAAAAAATCAAACAACTGACTAAAAGCTTTGTGAATAATTAATTCATATATCGTTGAAGTATACGCGCGCAGCGAAAAAATCAATCTGTTAAGACAGATTTTTCAAGTCGAGTTCAAGTTGATAAAGTCACTTTTACGCTAGAATAATGAAATAATTTCATTGTTAAAATATCGAAAACTATTTTATATACGATAAAATCAACGCCGCGCACATAATTATTTTCTTAAAAATATTAAATCACCGAAGAAATTCTCTGAAATCTTCCTTTTTACATCTCTCGATTTTGAAAAAAAAAGAAAATAAATAAACAACACGGAGATAAATAAAAGGCTCGATGAAACAATACGAGCTCGTTCACTTGGTCTTTTTCGGTTCGTCGGACTTTATCGACAGGTCGTCCTTGCCATCCGCGACGATTTCCTTTTCCATCTCGTCTTTCTCGCGCTCCTCGTCGATCTTCTCGTTCATCTCGTCGTCCTCGACGTCGCACTTGGCGAGTAGCCTTTTCTCCTCCTCTTCTAAAAGATAATCAATATCGTAAGGATCGCCGCCGTCGCGAATCCGTTGGAGTTCGCGTTTTAGCATGTCCAGACACTCGCGACGCTCCTTACGTCTCTCTTCTATCGTACGGCCATCCTCGTCGTCCTTACTTTCGTCCGCTTCCTCTTTCGCTTCGCAATCTTTTATGTACGCCTCGTAACTTTCCACCTGTTGCCGAATTATTCATTCGTAGTAAACGATAAATTTTATAAAAAAGCTTGTGTGTATTTTTTTTTTTTTTTTTTTTTTTTATTTTCAATCTACGTATACAACATTTTTCTTTTATAAATTTAAAAATAAAAGAGAATAAAAGCATTCCCGTCACCTTCTCTTGCAGCATACGCTGAACGTCGTTTTGACGCTTCATGTGATTCGGCAGCCAAAAGCAGGCTTGGATAAGCCTGAGAAATAGCCAAGCAGCTCCAGCCACGGCTAAGTAAGCGATCGCCGTGTAAACCATATTCACCAGATCCACCGACACCTGCTGATGATACTTCATCGTTCAAATTATACAACAAATCTGTGAATTAGAGACGATATTGTTATGCAACGATAATACCATCCGTTTTCGGAGCGACGAAAAGAACAAAATTTTTCATTGCCTGTTTTATTGTGTAAAATTATGAAAAAAAAAAAAAAATAATAAATACATTATTTTCGAACATTAATTGTTTATTGTATAAAATTTTAGTGTTAAAAATGATTGGTAATGTGTAATAAAAATTTGTGTCGTAGAATTGTGGAATTTAAAATTATTCAATAAATATTGATTTATTGGTGATAAATGCTTTTGTTAGTGAAACATTGAAACGATTGATGTTGTAAATTTTTAATATAGATAAATATATATTTGCTATTTCTAAGTTGATAATGATGCATTTATTTTTAATTAAAACAAAAAAAAAGAAAAAAAAAAAAAAATACCATTAACACGATTTTTACCGGTGTCACACAAGACATCTTCTTAAATATTTACGTAAAATTGTTCCCATTAGTTTAATTTCCGTTATTATTTGTAAATTTTTCTTTCTTTTTTTTTTTTTTTTTTTAAATTAATTAATATAACAACACTACGCATCTGACGAATTTTATAATTAAACGTTCTTTAAGGTCGTATTTGATATCTTTTAGTAAAAATAGTGTTTATTATGTATCTATTGATCAATAACATTAAATTGAAAATAAATGTTCATTTATCCACTTTTTATTATGAATAAAGTATTAATTAACGAATCGAATACGTTGTATATTTATAAAAGAAAACAAATATTCAAACGCTTACTTCTGAATTAACGATCCATTAAATCAAATTTTGGTTTGATGCATAAAAAATCTAGATAAATCATCTTGACCAATTTACAATCATATAAATTCTCATTAAAAATATCTTGCGCGTCAATTCAATCACAAAGTTGCACTTTAAATAGAACCTGAGCGCGCGCGCGTCTTACCGATTGGTAACTCATCTTTGTAAATTAATAAAAGTTGTAAACGCCAAATCGTCTTTTAATCGTTAAATGACAACGCGGAACGATTAAAAAGGACCTCAAATTAGCTGCATCGACTTTAGCCGATGGAAAAAGACAGCGATAGACGAAAAGGAGATTCAGTACGAATACACACGTGTATGATAACGACAGGGTGTACGTTAGACTTAACTATATAGCTTTTTATCGTATAACCGCGCCGTCCGCGTGACACGCTTATCGATCCTCGCGCGCAATCTTTAACTATAAATCTTCCTTACCCAATACAAGCTTTTCGTGAACAAGTTAGAAACAGGTGTGCTTCACGTGGACGCTCTTTGCATTTTACATTATGTGCGCATACATATAATTATGTAGGTATACGAGGGTGAAAATTATATACATCGATACGAGGCTTCGAGAGCGCGTGATTTGTGCGTGCGTACGCATTTCTTTCAAGAAGAGAAATCATCGACTCACCGTTAGATTTTAACAGTTTCGTATACGTATAGAGCGCGCGCGCACTGCCAAACCATTCGTCGCGAAAAGTTTGGCCGTGCGCGCGAACTCCTCTTTTTCTTTCCATGTTGTTTTTTTCTTTTATTTTTATTTATTTATTTTTTTTTATTTATTTATTTTTTTTTTTTGCGCGTTCTTTCCTATGGTCGATTTAACGCCGTTAATGAGCGTTGTCAGAGGATCGCTTAGTTTTTTTTTGTTTTTCTCTTTCGATGACTCGGTCGTACATGCAAGTAAAATAGAACGTTATCGTTTGTAAAATTATATCCATTTGTTTATTGATAATTTCAAAAGTTTTTGAAAAAGTTTGTAAAACTGTATAAAATGGCGAAAATTTTTAAATATTCAAACATAATGTTAATAATATTATTATTTTTTTTTTTCTTCGCATATCAATATATCTGATAAATAATTAACTGTAGCTTCAATTTTGCCAGCTCTTTGTAATAGAAATTAATTATTCTTGACGATACTTTACAAGCAAATGTTTATCTTCGATAAATGCATTTAAAAAATTTCCATACGTAAAGCATATTATCGTAACGCGATGTTAATAAATAAACGAATAAAAATTCCGTATCGTTATACTGAATTTTATTAAACAAACTGTAGGTACTTGTATAATATGAGAATTTGTAAATATGTCGTTAAGAAATGCACGATGTTCAACACGTCTATGGTATGTATATAGGCGACCTAGTAAAGTACAAAGCTTACTTACGATTCATACGTTAACACTATGTGTAAGTTTCATTGATTTTAGATGAGCCGTCGTTGCGACGAAAATCGTGAAAGTTTTATCGATTTTAATGGTTATCAAGAGTATTGAATTGTGGTAGACGATGAAAAAAAAAAAAAAAACAAAATAATAATAATAATTAAATTAAATTCAATATTTTTCATAAATTAAAAAAAAAAAAAAAAATATTTATTTTCCAATTTGTAAATTAAAGAAATAATAAATTATTCGGCATTATTTTGAAATTTAATTTAAGCTAAATTTTATCATGTAAAATACACATTTATTAATTTTATAGTTGATATCGATTTATTCGATTGACGCGCAAAATTACGCACCAATACAAGAACTAGCTTGATTAAAAAAAAAAAAAAAAAAAAAATAATAATAATAATAATAAATAATTTTGATCGCTTTAAAATAAAATATTTTTTTGACTCAAAAATTTCTACTCTTGGTTTTTGATATTTATAAATATACATTAATAATAAAACCAAGAGCAGAAATTCTTGAGTCAAGAAAATATTTATCTTTTAAACGATTTTCTTGATTCAACATTACTCATCGTGAATCAAGTTAATTCTTTTCTTTCGGTGTAAAATTTTTAAGTGTCAAAAATCGAAGGTCCGATATTGAACACTTTGAAAAATTCAAACTATTATACCGCTATTTTATTACCGTAAAACGAAATGAATCGATTGAAAGATAAAAAAAAAAAAAATCAAATCAATTTTTTCATACGCTTCAATTCAAATTATTAGTACTGTTAATGTATTATTTTTCATTCAACAAAATAGATAAATAATATTTAAAAATTATGAAATGTTTTTAATGTACTGAAAATTATTTAAAAATGTAAACTATGATACAAAAGAATATTATGGTTTAAATAATGTCAAGATCGGACAAATATCCTATATTCTAGTTGGTTTGTTATTGGCAAATAAAAAAACTTTCATAATTATATACCTAACATTTCGGCATTGAACAAGCGAGACATTGAAAAGATTTTGTTAAATTGTTACATAAAGAAAAACGCTAAAAACAATAAAATACAAGTTTCTTTTACATTCTAAACATTTGTCTTCGAATTAATAATTAATATTTAAATATTTTGTTAAAAAACCACGTTGAACTTTTGAAAATGTTGTGTTCATTTCTTTTTTAATTTAATAAAAATGTGAAATTTAAAAGTATTTTAAACAAATAAAAAAAAATTTTTTTTTGCAATTTAATTTTTAATGCAATCTACGATTACAATATTTTATACTTTGGTCGGTATAAAACAAAAAATTTCTTCTACTTTATTCTATTAACGATTTACTAGTTTTTCATGAAATTTTTCATTTCATACAATTTAATTTATAAACTGTACTGGTACATCAATTAGAAATATATTATATCATATAAAATCGATTTTTTTTTTTTTTTTTTAACATCGAGTACAACTATTTCTTAAAAAAGAATAACAAATTTAAAAATATTCAACAATGAAGAACAAAAAAAAAAAAAAATTTACTCACCTCAGGTGGACGAATATGAGACAGTCGGATCGATTTATTGCATTGCTCTTAAAAATCTGTATTTAAAAACAGTGGGAAACCGAATAAAATAAATACAAAGAAAAAAAAAAAACTTGCCGGAACTCGAGTAGTTGAGCACAGCGCGTCGGTGCGCGGTGTACTGTCCAGGTTGAAATAGTCGAATGTATTATGGCAAATAAAACAAGATAGGCGATACCGTGGGGACTGACACGAGCGGTTGAACGACGGCGATGGCACTCGGACACTACTACTGACCCCTATAAACATGCTCGATATATGGATTTTTATTATACCCGGTCATATTAGAAAGAGATAGAAGAAGAAAAAACTAGGCACGTAAAAGCTACGGACGGATAACAACTTTAGAATCGGAAGGGAAGGCTAAAACGTAAGCGGTTGCTACCTACTCTTCCTTTCCCCGTCTTTCTTCGTCTGTCTTTCTCTCTTGAAAATCGATCGAAGCAAATTCGAATCATTCGTTCATTACGATATCATATATTTTATTTGTGATTATACGATTTATAGTATATATGTATAATATTATTACAGCTTGAAAAAAACGCATCATGACATTTTCATATTTTATTCATTTTGCCTTGCTATTGTCTTGAAAAGTTTAAAAAAAAAAAAAGGAAAAACTTTTATTTTATTACAATTATTTAAAAGTCATATTTTTATAAAAATAAGTCATTGTTTGATTTTAGTTTAAAACAATTTAAATCTACTAACGTAATTAAAACTAATTACTTAAGCGATTATAATTTTAATTAGATTTTTCATTAATTTTATAGAAGAATAGAATAATAGCCGTAAAATTTATTTAATCACTGCATAATAAATTATGAGAATACTTAAAACTATTCTTATTACGCTTAAATAAGAAAAAATTTCCAAATATAAAAAGCTCGAGATACGTAAGAAAAATAAAGCAATTTTTTACTAGTTACATAAATAGAAAATTTTGTAAGCAAATGGTTGATACTTTAATTTCATCATTCGATTTAGATTAATCTAATTTACATTATCATTAAATAATATTTATAAGCGCTAATTTCGAATTATTATTACAATTAATGAGCAAATTCATTAATAACTGTATTGATATTATGTGTAATATAATATGGTTTTACAATTTGGAGACTGATTTTTTATGTTCATAAACGAAAAATGTAACGATTAATCTCATTAGAAAAAAAAAAAAAAAAAAAAAAAAAAAAATTTTGTAAAATGATTCTTTTTTCGAAAATAACATGGATTTCTGACATGAGTTTTATAATGTTCGGTTCGTAAATGAAATTTCATTAATCTAAATTCATGACGTCACACGCCAATCTTTTAAACGCGATTAACCAATTTAGTAAAGGATTTTTTAGCAAAACTTTCGTACATATATATATATATATATAATATTCATTTACACCAATGCCTGAATTCCTTGAACAGGACATTGCTTCTAGCCTGTTAAGAAGTTTATACAGCAACAAAAAAATATAAAAAAAAAATCATTACTGTGCTTAAGATTCTCAAAATAAAATCCAATTTAAAATTCATTTCATAAAAATATCACATGATTGACAAGTTTGTCTCCAACAATTCACTTATCTAATATAACTTTCTAAGCTCAGATCCAGTAATTCATAAACAAAAAGCTCAAGATGTAGAAAAAAGGCAGTCATCGTTTTAAAAAAGCATTAACATTGCTTCATCGCCATCATTCATTTACATTAAATTAGTCTACATCTGTACTTATATACATATTTTGTTTTTCTGATGCGCCGGAATAGAAGAGTTTAACGAGAGTGTTTAACGAGAGAGAGAGAGTACTTCAGGTTGACGTTGTTGTGGACGTTGACGTCGAAGTTGACGTAGCGGATATCATTGCAGTCGATCTTACGTAAAAGAGAAGGTAGGGCGTGGCAGAATTACGAGGATTATGTGCGAGCTTATCTTGGAGCTCGCGTAATGGAATAAAACGTACTGCTTCATCGTCGCACTCGAACCAAGTAGCACTTTCGTGACGAGCTGTTTGTCTGATGCCACAACATTCGTTACCATGACAGACTTGTTGATGTTGCTTGCCACGTAACGGTTGCTCTTTACCCTCATTTACGTTGGGTTTATTGCCACCAAAGCAACTAAGAAAGTTGAATTTACTGTTGTCTGATCCGTGGTGACCGTTGTGATGTGTGTTTGATGACTGTTGATTTTGAGAATTCTGCTTGATTCATTTCAACATAATAGCAAAATGTTACAATGTTTTTTTATTGCACTTATAAAGAATGAAATTGATACAATTTTTATGTATCGAAAAAGAATAAAATAAAAATATCTTTAAGAATTTGGCTTTTAAGCAAATTAATATGTTTTAATTTTCGTATTTTCTAAATTTTCTTACCTGACCACTTTGCTGACGTTGAACATTATCGCGGTCACACTGTTGGTATTCGGTATAAGCAGATTCACCAGGTAGACGTGTGTATGCTACATAATGTCCGGCTGTCATTGTTGCACCCTGATGCATTATTACCGAATATAAATTATAGACATGACGCTGATGAGGTTCTTTAAGATGGCTACTTGTGGAACCAAAACGGGACTGATCTGTGATATTGTTGCATTCTTCACAGAAGCATTTTAATTCTAATGGCGTTGGCATGTGATAATTAATTTTTTCCATAGAGCTAAAAATGAGATATCGATATTTTTAATAAAAAGAAATGATTTTTTACAATAAAAACACAGTTTTTTTTCTTCAAATACATTGTTATAAATGTTATAACATTGAAAATAGATTCAATGATTCAAATTTAGTTGAAAAGAATTTAATAAATTTTTTCAATAAAATATATGATAAAATCATTACGAAATTTTTCATTAAATTTAAGTAATGCTATAAATGAAATTTATTACTTACCCTGCTGCTGTAGAAAACCTTTTCAATTGTAAAACTAATAGTCTTGGTAATGAAGGATAACAAATAGCTCGTCTAGCTTCATTATATCGAAGACAAGTGGAACACCAATATTTATTTTTATCAAATAATAATTCGCTTGTTACTACTGCTTTTTTATAAATTACACTGTAATCTACAGCTTTTCCATCTTCATCTGAAAGAATACGATATTAAAATATCATTTAGGAGTTTCAAAAATTTTATACAAAAATCAAATATAAATTACCTTTTTCATTTGATCGATCGATATCAATCGGTACGCAAATGTCGCAAAAAGTTTCTTTTCTCTCAGTAACCTGCTCGCATTCTAGGCACGTAGTTCTTAATAGACTAACTCCTTCGAAGTCCTCCGATATAAAGCACTTTTTACTCTCAAGCCGACTCGATAAGTCAATTTCTCCATTACTCGCAGGTGGTGTAACGCTACCATTTTCCAAAACCTGTGTTCCTGACGTCGATGACTTGATGATAGTGCCATTAAGTGTTGTTTGTATGAGGCCACTGGCACTCGAGGCGCGCATTGAACTCCCAGTAGGTTTCTTTTTTTGCTTTTGCGATTTACGATTTCCTCGTTTGTTACTTTCAGATTGTGAGACACGATCTCGCAGCAAATCGGTCTGAGTATTGTTTCCTGTACCTCCTTCAACTCGCCAATTAAATTGATTTTCTCGATGCCTCACGAGAAGCTGAAATGTCTCGCGGATGTTGTCAAGTAGACAAACAAGTAGCTCATGAGCATCTTGCTGTTGATTACCTTCAAATATTGGATTAACGTCCCTATAAGTGCGAAAAAAATACATAAAAATATATATATATATATATATAAACATGCTTAATTAAATTTTATTTTATCGATTCATTGATTAATAAAGAAATAATTCATTTGAAAAAGAAAAGTATCGACAAATTACAATACTTTAAAGGATGCAATTATAGTGAACTTGTATTTTTTAATAATTATTTTAATAATTATTTTTAAATCAAAAGAGAATTTAAAACTATTTTTTAATTTAATAACAAATAAGTTTTAAGAAATAAAAAATATTAAATAACATATTTACCTTAGAGCTTGTAGAAAAGCTTCAGGTTGAAAGGGTTCATTATTTTCTCTTGTTTCCGATTCTCTTAATGACATAAATAGTTCATGTAGTGTTTCAGTTGCAACTTGAATTCGGGGCTTATTTAGTTCTGTTACTGTACTTGCAGCTGTTAATGATGGAAGATCTTTATTACTCCAACTACGGCTACTACTTGTCGTTGATGACATACCACTTCTACCTAAAGATGATATTTTATTCTAAAACAAAAAAAATCACTAATAATAATAAAATTAAGAAAGAATAATTATTCAAATAATCGATCAAACAAATATTCAGTCCTTTTATGTATTTCATAATCATAAAAAATTTTTTTTTGAATCAGTATTATGAGTAGAAAAAATTAATTATATTAATAGAATTTCAAATTACTGTTAGTTCTCTTTGAAAGATCAAATACATACTTTTGTTTGAAGCTGCTTTTCACTAATAATAGATAAATCTGTTGCCAAATGATGAAGATTGTGTAAAAAAGATGGTGTACAGCGTAATGTATAAAGTACACTATTTAAAAAGCATGTATTGCCTAAGTTACATAAAGTTGCTAATCTGAAACCTCCAGTTATAACATTTGATGTAATATCACTACCAGGATCTCGATGATTACTACCTATCCTTTGAAAATCATTCAACATTTTGCATGTACCTACAGAAAAATAATGCATTTGATTATTTTAAGTTTAACTTTTATTGAATTTAAAATTTTTAAATTCAAATTTATTTCTAAAATAAAATCGATATAAAACATATCATTTAATTATCGCTTAAATTAATATATTAAATATATATAATGAAAATTATTGTATTAATATTTTAAAAATATATAATGAAAAAGTAAAAACATATTTAAAATAATTATGTCTTTAATAACGTAACATTTTTACGTTATACATAAAAAATATCTGCTTACTTAAATGAACAGGACGAGATTGGCTATTGCTAGCCCGCCCAATTGATTGAGATTCAGATTTATTTCGAGTAATTCCTTGGTTACGCCTCTCTGACAAAGTTGTAAGAGAGAGGCAAAGTTTCTTCCTTGGTGGATTTGGGCGTTCATCAGTATCCTCCTCTGCTTCTAATACTGTCATTTTCTGATGATCTGATAAAAATATCATATACTAAAAATGTTTACGCTATGACAATTAATAAATTTATTTATAAATTAGAAAGCAAAAAATGACAAACACATTTAAAAAAGAAAAATTCAATACTACACGATTTAAAATACATGTAGATGTAATGTCACATTATATATATATCATTTGTAAATTAATTTATTTGATCTCTATAGATTTTTTACCAAATTTGATTTTTTAATATTCATTGATTCATTTATTTAAATTTATCTAGAAAATATTAATCAATAAATAAAAAAAAAAAAACAATCCACAAAATTAAAATTACTTTAAAAAACACTATTTTTTGTATTCATTAAAATAATACTATAGGGTGAATACTGTAAAAATGAGAAAAAGCCATTTTCTTCTATATTTTTGAAGAGTTATTAAACTCCTCATTTATTTTATTGTGAAAAAAATATTTTTAAAAAATTTAGTATTCATATGCCCTTCAATAACAAACTTTTTTGTCAATTTAAAGACTAAACCAAGCTGTGCAATGATCGCAGCCTCCGCTTTATTATCTTGAATCTAAGTGTTTTCGATTTTTGTTTCATCTTATTACAAATATAGCATACTCACTTTGTATTGTCGACTGTAGAAGTCATGGAACGTCAGTAGAGGAAAATATTGTAACGCCGTATTCCAAGTTTAGTGACAAATAATTTTTAAGCTTCCTTTTTTTCTCATGCGGTGCACCACGTACACATAGGAATACACACTCCGATATCAGGAAACTGCGAGAGGAAAAAAGCAAACGATATACTTGAGGGGGATGGAAAAGAGAGAAAGATGGAGAAAGACAGAGACAAAGAAGACAAAAATCTAGAGACGCACGCAGGCGCGCGCTACATCTTTCACCACCTGTTTCGCGACAAAACTCCGAAATTTTTTCGCTAGGCTTGATTTTATTGAATCCTGCGGTTGTTTCTACCGAGGGGCTATATATATATGTGTGTTGGGGACTAAATTTCGTGACCACTATAGAATAGTCTTTACACAAAATGTATACAAGATTAGGTAGATTTGGAGGGTCCTTTGATCAGTTTTTCTCGCAGAGTAGCGATGATTTTACGCGACTATTATTGTAATGTGCCGCCATTGGACGGCTTGTGGACAACCCTACTGCCCTTGTGGTAGAGAGCGTCTCTAATAAATACGTGCATGAATACGAACAACGGTTGTATAATTCAGGTCCGGATACTCTCCGAATTTTTGTTGGTGGGGATATATCGATTTTATGGAAGAAATATTAGTTTCTAAATCTACCATTCGCAGCGCTACAATCTAGTTTACCATACAATGCCTTTATACCTACAGTAGCAATAATATCAAATGATTCACCATTAAGAGGCGAACGCATATGTACAATATGATTATTTGTTTTCATTTAAAGCAGCTGACTAATCTAACTTTCTTTATAGATTTTGTAATTTAATTATAATAATGTACAAAACACGTATTTATTTAAATTATGCTATAGACACGTAATAAATACGTGTTTTGTGCATTATTAAAATTAATTCACAAAATTCTTAAACAAAATACGTATTTTATTACAATTGTGCTATAAACATATCCCATTTATAATAAAAATGATATTATTTATACTTTCCCTTTCAGCATCTATCACTCGACTAAATTAACCAATTAAAAAGTATGCACTCTCTGTCGCCACTGTAGTTTACCAGACATTATAATTAAACACATTTCTATTAGTATTCTACTTGTTTTTCATGCTGTTTATAAAAATTAATTTTATTACCAATTTTAAATAGTGCGCGTATTAAAAAATTGAACATATATAGGCATGCGCGTTACGCCTGGTAAACTAAATTGTAGCGTTATTAGTAGCAGACTTCGAAACTAATATTTCGTTCACATAACCGCGAGTTCCGGATTTGCGCGATCATATCATAAACGTCGTGTTTAATGGATGTACTGATACATATATGCATATTATACATAAAATGCACTGTGTAATAAAACATTAAATAGATCGATAAATGATTTTTCGTATTTTCATATTTTTCTATAATGTAAAAAAATACAATATTAAATGTATGTGTATATATACATATATATATATATATATATATATATATATAAATTTTTTTAATAAAAATATATATGTATATATAGATCACTGTTAAAATTATTTGAATAGAAAATTAATTTATAAATCTTTAAAAACATTATCATAATTTTGAATACTTCAGTTAAAATACACATTTAATTTATAATTTACCTGTTCAGGATATATTTTTATATTGAATTTATATCAAACAGTTTTTAATGATTCAAAAAACTCATTTAAATTCATAAAATTAGATAAATAAATTTTTAAATATTATAATTTTGATTATATGCTGTTATGATTTAGAAAATATTCTAAAAGTAAACTTTTAATTATGTTAGAATTATAATTTTTATCATTAACTAATTAGTTAATGCATTTGTTAAGATTTAATCGAATTTAAATAAAAAATATTCATATTTATAGAAAAGTATTTTTTAAACATTTTCATTTATTTACAGAAATAATAAGTTATGAATGGTTTTGTATATTCTACAAAGTGCTATTTTTACTATGATTTAGATTGCACTTAATTAAAATCATAAAAATTGTTTAAGCTTCTTAAAATTTTCAATAAATTTTGGACTATTTAAAAGTAATATGAAATAATAAAAATTTTTTAAATTCGCATTTTATTTTAATAGATCGCACATAGTGAGATAAAATCTTAACATAGGCTTTAGAAATTTTGTTCGATAATATAATTTTCATACTGTGTGCACAACACATATTTGTAAGAATTTTTATTTAACAGCATACAGTTGCATTCCATCACTATATTCACTGCTGCATACAAATAAAAATACGTGTTAAAAGAAAAGGACAAATTGCTATAGAGTAGTCTCTCTTTTTCTCTCTCATTCTTTTTCATTCAAACGCGATATAATAAATTATAAACAAAATGACGTGTTTTACAGCACATAAGCCTGCTACCTCAATGCGACTGAGCCACACAGTGATATACGGAATGTGAACTTCGTAATAAAAATCAATGCACTTATAAACGATTTATAATTATAAAAAACAACATTCATTATAACTATTCTTTATTTGGTTTTCTTCTTCGTGGTCCCTCTGCACTCGTAGATGGCTCCTTTCATAAATAAAATTATAAATATTAATTTAATGTATTTAATTCAATATTAATTTAGTTTTCAAACAAAATATTTTTATTAGAATATTACCTTGCTATCAACAATAACTTCATCTGTTCCTTGCTCTTCTTTTTCCTCTTGTTCTTCTACAAATTCTTCAGCTTTATTTTTAGTAACATTATCTTCTGCAGTTGTATCTTCTTTATCTTTTTGAATTAAAGCTTCAGCTTCTGTTTCACCTTCTTTATCTTTCTGAAGTAAAGCTTCAGTTTCAGCTTCTGCTTCATCTTCTTTATCTTTTTGAAGTAAAGCTTCAGTTTCAGCTTCTGCTTCATCTTCTTTATTTGCGTCTTTGTCCTTCAAAATATTTTCGAATTATAAAAATTTATTAATATTAAAATTTTGCCAATGATACATATATTATTATTTATCAAAATAAACGAGCGCTACTTAAATTATTACTAGCGTTATTATTATACCTGACTTGTAAAGCAGCAACAATAAATAATCAGCATAACAGGTAGGCCTAGCAATATAATATAAACAGTCCAAATCCAAGGATGTTCAGCTGTGAAATTTACGATTCCTTGCCAAAGGCCTGACTATGCCAAACACAATGTTCAAAAACAATATTACATTTTGCTTTCCAAAATATAAGAAATTGCTTAATTATTATCAATACATCTAATAGATTCAAATTAAGCTTAATTATATCTATCTACTGATTGAATATTATTTTACAATTATTTTAAATATTTTCATGAATTTTCAATCTAAATGCCTATTTTCAAGATATAAGCAATTTTATATTAACCCAAAAATACTGCAAATTATTGAAACAATTATATTTTAATTCCGATTTTACGCGTACCTCTCGTGCTCGTGAGATAAGAAAGCACACGTAAATACAAATAGGAATAGCGCAATATATAAAATATGCAGCCCACCATCCTGGCTTATAATTCATCATTTTCATCATTTTACCCCACCAAGATTCCTAATTAAAATTTTTTATTTTTACGATATATCTTATGGTATTCTTTAATGAATCTTTTCAATGATAAATATTAAGGCTTAAAAATAATTACTGATAATTAATTATAGTTCACCACTTACTGATTCTATAGCTATTCTTTGTTTGCGAAGATCAAATGTATCTTCTGCCCATTTTTTTGCTACCAATTCATCATCAGTAACAATAATATTGTCAAAAAGAATATCAGGTGACATTGACCATAATTCAAAGCCAACTGCATACTACAAAAACGGTAAATTGTATTGTTTCAAAGTAAAATAATGACTTAATAAAAAGAACTTACAATTGGTGTCATTTTAAAGGGATTATCATCATTAAAGTAGTTAGGATTATGAATTAATTTTGGTTTCCATTTTCCTTGATAATTAGGATTATTGATTAGTGGTGGAAGCCATTTTCCTTTGTATTGCGGATTACTAATAAGACGCTTCTTATATGGACCACAGCCAGGAGCATCCACGCATTTAGGATTCTGTATTTCTGGTGGTTCCCATTCTCCATCCATATCTTCGTCCCAATCATCAGGTTTAACCGACTCAGGATTTGGTATAGTTGGTGACTCATTTTCAAGCCAGCCTTCTGGAATTTTATCATTTTCATCGACAATTTGTGCTGGAGCATCTTCATCCCAGTCTTCAGGCTTAGCAGCAGTTGGATCAGGTATCTTTTCTCTTTCATCCCAATCATCAGGTCGTTTGTCATTTGGATCTTCAATTTCAAGTGGTGGATTAACTGGTGGCGTAAAGTCATCCAATAGAGAACCTTCATTAACAATATTTCCATCAACTTTGATTACAAAAGTATTGTCCGGATGAACAACTAAAGTATATAAATGTGGATGTTTATCTTTGAAGAAATCTTCTAATCTTTCTTTTGGTTTCTTAGCATGTTTTTCTTCAATTGAGCCATTTAATGGATTTTTATGCCTAAAGATGAAGTGAAGCTAAAAAAATTAAAATAATTATTTTTATAATTTTAATTTAATAGATGGATAATAATAATAAATATGATATAGATAAATAAGAACCTTATGATCATTGCCACATTTGTCAGGCCCAAACATAATGGTATAAGGAGTTTTATCATGAAACATTTTCAAATTTTTATGTTGAGAGTCAACAGAAAGAAGTTTCAAGTAAGCTCCACCACATTCTTGTCCTTCTTGGAATATTACTTCGTATTGTACAACCAATGGTTTATCCTCAAATAAGAATGGCTTATTAAGTAAAGTAGATATAGCTGCATGGCGAGCTTTACTTTTGAGTACAAGACCAAGATTACCATCTTCTACGTTTCTTTTTGGTTCTTCTACAGTCCATATTCCTATTAAATATAAATATTATTTGATTAAAAATTGAATACATGCATATTATTTAAAAGTTTTAAACGCAACAAGTAAAATAAAATTCATTAATATTTGATTTATATTTTCGCAAAAAAAATATTTGAATAGATATAATTTTCACTTAAATTTTTTTTATAAAATAGATATCTTACCATCATACTTAGCTATCTCTTCAACAGTATCATCTTTTTTAGCCAGCGATTGAATCCAAAGTTTTTGAAATTTCTCTTTATTATCAAAATTTTCAGCTAACAGAATCGGACCAGCGGGTTCGGGACTTTTATACGTAGCTGTTTTTATCTCAATATCAGCTACGTTATCTTCGATGACAACGTCGTCGTTCTCGCTTGATTCCGCTTCCAAGAGTATGCACTGAGTGTAAGCCACGAGAAGTAGACAAAAAATCTTCTTTCGTGTTAGAGCCATTGGATAGCGTGCAGACACTTTGCTTAACAACAGTTCAGGATTTCAGTGGATGATGCAAATGAAACAGGGAAACGTGTCACACCGACGAGAGAAGCCTTATAACCAAAACCTAAGCTAAGACTTCGTCCTTCCGTTTACCTTCACCACAAATCACTTAATAAGTTTCGAATTCGTAGAGATCACTGCCCTTCAGCGTCCACATCTATCAAAGTCAATTTGTCATGAAATTTTGTTACTCCTACAGTTACGTATCCTTGCTTTTGAGAAATTTTATTTGACAGTTTATATGTAACCCCAAGCCTCGATTAGTATTTCTTATGTATACTTACACAGGCAAGTACGCGCACGTTTACCTTTAGTGCGAGCACTATGGCACTGAAGAGTTTTAAATTTGATTAACTTATTATATTTAATTCAATCGACCGTCGTGACTTCGCATTCTTGAATTTTCAAACTGCCAGTAAAAAACATGACAAACTTTTACGTTTGATTCCACCAAAGTACGAAACTTTTTGACCAAATCGTATTTTTCCTATCGTGTTATAATGAAGACGAGAGCGCGTTGCTCTATTTTTTGCGGAAACGGCCGCATCGACGAGATTGCTGGGTCAATGATTACGATGACACGGTATCGTTGCGACGATCAGCGATTAATTCACTTAGTGCGCGTTGCACGCGTCGTGGCTACAGCGCAACGTCACTGGATCGGACGAATCAACGACCGACACACAAAATGTCCGCACACATTTCAAGTAGTAGCAGACGCTATACTTATTCGTGTGAGATACACACCCGTAAAAATTCTGTAGCGCCTGGTTATATACCATGCAAACGGCTTGCGTGTAAGTTAATTTTTATATATGTATAGGAATTGCAGCGCTACCTACAGGCTAATCTATGCATTCTCATGAGAATCAGAAAATTGCACACATATATATATATATATATATATATATATGTCTAGGGTGGTTGGATGACATAATCACATTTGATTTTCTGTTAATTTTTATGATCAATTTTTAATATTATAGAAATATATTAATAAAATTGAATGTTTTAATTTTGAGGCTGTAAGAATTACTATCAATTCAAAAATCAGTTTACGGATAAAAAGATGAAATCAATCATTATATTTCTTGGATTTTTGAGTTTGTTCTTTTTTTGTTTTTTATAATAGTTATAGATAAATATGCATTTGATTATCGATAAATTTATTTTATATTTTACACGTAAATGTATATCGAGTTAAAAATTGACTTCTTATACATGAAGAAGCGAAGGAATTTGCAAGATAACACCAACAGCGTTCTGGTAAATTTATATAACTAGTTACATAATTACATGGATGCAAATGTGTGCGAGTTACTTACTGTAATATAAGATAAAAAGAATATAAATATTCGATTTCATCATGTGTAAGTTGCTCCATCAGAACTGGTATTTTCTTCTTATAAATATGTTAGGAGGTCGACATTGCATTGTAAATTTTCTCTACGCTTATATTCTTATAAATAAATAGCTTAGATATAGTTTTTGTCATTATAAAGAAAGAAAAAAATTATAAAATTAAGATTACTTCACATTTTTATTTGAAAAACTGGAAGCAGAATTATGTTGGATATATATATATATATATATATATATATATGTAATGTTTACTTGAAAAAAAAATGTTAATATAGAGTTTGCAAAAGAAAGGTTTAATAAAGTCATTCTAAATAAATAAAGAAGATTAGGTAATACTTGCATAATTTTTTCAATTAATTATTCTTATTCTGTGAATAATTAATCGCCGTTTTCAGCAAAAGTAAATAAGTCTACTTCATTTATGATATTGCACATTTTATTATTAATGTATATTAATTTATTAAATTTTATGAATTTTTTGAAATTAAATTATTTATAAATAATACTTTCTCGCACGAAAAATGTCGAAAAGAAAAACTAATAACGACATTACTAATTTAAATACTTTAACACATAAAGTAAAAACAGTATAATGTGCAAACGTTGATTAAAACAAGATATTGATCATTTAAAAAGTCATCTAATATATAATTCTTTTACGTGGACCTGTAGACGTACAGATATGTCAACGACGTTTAACCGACTGACTAGAAAAAAACGTAAGGGAATCTCATTAAACATTCTACGCGTATCATTTTATTCAATTTCGCCGATTATCCATAATTTTGCGACTTGCGCAATTATCGTAAATATATAGTCCAAGTTTTTCTTTGCCGAAGAATTGTTAACTAGAGTTGCGCAGATGATCCGAAGTTATAACGGGCAATTTTTTCTTTCAGTATATTTTCGATCTCTTTCATAAATAATCGCTCGAAATTAATGATATGATTTTCCAAAAGGATCGAAAAACTTTTTACGATTATTTTTGGTTCAATCAATTTATGCTAGAATGTTGCGGCGTATTAGCTTTACCCGAAAGAGGATACGTAGTAAATTTTTCACTCATAACATTAACTTTATTATCCGTTTGTTTTCTCGTATTACCTGGTATATACATGATCATTTTTAACGGTAGCGATATCGACGCTACCGAAAAAGTTAACATTATAGCTGGGGAATCATTGGAAGTATGGGTGGGCGCTTTGAAAGGTGAATTTAAATAAAAATTTAAAATCGTCAATAAAGTGATCGATCAAGGAAATTATTGAATTATCCAAACCGAATGAATGAATCCTTAGTTTGTGCATTATGTTTAATAAATTTTGTTAAAATATTACAGAGTGGGTAATATTATAACGTATATATAAATAATCGTTAATTTCAGTTATTGTCTTGCTGCCGCAACGAAAGACGATGCTGTCGATGTTTCGTCGGAGTTTGCGACTTTGGAAACAAATAAAAAACGAAGAGGAGCTGAGCTTAATAGCGTCGTTCGCAAATCGTGGTTATCGTTTGGTCTGTATCTACGGGAGTATTGTTTTCTTCGCATTGATAAATCTTCTCTGTGCCCCATTTTCAATGGAGTACGTTTACGACGCGAACGGTACGATGATAGCGAGCAAATCGTTACCCTACACCATGGGAATCGTCCACGAGAACAAACAGCTTTATAATTTATGGTGGGCGCTACAGGCGCCTGCCGGTCTCGTCGTTATCATGCCAATAATCGGCATCGACACTGCCACCGCTGTATTCGTACTTCACGCTTGCGGACATCTTCAAATTTTGCAGTCAAGATTTCAATCTATCACTGTCAACGAGAACAAGGAAATCGACCAGTCTCTTGTGGGAGTCGGTGAAAAGTGGAAGATAGAGCCTGTTACAAGTAAATCTCGTAATTAAGTCAATTTTATAAATTTATTTCATTTTATTCCTCGGTAATTATATCTTTTTTTTTTCAAATTTTTTTTTTTTTTTTTGTATGATGCAATTATTAAAGACGATACACGTTTGACGAATTTTTAAATTGTTTGTATTTTTTTTTTTTTTTTTTTTCTAACAGAGAAGGAGATTATGGATAAAGAATGCAGAATCATGATTATAGAGTGCATACGCGTTCATCAAGAAATTATACGGTTTGTTTTTAAAATTACTTAATCCTTGTAAAATTCTATTCACGTAATATAGGCGATTATTAGATTATATATAAACGGAATTTTTTAAAAATTTTTTCTAAATTAATTTGAATATTTTTTTTCGTTTATTGCTTGTATTTTTTTTTTTTTTTTTTTATATTTATTTAATTAAAGGATAATCGTTACATAAATTTATTTATTTTTTAAGTTTCTGCGAAGAAATCGAGCAAGTTTTCAGAATTGTCATATTGATACAAATGATACTCAGCATATCGGCAATTTGTGGTTTTGGTTTTAATTTATTAGCGGTAAACAATGAAAATTTATGTTATTGTTTTTTTTTTTTTTTCTTTCGTTGTACTTTATAACATATATTTTATTAAAAAAATTATAGCAAGAACAGAACAGAGTTAAATATGGCGTTCATTTTTTTGCTGCTGTTCTTCAACTTTTTTTATTTTGTTGGCCACCTGACAACTTACAAACCGAGGTCTTGTATAAGATATTAATTTTATATGAAAATAAAAAATATATCGTAATAATTTTGTGTATATATATATTTTTTTTTTTTTTTTTTTTTTACTCAGAGTTCGAATATTGCATTAGAAGCATTCGATCTAAGATGGTACAATTGGGTAAAAAGAGATAAGAACAACGTGGGGTTTATAATTATGAGAAGTCAAAAACCTTTGCTATTAACGGCTGGCAAATTTTCGGACATGTCTTTGATAACATTTTCTTCGGTGAGTGTAAGCATATTGGTTAATAAATTATTTTTAATAATTTAACGCACGAAATACGTTTCATCGTTTCATTATATTGTTAAAGATATTATCGTCCGCATTTTCGTTTTTTTCAATTTTACGAAAAACTTTATAAAGCTTGGAGGAAGAGAAAGTAAAATTTAATTGTGTCAGATTCCTTTTTTGTAAATCATTGTTTAACGGCTGACAGTAGTTTAAGAATGGGTCGCTGTGCGACCATTCATATTTCGATAAATACTCAATAATTTGTAAAAATGTTAAGATAAAATAATGAAAAGCGTCAATAAAAATATTATATGTTGTTTTTGATTTATACGAAGCTCTATAAACGTTGAAAAAATGTCTAAAAATGGTGGGTATTAAAAGAAAGCAATAAAATATTTTTAAATTTACGATGTATTTGTACTTGTATTGTAGCAAAGAAATTTTTAAGTGAAATTTGAAAAATTATAACAGTATTATTTTCGTATATTTTTTCGTGTTCCACGTAACGAAATGCGGTAAAGTTTTATACGACTTACGTGAAATATTCTCCACCATAATTTTCTTTGTCTTCGTATGTTAGTACAAATCAAATAAAAAAGCAACAAAACGTGAAGTTAAGAATAACCAACAAGACAAAGACTCGTAGAAATGTTTAATCATAGCTCTTGAAATACAAAAAAAAAAAAAAAAAAAAAAAAAAAAGCAAGTAAAGTAATTGCGTGCGCTTTACCTTAGCTTACCTTAGCTACTTTATTATTAAATGCAATAAGACAATAGCCGATCGGCTTTGTTTGATCGCGTGCGTACTCCAACGACGACTTTCGATTCGTGTATTTGCTTCCATTTTCCTTTTTCACGATTATCCGTTATTTAGCGACTTGGCAATTATACCATAAACGAAGAAAGTTTTTTTTTCTTCTCTGGAGGAATACGTAATGAGAGTTGCGCAGAAAATGCAATCGCGATAAGACGATTTTTTTCCCCATTCTCATTTTGATCTTACGTACAAGTACACGTTATAATTCGTCGTTTATTTGAAATGAAAATTATAAATATAAATAAAAGTCGTCGCACGAGTTTCGCCGATTACTTTTGGCTCAATCGCTCGATGCTTGAATTTTGCGGTGTTTTACCCGTGCCCGAAAGAAGTATCGTCTTGACGTTTTTTTTGACATCGTTAACCTTTGTTTCATGCATATTTTTGGTATTTCCTGGCTTGTACAACATTATCCTTAACGGCGACGATATCGATGCAACGGAAAAAGTAAACATAATCGGCGAATCGTTGGAAATATTTGCGGGCGCCGTAAAAGGTAAGTGATGGAATATAAAGAAATTCAAAAGCGCCGTGCGATCCCGGCGAGTTAAAAAAAAAAAAAAAAAAAAAATTACGTAAAAAACGATAACGACATTCAGTGATAGGGCTGCTTCCATTTCGCTCTACGATACTATCGTTATCGTTACGCGCGACGCGCCTTTGGCAACTCATCAACAAGGACGACGATTTGAAAGTCGTCGAGCCGTACGCTAGACGCGGTCTCTTGTTTACGTACGGTTTCGGGGGAAACGTATTCTTCGCGCTCGTAAGCCTCGTCGTGTCGCCGTTGTTTACGAGAAACGACGACGAGTACGACGACGTCAACGGTACGATTATCCTCGGTAGATCTTTACCCTACTCAGCCGGTATCCTGCACGAGGACAAGCGATTGTTCAATCTATGGTGGGCGCTACAAGCACCGGCTGGATTCGTCGGGATGATACCCATCATTGGCATCGACACTTCAATTGGAGTTTTCGTACTTCACGGATGCGCGCATTTGCGGCTTTTGCGCGTTAAATTTCGAGCCGCTGCGAGGGATAAACGACCGAGTTTTTCATCGGTTTCGACGTCGATGGGCGCCAGTAATTATCGAATTGTTTACTTATTCTATAATAACATTATTTTCGTATCGTTTTGAATTTTCGTGTTTTAACTTTTCTTTTCGACGAAAAACAGAAATTAAGTATTCCGATACTAGAAACGAGATAGTGAAATGCATCGATACTCATCGAGAAATTATAAGGTATGATTTTAATATATTTATTTTAAACGTAGACTTTTTTATGAGCGAAATATTAATGCAATTTATTTTAATTTAATTTTTATAAATTATTCAACGTCAATTTTAATTTCATGAAGAAGTAATCGTATTAAATTTTCCTATTTAAAGATATTGCGAGGAGATAGAGTATAGCTTTAGACTTGTTGTATTAATTCAAATGATTCTTAGCATCATTGCAATTTGTGGCTTCGGCTTTAATTTACTGACGGTAAGTTATTTGTTTAATTTGTTATTTATCAAATAATCTTTTTTACCGATTATGTAATTCATGTAATTCATGTTTATTTAAAAAAAAAAAAAAAAAAAACATGTATCTATATCTATAAAAATCAGCAAGAAAAAGGCAGAATAAAGTATGGGCTTCATCTTTTTGGCGCAGCAATTCAACTTTTAATATTTTGTTGGCCACCTGACAACTTACAAGATGAGGTTTCTAATTTGATTTTGTAATTCTTTTTTTTTTTTTTTTTTTTTATATCATAACAATTATAATGAAATTATTATTGAATCAGAGTACAAACATCGGTCACGAAGCATTCAATCTCACGTGGTACGATTGGATGAAAAAAGATAAATGTCTTGCTGAATTTATAATTACTAGAAGTCAAAAACCTTTGATACTGACCGCTGGAAAATTTACGGTTATGTCTTTGCAAACTTTTTCTTCGGTAAAAATTAAAAAGTTTATTATTATATCATTTTATATTTTATTTTGATTTTTAACAATCTGTTTGAAATGTTTTTAGGTGCTATCAACGGCGTTTTCTTTCTTTTCAATTTTAAGAAAAACTTTATAAATTAACTCAAAATCTTAAAAAAAAAAAAAAAAAAAAAAAAAAAGAAAAAAGAAAGGACGAAGCTAATAAAATATATATTTTTATGTAACAATATTCACTGTTTTATAAACATACACTATATTATGAAGTTTATTTTGATAATTTGTCTTTTTTTGAATCTAGAAAATAAACAAATATAAAAATGTTCGATTAAAAAGTCAAAATTTAATTATTCTCATATTTTTCTTTAATAATAATAAAAAAAAAAAAATTAAATCTTGTATATTTTTGAATTTTTTTCAATCAATAATATTATATGTCAAAGGCACTTTGAAGACGTTTTGTACAATATTATCTACAAACGGTAAGATACTGGCTGCTGATGATATACAATCGAATTGAATTGCGTGGCGGTGCAGTTTTTCAACGATAAGTTTCATTAATTACAAGCAGATGTCTCATAGACATCTATAATGAATGATGTATTGATATATAATATTTTTATAATTATACTGTTCCCATGAACAGAAAGCTGTGATATATTCGTCTATTGTCACTGTTTTGGCTCGATAAAAATACTTTGGAAAATCCATTCGACCGTAGTATATTTAACTGTAGGGAAAAAAGAAAATTCTGACGGATGAAGCCAAAACTCAAATCATATTTGGTTTCCGCGGACTAGAATACATTCGAAAAACAATTTTTTAAGAGCCTGAATTGTAAATAACGTTAAATAAAATTTTTTACTTCAAATTTAATATATAATTCTTTATAAAGAATAAAAAATGAACAAACTTTTATAAAGAACTTAATGTACGTTATAAAAAAAAGATATATTTTTTTATTTCAATCCTGTAACATATCGATAGAATATCTGATATAGTTTTAAAAACTTGATCATTTTCATAATTTAAACAATATATGTATGTATTTTTCTACCAGTATAAACTTATTATTTATACGGTCGGCGACTATATATAAAACTATATGAATTATGAGACAACGTTGATTTTTAGAAAGGAAAAATGAGTCGCTCATAAACCCTGAACGAATAGAAAGAAAAGGTTTTTCCTGTAACTCTCGGATTACGCTGGATGTCCTGTATTTTTTTTTTTTTTTTTTTTTTTTTTTCTTTTACTGCTGTATAATTCACTTTTAGCGGTTTCTAGTAAAGTAGGTATAACTTTTATAAATATTACTGAAGAACAATTTTCGTGGTTTACATTGCACGATGACGATGACGATAGAATTTTTATTTTTATTTTAATTCAACATAACATCGAATATTATAATGAAAAAATATTCAACGGCTTAAGTATTGATACGATAATGTTAACGTCGATTAAAATTAATTGTTTTAGATAAATGTTTAATTATCATCTTATTTTATAAAAAAAAATCATTATTAAAATTACGGCAATAACGTTATCTTTTTTTTTTTTTTTTTTTCTTTTTATTTTTCTTTGCCGAGAGGACTAGTTCCGCTCGAAGGTATTAGCCGAAAGGAAAGAAGCCACGTTTCCGAAGAAGTTGCTTACTTCACTCGTTAAAAGAATAATCTTATGGCTCGCTATGTCTCGTATTGGCCTCGCTATCGACAATCACGTTTGCCCAAGGTATGGATTCATCGATCCCTTTTCGCTTATCATCTGTTTTACCTTCGAGGGCGTCTTGGCTATCCAATGTGTATACTTTATACATAAATTTAAGATGCGAATATCATCCCTTTAGGTTTTGTTAAATTTAATTTTACATCAAAATCTGTATAGATATTGTAAACTATTTCTGTTTCGTAAATTTATGTTGCATTTTATGGATATTTTGTCTTATAAAAAATTTAATTTGCTGTATCAAATGTCAATTAAATGATGAAATAAGAATTTTGTAAATTAATATAAAACGATTTCAGCAATTGA
The DNA here is from genome assembly GCA_949987625.1 of Chalcis sispes. Taxonomy (NCBI): domain Eukaryota; kingdom Metazoa; phylum Arthropoda; class Insecta; order Hymenoptera; family Chalcididae; genus Chalcis; species Chalcis sispes. The sequence continues at coordinate 74,084,339 of OX465095.1, read as the reverse complement.
AAATTTTTATTTTATCCGATGCGAAAATATTTATGTATTAGTTAAAATAATGAATAAGTGCGTATACTCGGGTATTAATAAGAAAATGAAGCAAAACAGTTTACGTAAATATAGTCAATAAATCGGGTAATTTATGAGCGTCGATCAACAGATGTGAAAAATAAATAGTCAGAATGCGTAAACGCAGCGGGAGAGAAACGTAAAGCTTCGAGAAGAAGAAGAAGCTTGTGTGTGTATATATATATATATATAAGTCGTATCAACACGTAGTTCCTCATTGCTTTTCATGAGTGGATCGGTCAGAGCGCAATGGTAATTTCGAGATTTCATCCAATTCTTCTTCTGGGCAAGTGATAAACAGTCGAAAAATCTCGAGAGAGAGAGAGAGAGAGAGAGAGAGAGAGAGTGAGAGAGAGAGAGAGAAAAAGAGGGAAAAAGGCCATAAATAAAGATAAGACTAGAGCGATGTCGGAGATAAGACGCATCGCACTTAACTCGAAAAATGACGCGCTTATGATGCGGAGTAGATGAACGCATTCGCACTTTTAATACATTTTCCTTACTTTATTCGTCAAACTGTACCAAAGCGATAATTCATGTCAACGATTCTCGAGTTTTTTATTTACTCGTGAGTTTAATCGGCTAAAATTGTTTCAGTGTATATTACGTTAAAAAAAAAAAAAAAATAAATAAAAAAAAAAAAAAAAAGAAAAAGAATACTTCGACGGAATTAATAACTTTTTTTTATCGTGAATATTTTTATACGTTTTATTTAAAATTTTATCAATTTCGAGGCTCGTAGTTAAATTAATATTTTATTCCGAGTGGACTGCTAAGCTCGATACATTTTCTTTACAATGTTAATATATCGTTATTTTAATTTATATATATGTATATAGTTGTATGAAATCTAGCTCATATGTACATCGAACGATTTTAATCGTCCTAACCACACGAGCGTACGTGATTTGCGCAACTCGATGATACCCTAGCGCGCTAACCCGTATCGCGTACGCGCATATAAAAAAAAAAAAAAAAAAAAAAAAAAAAAAAAAAAAAAAAAAAAAATAATGTTCCTGAGATCTAAAAAATGTACGCGATACGCTTTCAGGTAAAAACAGGATATATATGATGTTAGATTTTATATGTGTGTTAGTTCATCAAGGTTAGTATAAATGTTCGATTGTTTTTGTCAAGATGAAATTATATCTTCATTCGTCCTTTGGAATTCGAAATTAATTAACGAGATTTTCATGTACCTACGATTGTTAATAATCGATAGAAGCCTTAGCCGTAAAGATGTATTCGAAAATGTTTAGAACGAGAGAATATCTCGAGTTGAATGGGAATTGTTCGAGGTTGATTTATAGCCGGCATGAATTTCATTATGGCATTTTATGGTGAACGGAGGATTATCGTGGGTGTGGGTTTTATTGCGTCCGAGTTTCATTATATACATCGTCCATCAACTTTCCTCGCGCGGAGCTTAAAAACCTTTTTGCGAAGTTTTTCAAATCTCGAATGTATAAGATTATAATTAATTATACAGGCAATCAAGTTTATCGCGAATGTGTTCACGCGATATACGTAATGAACAAAATCTATTCTTAATGAATGCTTCCTTTATTTTTGTTTTCTCATTAAACGATTGATTTTTGTAAAAAGATAATATTATTTTTTATTATATAATAGATTGTAAAATGCTTGTACATTTAATAATGCGCAATGATTTTTTATGCGGTGACGTCGAAATTTTTGAAGCGCTATTTTTAGTTGTAGTATATTCAAACGAACGAGGACGCGTGAAAAAATGTTTATAAGGGTGAAAATGAAATTTTTTCGTGACTCGCTTGCATACTTTTATTTCAATATAACACATCGAATTTGTGCACTTGTAACCAATATCCCAATTCTTAAAAGGAATATAAATTCATTTTGAGAATGTTATGTTATTTTACTAAAAATTTTTTTCAAAAAATATCATCACGATAATTATAAAATTTTTTTAATAAAGTTAAGAATAAAGTTTGCATCCGTCAAATCGAGCATTAAAAACGTAATGAAAAGTCCGAAAGATCAATTCGCGAAAGGGTCAAGTGGACGGGCTTTTTATAAAGCTAAAGAAAATATACGCCGGAAAAACGGTGCGATAAAAATTGAAAAAGCGTATCGTGTATGGCGAACCCGCGAGAATCGTAATCGCGACTCGGCGCTTAGGCTCTCTCCTCGGCGAAGCGTCTCGTGGTTTCTTCTTTGATTAACGAGCCGCAATTACGTTATTGTGGGTTATTGGGAAGGAAGAAGCAAGGGAGTAGAAGTTAGCTCGCATCCACGGATACCGAAGGAACGTCTGCCTTGGACAGGCTTCATATTGGGAGATGCTGCGAAATGCGGGACGGAGAAAGAGATTGGGTAAGAACTGGAGAAAACGAGACAGAAAATTAGAAAGATAGATAGATAGATAGAGAGAGAGAGAGAGAAAGCACTGGCTGATGTCACCGAGTACAATGAAGAAAACTCGAGTCGATTCTCTCGTATATACACCGAAGCCAACCGCTGCTGCCTTTCCTTCTTGCGTTGTCGAGCTCGCGCTCTTACGAAGCCGAGGAGGGTTCGTCTGTGTCTGCGTATAAATTCGTACACGCGCACACACTGGCATAAACGCTCACTCGTGGATATCCAAAGATGTGTATGTATATACACGTATTTACTTCAACTCGATCTCGAAGAAGCCGAGGCACTCTCGAGTTAATGAAATCCATTGCCCGCCTTGACTCGATTCGTCGCCATCGTCGTACTCATCGTCGTCCTTCTGCCGGCGGGTTTCTATTTATCGACGAATTGCTAAAATTTGTCCTGCCATTCTCGATTCTTATTTATATCGATCTCTATCGTTGATTTTATCGTCCTTTCGTCTTATTAAAAAATTACTTTTAAATTTCAAGGCTTTTTTGTTTCTCGCCTCGATTATAATTATTGCGTAATATTTTTCAATTAAATTATCTCGCGACTTGTAAATAAGTTCATGGATAGTTGATGTACTCTGAATCAAAGTCTCTCATCAACGTGCCAACAAATTTTTTATATTCAGTTGATTTAATAAATTTCATGAATACGTTAATAATGGACAAACGCTGATATAGATTACAATAATCACGCTGTTAATGCTTTGAAATTTTATAAAATTTGCTGTATTGAAGTTTGAGGCAAAAAGATTCGTAACGTTAAGTAAGTAGAGGAAATTCCAATTTAATCACAAACGATCATATGTTAACGCCTTGAATTGAATTCGAAGATTAGATGAAAAAAAAAAAAAAAAAAAAAAAAAAAAAGAAACGTTCAAGTAGAACAACGAGATTTTAGTCAGACGTCGTTAAAAAAAACTCTTCCATAACGGCATAAATAATATTTTAATTTAAAAATTTAATTTTCGTTACGATTATTCGGTAATAATTTATCAAAAACACTTAACGAAACAAACGAAGGTAAATTACGCTTAAAACGCCTAGAATCGAATCCTTCGTTAAGAGAAAGTATAACCGCGTCGCAAATCCGCACGCAAAATCAACAAGTGCCTCAACCAATTTCTCTTTCTCCTTCAGTTCCGGCTTTTCTCCACGAGCACTCCACAGGTGGCATATATACGAGTGTATGTGCGAAAATTTTATCTTTATGTGCCGTCGTCTTTTTCAAATATTTTTTTCTTTGCACCTTTGCAACTTCGATATCGACGGAATTTATTTAAGTATGTTTTGGGCTCATTTTTTTTTTTTTTTTTGCTTTGTGCGAGTTTAACCATTTTTTTGTTTTTTTTTTTTTGTTTTTTTTTTTCATATTAATTTGATAAGCTCGAAGATCGCACGATATCGCGAAAGGTGAATTTTTAGGAAAGCAGCGCACGATATGATAATCGGATTGTTTCATAGAGCTAGCTCATTCGCTTTCTCGCTTTTACTTTTTCCTTCTCTCTCTCTCTCTCTCTCTCTCTCTCTCTCTCACTGTGTGACTCGAATGTGCATTTTGCGCTTTTTTCTACTTTTGCTTCTTTATTATTTCTTTTTTTTTTTTTTTATTTTTCTTTCTAGCTGAAAGGGCAAAGAAATATAAGCTCGCGCTATACTCCTGGATAAGTACTTGAAATCTCAATTACTTTTGGATAATAAAAAATTGCTTCGAGCGAAGTAGGATGAAATATTTTTTTTTATTTTTTATGGCATCGTGTGTGGAATATATAATGACGATAATACGCGTCGCTTGATAAAACGAGGCATTTTTACATTACTTTATTATTCGATAAATTATTGTTGAATATCGTCGAGTAATTATTTAATGAAAATAATGTGACGATTCATCGCCATTGAGTAACACGTTCCATCCACGCAGCTATGTGCGTACCCGTATACTCTCATTTATGAGTGTGTATGATCAAAAAAAAAAAAAAAAGAAAAAAAAACTGAAACATTTAGTATAAAGATGACGGTTCAATTTCAATGAAGGAGCGAGAGCTAGAAAGAGAGAAAGAGAGAGAGAGAGAGAGAGATGGGTGGATAAAAGACGCTTTAATAAAGAGAAGAGAGGATCTTACGTGGTAAGGCGTCTCATATCGGGAATTCCTCGGAGGCCGGAAATTCCTGGAGGTGCGGACACATTGCCGCGTTCCCAACCGATGGTTCATTGATAAAAGAGCCTCGGCTCGCGCTATGCCGCTTAATGCACGCCGAACTCATTTTAAACACACCGTAAAATTCTCGCCCCCGTTTATGTACCTTTTTTTATTCCTACCGTATCTCTTATTCTACTTTTTCTTTCCGTTTATCGGCAATCTCCTTTCATTTTTTCGATCTTTTGTCGGCTTATCCCATCGCGCTCATCGCTTGGAATTCCTCTTTATTCACCTTTTTTCTTACTTTCTTTCCTTCATCGTCATCCTTTTTTTCTCATATTTTTTTCTTCTTTGATTCGCGAGTCGAATATAATTACTGCACGTGTGCTCATTCTTATATTTAGGGATGTATAATGATTCGAGGCTTTTTGATCGCTTTTGCTAAGGCATCGTTGTCTAGGTCGATTCATTTTATCGATTCATTACTCGTAATTTTTCTCAACGATCGTTTAACCACTTACCGATCAATTTCGTTACATCATTCATTGAGTTTAATAAATCGGAAAAAAATTCATCTATACAAAAAAAAAAAAAAAAAAAAAAAAAAAAAAAAATAGTCAATAAAAAGCTAGAAAATTCGGTGAAATTGGGTAAAATGTCCGCATGGGCTGGGAAACAAAAGTCTATTCTCAAAACCTATCGAAGCACATTTAGTTTTTTAAAAAGTCGAAAAATCAAAGCCAGAAAAGAAGCAAAGATAAATCAATAAAGAATCGCCCAAGTCCAAGCAGTTGAGAATAAAGTTTAAAAAGAACGCAGAACGGCTTTGCCACGAGTTGCTTCGAATCGAGTCGAAGGGGGCCGGACCATCGGCGGCTATGCCGTCGCGAGATACATCGCAGGCCGATAAGTAGGAGGGTGCAAAAGCGCCGAGTAAGTGGAAGGACGCAGGCGCGAGAGGGAAAGAGCGAGAGAGAGAGAGAGAGAGAGAGAGAGCGAGAGAGAGAGAGAAAGCGTAAGATCGGGGGCGCGAATTATCCGCGTTTGCGAGTCGGTGTATCTCGCGGCGCGCGGCACGCGACAGAGGACAGGCGGCGCTCGCTCGCTCGACGCGCAGGCCAGCACCGCGGGCCGTCCCAGGATGACCAGGGAGCGAGATCAGCCAGTCGGAGCGGTGGTACGGGCGCCCGAGGACGGGCACGCCGCGAAGACATCGTTCGGGCTTTGAGCTCGTTTTTTTTATCCCTTTATTTTCCCTAAGGCCGTCGAAGACATCCCGGCCCACCGAGACATCGAGATCCGGACTCTCGTCTCATCGACGATTCGGCCGACGGGACTAGCTGGACTCGGCTCATCGTGGCTTTCTCGTCTTGTTCCATCAGCGGCGGGTATTGCACTGTGAGTCATGGTTTATTTAGCCGTTTTATAAGAAAGAGCCGTTACGTTTCATTATTTGAACGTTAACAATTTTTTTTTTTTTTTTTTCTTTTCATTAACATATTTTTCTACTACTTAAATTATTTTTTATTTTTATCTTACGGATACTGAAGCTTCAAGTATGGTTTTTTTGTCGAGATAATTTTACGTCGTATTACTTAAAAAATTGCTTTTTTTTTTTTTTTTTTTTTTTTTTTTAATATAATTGATAAACTTTTTACGATTGGATATTTTTTTAAGAAACAAATTATAAATAAAAATGACAAGTAAAACTTTACTTTTTCCTTCATACAGCTGATCATTATTTTTCGATTATCATAAGGCAAGTACAATTGAAGGGTTGTAAGTCTAAAGGGTCTAAGTGCCAAAAAATCCAAAGTTAATATTTTTACGAAAATACGATCAAAGTGCCAAGGCTAATAATATATCCAAATGGATCCAAGTGCATTTTTGTTTTGAAATTTGGATATGTGTTCAATTGAATTAAGTAAAAATAAATAATTATTTCATTGAGTTGTTTATTTTGTAATGTTTTTCTGTTATATCTCTAAATAATAAAATTGCCACTTAGACCCTTTAGACTTACAATCCTTCAATTATAGTATAAATTATTCATTATTTTATAAATACATTTATATGTTCCACTGTTAAATAAAATATATTTGTTATAATATTTTTATTACGTATGAGAAAAACAAACATTTTTAATAAATCTAAAATTTTAAAAAAATTATATTTGATAAATTTTAAATACTTTCAAGATACTATTTGAAATTCTTAATTCGACGATAAGAGTAAAAACGATAAAATATTTGAGCTTTTGAACATTTTAATAAGATTAGATTCTAATTAAGTATTATTTAAATATTTTTCGATAACTTTATAATCTTTTAATACGATTATTTAAAAAATATTACTTTCTATTAAAAATCGAAAATTTGAAAAATAATTACAATTTTTAATTCGATTTTTATAAATAGCAGTTCGAAATTAGCTTATACTCAACATCACGCACCTCAAGGTTAATTTTAATTATATTAAAATTTATATAAATAACCTTATAATGCAGAATTCAATTCAAAAGTAATTAAAAAGCTAATTGTACATAATATCCTAAAATATCTCCTCGAAACATGAAAAGCACCTCAAATCGCTTAACAAATCTATTTTCAACCTACGCGTAACAGATCCATAGCACGTATATATATATATATATATATATATATATACATCCTAGACAAAAGTCCCAACTCGATCGCTCTCGACCGTTTCGTCCGTCGCTTAGACAAACCCACGCTTAACTCTCGTACTCGGAGTCGTGGCGGATTCGTTAGGCGAGTACTCGCCGTTACGTCCGTGCGAGTTGTCCGTGCCAAAATAGCGAAGGTCAAACGGCAGAGGCCCTCATGGATAACGCGCTTTCATCTCATTTCCACTTGTCAGTTACACGAGCGACGTTTAACCGAGACTTTTGCATCGTCTCGCGCACAACCGACGGATTACTCCGAGACTACGGCGCAAGTAGTTCGGAAATTGCCTTATCTTTCGCTATCCTTGTACGTTCTGCGAAAGACACGGCTTTGTTCTTCCAAGCGTTCCTTCTTCGGCGTTAATAGATTTATATTTAAACCAGATATCGACCTATCCTTACAAAATATCGAAGGGGTACGGTCAAACAATCTCCGACGATTGAGCTTTGGCTTTCAGTTAGCGATATTCTGGTTAAAGACTTTTGGAACTTACTTGAAAGCATTAAACAAGCTTTACTACTTTACTCGGTACTTTTAAGCTCAGTTTTTTTTATCTTTCGTTTAATACGATTTTGATTGATTTTTTAATTTTTTAGAATTGCAAAAAAAAAAAAGACAAAATAATTTATAATAAGAATTGAGTAGAAATGTCAACGATCTGTCAGACATGTAACGTTTATATACGAAACTTTGATAAATATAGAAAAATAAAATAAAATAAAATAAAAGAACGATAGAAAATAAGAATTAAAGAACTTTAATATGAACATATATAAGGAATTAAAATATTCCATAATGTTTAAGGAGAATTTTTTTATGCTTTTTGATCGTTTAGCATATTTTTATCTCACTAAGTCGACGATACCGTATAGCAGTAATCATTTTTAAAAATCTTTTTCAATTTTCCACTCGTTTTCAAGTATTATACTAAAATTTTAAATTTGAAAAAAAAAAAAAAGAAAAAATTGTTTAAGCAATAATTTTAGCTATACTGGTGAGAATCTATTTTCCGTTCATCACAACAATTAAATCTTATCGGCTTCGAATTACAGGATCGTTAATTATCGGAACGATGAAAGAGCAACGGGAACAAGTTTTAATAGAGTGAACTGCTTTATAATTGAAGCGAGTAAATGGAGCGAGGCTACGCAGTCGATGCGATAAGTTACACTTTAACTAACGTCCAGATTGCCTCCAAGAACATAACGTCGACGAACTTTCCAACTGCGTAAGAAAAGTCTCGTACACACACACACACACACACACACACACACACACAAATATATCTGTATACATAAAAAGCATCGATTCGTCGAGATTCCGAAACTAAAGAAAGGATCGTCTGTCGTCGTCTGTAGCTGCGATACGGCAAAGCGATATCGCTATCGGTATCGTTGCGCTACCAGTAGTGTACGCTGCGATGTAGTGGCTCGGTGTTAACTCAAGAGAGCGCAGTGAAGTGGAGGAGAGAGAAAGAGAGAGTAGGAGGGAAAATAGGGAGGGGGGGGGGACACGTTAATGGAGCGATCGGTAACCAAGTTATAAAGCAATCTGCATGCATAACCCTTCTCTACCTCGCTATCTCTCTTTCTCGCTTAATACTTCGGCGGCTAGGAGAGCCTTAGGGACGCGTAGCGGTAATTGCCAGCGGTAATGGAATTACCGTGCGTCGGCGATCGCCTCACAGCCGAGCGTCTACTCGGCCGTAACCGAGAGACGTCCATGAGACGCTTCTGTCCCGACGAATGTCTTTAGAGCTTGCCCTTTCTTTCGATTATTCGTACCGATTCTTTTTTTACTATTTTTGGCTTTGAAATTTTTCTTTTCTTTTTCTCTTCTTCTTCTTCTTCTTCTTCTTTTTTTTTTTTATCGTGAAATTTAAAGCTTTGTGGCTAGTCCTTTATTTGAATTATTCTTATACTTTTTCATCTTTTTTCACTCTTTCTCTTTATATTTGAAGCGTGAATTTGATTACGTTTGCACGCGATTACATTATTTTTAAAATTTATAACACCTGCAGATACTTTATTAGGATTAATTATTAAAAAAATTTTCATTACCAAAATTTATTAAGCTTAATTTTTTTTTTTACTTTTTTTTTTTTTTTTTTACTTAAATTGCAATTGACGAAAATAAATAAATAAATAATTATTAACGTATTTTACTATTTTATTAAATATGCAACGCTAAACTAGTTATTTGTAAACACATAAATAGACATATTTCTAGTAAATCAATATCAATGTATAAAATGTCATCTTTATAAAATATTCTCTTTCATTGAAATATCATTTTCAAGTTTTGATTAGGGCGCATTTACTATATAATAATTGACGCAAAATTGTTTATCTAGCACAATCAAAGAAATACGCAAGCTAGAGTCGCAGAGGAATAAGAAAAACGCGAAAGGTAATAAAACGAGGACGTACGTAAAGCAACTGTCGGATATCGCATTTTCCGAATTTAAAATCGAAGATACGCATGCGCGGGCAATCAAGAAACATATTCGAGACGGTTAAATCGAATTTCGTCAATTTATAAGGGAAGCAAGGCGCTAGGGTTGCGTTGGTCCGTTCGATGAAATGATAAAGCGAGCACGAGCAGGTGGAAAAATAAGCCGAAAGAGGTAAGAAATAAAGCGCAAAAACGTCCAAGGAATAGAAGAGTGTTGAGGAAAAAGATAGATCGAGAAAGGATAGGATTGGAAAACCAATCGGAATAACTTTTTCCAGCTCCTTTCGCGAGATCTTAGAAATTCGTTCGAGTCGAGCGCTAACGGTAGACGCGTTTACAACTTTGTTTCGGATACGCTCTCTCGTTTCTAATACGAATTTACATTTACATGGCGAAATCGTGCCGTCGCGGACGCTTCTTCGATGCTAATATATCCAATCGAAACAAACTGCCGGTAGCTTTGGAGAAATACGAAACGATCGAAGAAGGGAAAGGAAAGATAAAACGTCTCGACTCTTTTATTCATTTCAATTCTCCTGTATACCTTTCTATTGTTTTACTGTTTTTTTTTTTTTTTTTTTTTTTCTGTTCTCTCGTTCAGTCGAGTCGTAAAGAACGATTTCGCTGGATCGAGACCTATGAACTTCTCGCGTTCTGCCGTTTTTATCGGATTTTATTAAATAACGATTCGATTCGTGTTTTTAGATAATTTATCGTTCACTTTTTTCGACGTTAATATAACTGACGTTGTTGACATTTATTGCTTAAAAATATCATATATATATATTTTTTTTTATACATTTGCAATAAAATGAAAATGATTTATAAATTTATTAATAGATATAAATCGAAATATCGATCTGACTTATGCGCAAATATATAATTTATCAAATTAAAAGAAAAAAATTAATTCGACATGTCTTAAAATAAAATTTACATAAAATTATCAACATTGAAATAAAAATCATTGATTTGATAGTAGACAATAGCGTTAATAGAACATTGAAAGGACAAAGAATTGAAGAACGTTAACGAAACCAGAAAGAATAAAGGCAGATCAAATGATAATAATAATAGTAATAATATAAAAAAAAAAAAAAAAAAAAAGAAAGAAAAAAAAAAAAAAAGAAAGAAAAAAGTAATGTCCGACAGTAACTAAACTGATTTACAAGGCTAAAATGAGTTGTACGACGACAAGCTGTGACTGAGCTTGGCTTCGATATGGCTTTTGGGGAGTTCTATCAAAGTGCCTGCAGCTGTATTTGAACGAGAGAGAAATATATATGTAGTGTGCATGTGTGTGTGTAAGAGAGAGAGAGAGAGAGAGAGAGAGAGAGAGAAAGAGAAGCGACAGTGAGCCGTTTTCTCCGCTACTTAATGCAATTTTCGTCCCGTTGTAATTAGCTTAGCTCGGTAATATTGCTTGCTCGCGCGCGACACAAAGTGAAAAGCGCGCCGGCAGATACTTCCACATATAGCCCTATCCACGTGCTATATACACATATCTCTCTCTCTCTCTCTCTTTCTCTCATATATATATATCTTTGGCAAAGCGCGCTTATTCGCACTTTATCGTATCTTACGCTTTTCGCTATCGAATGGGATTTCTCGCGAGTTTTCCGAATCTGTACCGGATTTTACGAGATTTGTATATATATATATATATATATATATATATATATATATATATATATATATTGAGAGGATACTAGAATAGAGATGCGTTACTTCTACGATTGTTGTCGTGTCTTTTTTTTTTTGGTCGCAATTTATTTTAAACTTTCTGTAGATCGCGTTGTACAAGCAATCTCGTTTTGAATAGATTATATTATATCTATTATGAAAATACGAGGTTCGAGATGCTTTGTAATTTAGATTAGATACTCGTATACGTTTGCTCGTTTACTCCGCGTAAGATCCTTGAAAAATAATAAGTCGTTGGTTAAAAAATGAATGCGATTAGATCTTTAATGATTTTTATTAATAAGCGTTTTTATACGAAAAATAAAAAAAATCAGGAAACAAATGAAATTTATAAATTTTATCGTAAATTTGTAAAATATTTTAAAGCTAACCATTTTTAGAATAAAAATACATCTTATTCGTATTTCAATAAAATTGTATCATTACACTTTATTACTATAGCTTTTATATTTTCGTTATTTTATATCAAAAAAAGGTATAATTAATTTTTGTGATTATTGAATTATCATATCAATTTCGCGCATCGTATAAATTTCAAGTAAAATTTGATTGATAAAAAATTTAAATAAATTTTATAATTAAAAGTGAAAAACGAGACGAAACAGCCGGCGGATATAAGGTTAAACAGAAAATTAAAGATCAATTAGCCGCGATTTAATTGAGGAATACAACGCCTTAAGCTAGCAAAAGTAAGTTCGAACGTACTTGTTAGATACTGGACTCCGAGCTGGCCTACTTGTTGAAGCTCGAAGCAACAGTTTGCTCTTCAAGCTTTCCCTCTCTCTTTCTCTTTCTCTCTTTCTCTTATCTCTTCGCTATTTTCTGCTTTTCTCTCTCTCTCTCTCTTTCTCTTTTTCTCTGTATGTCCCCGTTCCTCTTTCACATCGCGTTCTGTTGAACGGCGCTGTTAATGATGTGCAAGATTTTCCTTTTTTTCGTCGCATAATTTATGTCGCTCAGTAGAGTAAATTTTATATCTTATTATTTTTATTTTCTAGTATTTTAATCCTTGTCGCCTTACATCGTAAATCTATCGTTCGCTTTTTATCGACGCGTTTACGATTCGAGAAAAAACGTCAAAAACTTTCGATCTACTCTTATATCGGATAAATTTAGTAAAATAAAAGTACGAAAAAAAAATGTTGTCGAAATTGATAAATTTAACGTTGTCGAATGAATTTTCATTTTTGTTAACTTAAATATGTATATATACATCATACATCAATCGGGTTGATAAAGTTAACGAGTGCAAGAAAAGGATAAAGCGCGAGTAATCTCAGACTGGTGTAAATATACGAGTATATAGATAGATTGAGCGAAAGCTTATAATAGACAGATGGTTAACGATCTTATTGCTACGGAAGGGAATAAGGAAGGCAGGTCGCTTCAAAGTTAACGTAAGATCAGATTAAGCTATTCAGCTTCCATTGAGATAGCGCGAAGTGAACCTCGTGAAGATATAGTGTTTACTTGCCTGGATCTAATTGTTTCTTAACGAACTCAGAACTTCCCCTCTTTCGCTTTCTCATCTCTATAGTAGTTCGATTATGAGTTGTACGGAGAACAAGACGATTCGCGTTTATAGTTTGCGCAATTTACTCTCTAGTCGTAGTATAGTTTTCATCGCGCGTTTACCGTTAATTCAATTTTATTATCCCGTAACGAAAAAACAAAAAAAAAAAAAAAACAAAAAAAAAAAAAAAAATTGAATGCAGATTGTAACAGCGGAACGAGCTTGCGATTCTCAATTGCTCGTTAATTTTCCTCTTTGTTATTTTTATATTTTTTTTTTTAAATTTTACGAAAAAAATTTAAAACTAACATCAATCGATAAATTTATTTATCACAGCGACTAAAATACCGTTTGCTTCATATAGTTTATCAATAATCTCGATACGAAAGCTGTAATCGACTATTTTTATTAACCGACATCGATAATTCGAATCGAAATATCTCGTCGCGTGGATATATACACACGGGCAGGCAGATCGAGGATACGTATAATAATTTCACGAAACATTCGTCGTGTCATAAGCCACCGATGAATATCAATCCGATTATCTCCTAATTTTCCTTCGTCGTTGTTCGATCGAGTGGAAAGCTCGCGTCGAAAAGCAGCAAAAAAAAAAAAAATAAATAAATAAACAAATAAAAAATCAAAAACAAAAGAAAAAGAGTTAAAAATCACAACGAGATGAAAAAAAAAAAAAAAAAGAAAAATAAATAAACAAACACGATAACGTAATCGGCACTTCGCGAAATTGGAAGCGTTACTGCACGGGACAGGTGTACGTGTCCGTATGTACGGGTATATATGACATGTGTGTACACGATGGAGGATCAGGTCGCGCGACAAGTGGTCACCGCCGCCGTTGCCGCCGCCGCCGCCGCGGCGGTATAGATCGAGAGGAGAGCGAATTCATCGGTGTTTCGCCATCGGAAGGATTGGTTTGTGCGATTGACGGACGAGACAAGCGACTTGATTAAGTGATCTCTCTCTCTCTCTCTTCCTCTCTCTCTCTCTCTTTCTCTCTCTTTCTATCCGCTTGATATTCGCCGATTCATTCGGTCTCATTAGCCCCGAGAGCTGTACTCTCTCTCTCTCTCTCTCTCTCTTGAGCACGGTGAATGATATAGCGTTGTCGTCGAATGTTTATACGTCGCGTGCGCGTTGAATCGATGGAAAAATTTTACAACTAAGTATCATGAGTTGAGTTATTAAATTTATTATAAAACTGTTTCTGTTTTACGTGTATACATGTAGACTTGTATGCTCATCGTTATTTTTTTAAAGTCAATTAAATAAAATTCAAGTTTTTCATTTTTAACAAACTTGATTTCATATACTGAAAATTAATGAGAAATGGTTATAAAATGCAACGATACCGTTTGAACAAAATATAAGTCAAGTTAAAGGAAACATTTAAAGAAAGATAAAAATGGATGGTTATTTACTGGAAATAAAAAAAAAAAAAAGAAAGTTCTACGATAACAATAGCCGCGTCGTCGCGCATTTAATTCGCAAAAGATTTCGCCCGAGTCAGGTGGTTACGTCTAAGAGGAAAAAAAAATACAATCTATAGAGATACCCACGTGCACACCTTTAACTATCTCCTCACCTTTTTCATCTTTAGAAATTTTCCACCAATGAACTCGCGCGTCGTCGCGCAAGCCCCACGGTAAACAAACCTTAACGGTCATTCTTTCAGTAATTAGTGCTGTAGAGCTTTAGCGCGACGAGAGTCGAACGTCGTTCGGAGATAACAAAAAAAAAAAAAAAAAGTAGAAAAAAAAGTAGAAAAAAAAAGTAAAAAAGAGATGGAAAAAGGAAGAAGAGCAGATTGAACGTCGAGTCGGTGAAAGGCAAGCATCGGGAGTTTATAAGTGGCGCGAGAGAATAGAACCTTTCAAGAAATAATGCACACCAACACATACACACACACACACACACACACACACACACACACACACGTTCACACAGTTCTGGGAGATTGAGAACGAGATAGATGCTTCCTAGTACGAATGAGAGACGGAGAAAGTTGAAGAAAAAGGACGAGAGAGCGAAGAAGGAATAGGGAAGGAAGAGATGGGAAGCTCTTGGGAAATGCTGATTGCCTTCCTCTTCCTTTTCCCATCCTTGGACTAAGTACTTCTTTACCTTGCATTTTACTCCTTCACATTTTACGATTCTGATTTTCTCACACCATTTTTATTTTAATATTCAATTGGAATTTTTCTTTTTTTTTTTTTATATTTTGAATAAACAATATTAACGTTTATACATGTGTGCATCTACTATTTTAAAAAGTAAACCGTTTTTTTTTTTTTTTTCACCTTTTGACCTTAATTATATCATTAAATATATTGTAATTTAAATTTTTTTTAATTTTACAATCGATAGTAAGTTTTACAAATTAACAGCGAATAAATTTTTTTTTTGTTTCATTATTTTTTTTTTTAATAAAAATTAAAATTTTTTTTACATTTTACACTGAGTTGCGTAACGAATTTTACGTTTTATATTAAGTCAATTGTTTCTACTTGAAAATATCGCATCAAACCTCTTTTCTATCTAGTATTCTCAATTCATTGTTCTTTTGTTTCTACAAATTATTGATTCTCCTTTGAGGAATATCTACAGAATCCATCATTATCATCGATCACGTCTATCTACGCAGACACAACTCGTCAATGAGTAATTTAGACGCGTTTTATAATTAGTTTGATAAATAAAAAATTAAAAATCCTATTCAGATTGACCTGATAATGAAAATTGAAATTTTTGGGCATATTAAAAAAATATAATTCTTTCTTTTTATTTATTCTTTTTGTTTACCAAACAAAATCTTTTATAAGAATATTAACATTTTAAATAATCAAATTGCTTAATTATTTGATTTTAAAATTATATATAATATATTTCATTTATCAAAAAAAAAAAAAAAACATTTATAAAAGAAATTTTTTCGTATATAAATTATTAGAATGCCAATTTAATTCGATACATTAAAAGTTTTTGAATAAATTTATCCTGCCTTGCTATAAAATAAAAAAAAAAAATCAATCATTACGAAATTCACATCGCGAAATGTATAATTTACCTTATTATTTTTAACTTAAAGCCTTGCAAAAAGTCGAGTATTAAAGCTCGATTAAGTATTATACTCATATTGATAAAAGTAAAAAAAAAAAAAAAAATAAATAATAATAATAAAAGAGGAGAGAATGAGTTGGCTACGATAAAGTGATAAATTAAAAGCGTCGCGTAATAGAGTTTTTACAAAGGAGCACGCAGCTTGACAGTAGAAATGGGCTTTTCAGCGCGTTAAAAGCTCGTAATTGATACGACTAATTGCATTGCTCCTTGAGAATCGCAATCGTTTTAAATATAAAATTTAACTTTTACCATACCGGCCCCCATTTTGTCGTACGTACGTAAAATATTATACGTCCCGTGAAATTTTCGACGCTGACGCAATCGCTGAAATGTATACTTTTGCTTAAGAGAGCATAATTTCATTGTTATTGAAAAATCTGTGCACGTAAAATGAAAATTTTAAGCGGCTTTTCAAAATGGTACATTCTTTTATCGAAGCGAATAAGTGGTTCAAAGTGCCGGAAATGCCCAATTCACCAGATAAATCGCTGAGAATAAGTGCATCGAAATTTTCATCTTCGAAATTATGGATTTTTTTTTTATAAAATAATCGAAAAAAGAAATTTCAAAGTGAAAAAAAAAAAAAAAAAAATATGTAGCTTAAACGAACCGTTGCATAATAATTTGATGAAAAAATTTTAAATTTTCTTTAGTATCAAAACAAAATACGTAATAAAACTAAAAATGATGATAAAATAAAGGATAAAAATAATATATTTATTTATTATAATAAACGTGATCGTATTTTATTTTCTCGTATAGTTCTGAAGAGAATACACGGAAAGGATGGCCGGTGCTCAATTTAGCGGTTGGCTGCAGCGCTGTCGCGAGTCGCGAAGCTTGGTCCTCGTGATCGTCGCCATAGCCCTGCTGTTGGACAATATGTTACTCACCACCGTCGGTAAGTTCTTTGCTTTTTATAAACAAAACTTTATAGTATAAGAAGTTTTTATTTAATTTCAAATAAATGATTTAGGAAAATAAAAAAAAAAAAAAAAGAATTATAAATAAATGATAATTTTTAATTTAACGACGGCGTTTTTCATTCAAAGTTATCGAATACTATTCGGCATATTATTTACGTATTTTTTTATTTTTATTTTAACGATTAATTATCAATTATTTTATATATAAAAAAGAGAGAGAGAGAGAGAAATAAGTATTAGCTCACATAACTTTCATCTCTAATTGACGAATTGAGCGCGTTATCGGCAACTTTGATCGATTGTACAAGAGAACCTTACGCAAGTCGGTTGAAAGGGTTTCCTGTCGTTCGAATCCCAGAGAAGATAAGAAGTACAATAAGAACAAAAGGGTAAAAAAGAAAGTAAAAAAAGAGAGAAAAAAAAAAAAAAAAAAAAAAACCGAACGAAACAAGCTAGATCGGATGGTGAAAAGTGCAATTAGACCGGCGATGTAAATCCGGCCGTGCGCCGCGCCCGATTCTTTTAACGAGCTTGCCCACCACCGCTTCTTTAAAAGCCTTCGTCATCGTTGAGGTACGAGGAGAGGAAATGAGTACCCCGGAATACGGAAAAGAGAACCTCGACAGAGAGAGAGAGAGAGAGTTGAGAAATGAAATTCTACCCTGGATAATTAAAATTCTTACCTCGAGTGACGCACGAAATTCTCTCCCTTACTTTTATACTTTACACATATACTTTATTCTTTAAAAAATACGATTCGCGAAAGCATTTTTTTCGTCATCGATGGTTTGCTCGGGTGAATTTTTTTTTTTTTTTTTTTTACGTATACCGGAAGGCGAAAAGAAGGTTTATTTTTCACGTGCGATATCTCGCGAGAAAGAAAATGCGTTTAGTTTTCGCGCGTTGCTGCCGCAGCTTTTTCACAAGCTGTTGGCGCCTCTATCTATCGGACTATACGCAGAGTTCTTTCGTTTAAGGGAAAAGTATTTTTCCGCTCGCCGAAGCACGAGATCCTCCGCTTATGTGCGTCTCGACGAAATTTTACGGAGACGTTTCGATATACGCGCGGCGGAAAGGATGGAGAGTTAAAGTAAAATAACGAATGGTTCTTTTTTTTTTTTTTTTTTTTTTTTTAAGCAGTCGAGTCAATTATTTTGACGAACACTTTGAAATTAGAAAGTTTTTAATTTTCTTGCTTAAATAGGTATCTCATTTTATTTTATTTTATTTATTTATTTATTTATTTATTTTTTTGACTCTCTTTACACTTTTTTTTTTCTTTAATTTTTTTTATTACATTATAACGCGGATTTTTTAGCGAAATCGTTCATATCGCGGGGTATTTTCACACAAAACTTATAAGACACAAATGTGATCTTTTTTCATTTTTCCTTCTCTATTTTTTTTTTTTTTTTTTTTATCGAAACTTAGCGAAAAGTGCAATTAGGAAAGATTCGTTTAATTAATTTTTATCAAATTTTATTTTTACAAGCATTAATCTCACTAATAAATAATATCAATTTTTAATAAATTTATTCACCTATAAAATCACTCATTTCTTTAAAAAGCGCGATTGTTTAATCTAAAGTAAACAGGCGCAGTACGAAAAAAAAAAAAAAAAAAAAAAAAAGACGGGGGCAAAGAATCAAATTACTCCTAATACTTCGCGTTGAAGCAATGAAATTGACAATCATATTAAGGAATATAAGTCAACGTAATACCATCGGCAACCATTCCGAGTCATGTCGCCGATGAATCGTTGGAATAAAAGAAAGAGAACGAGATAGAGATTGAGAAAAGGAGATAATAGGAAAGAAAGAAGAGATACGGTGTGCTCAAAGTATTGAGGATTTGTCGAGATTAAAGAGGAAAATTCTCTTTCCGATCGAAAACAATGTCTCTACGGAATATTATTCATTGCTATTATTTAATGCTCATAATTTTTCTTCTAATAATTTATAAATGATTTTAATTGAGAAACTCCACAATAAAAATAAAGTCTCGTATGCAAAAGCGAGACCTCGAGCAACAATAAAGGAAAATCTACAATAAGAACGAAATAAAACGAAATATAAAAAAAGCTCAGAAATGAAAGAAAAAAAAAAAAAAAAAAAAAAAAAAAGCGCGACGAAATGTAATTCGAAGTCAATGTTTCCGGAGAATCGTAGATAATAGATGGAATAAAGTAAAAAAATAAGCTTGAGAAAATGGAACAAGAACCGGGGAGAAAGGATAAAAAGGCAGTATTATACATATATAGGTGGGAAGAGAACGAGGCAAAACGACACAAAAAGTTCTAGCATCTAATTGCGTAAGGGTTAAAGGTTTGCGTCTACGCGTATATGTACGTACGCGAAGCTGCATCTCGGCCAAGGAGAAAAACTAGAAAAGGCACTTCTCGTATACGAACGAGTAACCTCACGTCGTTCTTGTACGGGTCTAAGGTAAGTGAAAGAGAGAGAGAGAGAGAGAGAGAGAGAGAGAGAGAAAGAGTGAGAGAGGAGAGAGAATGAGAGAATGAGAAAAAACGATAAAGTACGCAAGTTCTACGGTTCCGTTTTTCCGGCTTTCAACTTTTCAGCCTCGGCGTCTTGCTTGGTATTTCACGTACTTTTCTATATATATATATATATATATATATATATATATATATATATACCGAGCTCTCAAAATATGTTTAATTCAAGAGAGCGCAAGCGAGCGAAGAAAACATATGGACCTCGGTATGTCACGTCGCCAATCCAGATAAGTGGTCATGCATTTATGGAGACTGCGAATGGCGGTAGATTTTAGTTCTCTCCTTTTCGAACTCCTCATCCTGAAAGTACTTACAACCTACGGATGTTTATATGTGTATACGTATAACTGTTAAACTTAGAAAACTGATAGATTTTTGTTCGCACGTGCTGTCATATTGAATTATAAAAAAAAAAAAAAAAAAAAAATAAATTGTTTTTTGCCTTATAAATTATATTTTAGACTATAATTTTATAAATAATATAGAACTCGTGTATAAATGTATAAATAAGAACATATAATATTTTACTCATAGAAAATCGATATATACTTGTGTATTTATATAATAATTTCCTGACTCTTGTATTATATTATTATGAATAATTTTGTTATATTAAAAAAAAATATATATATATGTATATATAATCATTAAAATTAAAGATTAAAATTTTTATTTATTATGAATGTTACAATTAAAAAAAAAATAAGAAAAAAAGAAGATTGGAGGTGCTGGGATTTGAACCCAGGACTTTCAGCATGCGAAGCAGACACTCTACCACTGAGTTACACCCCCGGGTGCTCATAAGACATATAAGAACAATCTTAATCGACGTTGCGTATATTTATCGGTTACATTATAATTATATAACCTTAAGTATTATTGTTGAAATTTTAAATTTAATTATTTTAATTCGTCTCAGAATGTTGATCAAGAAAAGTTGAAATAAACTTATTTTATTCAATATTTTACATACTATTTTTAAATATTATCAATGCATTATATTGATATAGAAAATGAAAAACTGTCGAAAAAAATAAATTAAATAAAAATGAAGAAATCATTACATCGAAGAAAATTAATTGGCTTAAAAAAAAAAAAAAACTGAAAGGTGCAAATTTTTTTTTCACATTATAAAAGATATGAAATTACACGTTTGCGTAAATAATATTTACCTTTTAAATAAGCAGTATTGTAAATACTTTATTATTTGTTTTTTATCACAATTAAAGCCAAAATATAATAAAATAGCTTTATATTTATTTTGTTCATCTAAATTAAAGGAATTAAAAAAAAAAAAAAAAAAAGTTAAAAAAAATAAATAAATAAACCAAATCGAATGCAAATTTATATCGTGTTTCAGTACCAATAATTCCGGAATTTCTTTACGACATGAAACATCCAAATTCAACATTAAGCCAGTTTCTCGAGAAATCCGAGCATTACACTCCAACGACAACTACGACAACGACAACGACGACAACGGCTCCGCCAGTCCCCGCTGGCTGCTCTTGCGCTTCGAATAATTCCAACAATTCTTCCCTGGAGTTTATTTTATCCACGGCTGCAACCTCCATCGGTCAGTGTGTTATTTTTATATCCCGCCTACCCTTCCCAGTTAATCTTTATTTTTAAATTTATATGTATATACACATTCACTTTTAGATAAAAATATAATACTTATCGTGTGTATACTAAAGTTTATTAGTTTTATGAGCTTTTCGAAGAAAAGTTTTTTTTTTTTTTTTTTTTTTTTTTTTTATAAAAAATAAATAATTACATTTTTTCTATATAATTAGGTAAATACCTAAAATATTATCCTTTATTTTAAAGAAACAACAACGATTAATCAAACAGCCGTTGAACTTACGGAAAAGTATCAGAGACATCGCGAACTCGTAGAGGAGACAGTTGCCGTTGGTATGATGTTTGCTTCCAAGGCTTTTGTTCAGCTATTGGCTAATCCTATCGTAGGACCCATGACGCACAAGTACTTTTACCATACTTTTAAAAAAAAAAAAAAAAAAAAATAATCGAAAAACATATCATTATTTGTGCGGTAAAAAAAAAAAAAAAAAAAAAAAAAAAAAAAAAAAAAAAAAAAAAAAAAAAAAAGCGTACAGCTATTTTACACTGTGATCATATTAACAGATATAAAAAATTACAATTGTATTTCATTACGGAATAAATAAATACATATAATGACGCAACTTTTATAATACGTTTAAACATGTCGCGCATTTTTTACCGTATAATAATAATAATAATAATAATAATAATAGCAAAAAAAAAAATTATTCGTATTTTGTATTTAAGTAATCGATCTCATAAAAAGCATCGTTAATATTTCAGAATTGGCTACAGCATTCCAATGTTCACCGGTTTCATCATAATGTTCTTGTCGACGTTGATATTTGCTTTTGGTCGAAGTTACGGAATTTTATTTTTAGCGCGAGCTCTCCAAGGTATCGGCTCGTCCTGTTCCAGCGTTTCCGGTAATTTAAAAATATTTCACGTAATTGTTGCTCGACGAGTTGTTCGTTAATGGGATTGATATTAAAAATTTTCTTTTCGCTCAGGTATGGGAATGTTGGCGGAACGTTATCAAGACGATAAAGAACGCGGAAACGCTATGGGGATAGCACTCGGTGGTTTGGCACTTGGTGTTCTTATCGGTCCTCCGTTCGGCGGTCTCATGTACGAATTCGTTGGCAAATCCGCACCTTTTCTCATACTCTCGGCATTGGCCCTTGGTGACGGATGTCAGTAATATAATTTTCATTGATTTTTTTTTTTTTTTTTTTTTTTTTTTTTTATCGTCGATCATTTTTTCAACGCATTATATTAAAAACGTTATTTCACATTGTATTTTAGTATTGCAATTGTTAGTACTTCAACCGTCGGTGGTTTACACGGAAGCAGAACCGCCGAGTTTAAAAGCATTGGTAACCGATCCCTACATCATACTCGCCGCAGGTAATTTTCGAAGAAAAGGCAATAAAATTTTTAAATTTTTTCTCAACGTTTACTCAATGTCAACATTGTATTATTTTAACAATTTTAAAGGCGCTATAACGTTTGCGAACATGGGTATCGCTATGCTGGAGCCGAGTTTACCGATCTGGATGATGGACACAATGAACGCGAGTAGATGGAAATTGGGCGCTACGTTTTTACCTGCAAGTATAAGCTACCTCATCGGCACTAATCTGTTTGGACCCTTGGGACACAAAATGGGAAGGTGCGATCGATTATTTTTTTATATATATATATATATATATTTTTTTTTTTCAATATTTCAATTACATATGGTTACATAATGTTATAGATGGTTGGCCGCGCTCATTGGTCTCGTAGTTATTGGTTTCTGCTTGATGTGCGTAAGTACAGAATGATAAATTATTTAAAAAAAAAAAAAAAAAAATTACACGCACGATTTTATATTTACGATAATAAAGTAAGAAATAAACGATCGATTGAATCTTTCGTCAGATACCGCTGGCAAAGAGTATCAATCACTTGATCATACCAAACGCAGGCTTAGGATTCGCTATCGGTATGGTAGACAGTTCAATGATGCCCGAGCTTGGTTATCTAGTTGACATAAGGCATAGCGCGGTTTACGGGAGTGTCTATGCCATCGGTGACGTGGCTTTCTGCCTTGGTTTCGCCATAGGTAAGAATATCGCCGCTATATCCTTTACTCGTTTTCCTTTTTAAAGTTTTATTGTCAATATTACAAACGATAACGAAAATTCTTGTTAAAGGTCCTGCGTTAAGCGGAACATTAGTTAATACCATTGGCTTTGAATGGATGCTTTTTGGCATTGCCATATTGAATTTTATTTACGCGCCGTTTATGTATTTCCTGAAAGCTCCCCCCACGAAAGAAGAGAAAAAGGTATTAAATATATATTTTTAGTAATCGGATAATAAAATATCATACCTATATTACAAAAAATTTTTATACCAATTGAAATAATTTGCAGTCATTGATAGTTGGTGAAAAGTCTTCGGTACGCTACGTAACTTATGAAAATGAAGAAGACGATCAGTAAGCCTTCAAATTTTTTTCACTTCGTTAATAACGTTAAACAATTAATTATTTTTACGTTGTTCATCGATTTAAAAAAGTTCTTTTTTTTTTCAATCAAACAAAATTTCTCAATCGTTTAATTAAATTTACTTTCAATAGCAATGTACAGTGACAGTTACTCTTCGGACATTTTTATTT
The DNA here is from genome assembly GCA_949987625.1 of Chalcis sispes. Lineage (NCBI taxonomy): Eukaryota > Metazoa > Arthropoda > Insecta > Hymenoptera > Chalcididae > Chalcis > Chalcis sispes. The sequence goes on along the minus strand of OX465095.1, from coordinate 74,060,559 downwards.
CGATACATGTGTAGAGTTTGTAATTTGAGTTGAACAAAGATTTAATATAAGCTGTTTTTTGTTTTTTATATATTTATTTTTTAATTAATAAATAAAACATTAAATTTACCGTTTTTTTTTTTTTTTTTTTTTTTTTTTTTTTTTTACCAATAAAATTAAGATTTTCAATAAAATTTAATATTTTTTTTTATCGAGTTAAAGTCGAAATAAATTTGAGTCATTTTTAAATGATATTTCAACTTATTTTACAAACTCAATGCATTTATTTCAAGTATTGAAAAAAATAAAAAACATGCATTTATAAATGCTGCTTAAAATACTTAAAATAATAAAAAATACATGCGAAAGTGTGGCCAAATAAATTAGCAAGGAAATACTTTTAATCATAATTTAAGCGACGCGAGCTATTACATTCTGAATCTGCGGTATTTTCAAAATAAACAGAATACAAACAAAATAACAATTAGAAAAAAACAAAAAAAAGAAAAGAAAAGAAAGGAGAATGCAAGATACAACCGAAATTGTAGATTAAGAACATATTGGAGAAAAAAAAAATTAATAGTTGTTGTTATTATTATTAAAAAATATAAATGTAATTAAGGCATAAACATTATTCGAAATTTCGAGACATTGCAAAATGTACGTTTTATTGGAAATGAATAATATGAAAGTTGCGAATCGAGATAAAAAATACCTAATTATACCGAGTAAACTTAAGAGCTTGAAACGAATAACGATAAAAAAAAAATAAAAAAAAATAAAAAAAAAATAAAAAAAAAATAAAAAGAAAACAAATTTAAATAAATTAAAAATAAACAAATATGCATGAATGCATGTTGTGAGCTACGTGTACCATTTAACATAGAGAAAAGACTGTGTGCAGCGTCCACAGAATTATTATACGAGTGACGAAAAAGTAATAATAATTAAATTGTATGAAAGGAATGAATCATTTAGAGGATAAATTTTATCGGTGGCAGGATTTTAATAGCTTAAGAGAAAACTTTAAATAATATGTATATATATATATATATACATACATGTAACGAAATATACACGGACAAACAAATGATATTCACGATTTTGAAAAATTTTAAACGGAGAAGACCGGTTGCGTTAAAAAATTCAAAATTTTATTCACGGGAGAACCGCCCGGTTTGGATTTCCTGAATGGCTGCAGGAAAACCGTGCGATAAAAAGCGACCGGGAAAGCATGAAGGTGTTCTCCATTATTGGATTATTATTCGTCATTAAAAATAATCGATTGCATGCGCGTATTGAACGACGGCTTCTCCATTATCAACCGGCTATGAAATTATTGATAGAAAAAAAAAAAATATATATATACATATATATATATATATATATATATTTATATATGCTTTTGGAACGCTTGAACGCATTCAGTAAACGAAATTGAGTGTCGATAAATGTATGTGTGTCTATATATCTATATTAAAAGAAAAAAAAAAAAAAAAAAAAAAAAAAAAAAAAAAATTTAAATAAATGTTTAACGTCTGTGTTATAAAAGTTTTCGTTGAAAATGCGCTCGAGCGTTTCTTACACAATCTTATCTATAAGTACAAAGAGACTTGAACGACCAATGGTTTTTTAATCTTGGAACATACTTTGAATTTATGGTGATCATGAAAAACTTAATAGAGGATTTGCAGCGGGATGCTTAAAAAATTAAACACGCGTTATAATTTATATGATTGTTTTCTTTGTTTCGATTAAATTTTATAAAAAATTAAAAAAAAAAACAGCCTCTTATGCGTAACATTCGTAGAAGCAATACACAAGTTGAATAATGAAATAACATATATTCTATATAAAAGTTAAATGTATGTGTATATTTAAAAATTATTGTACCAATTATCGAGTACTGGCAAAGAGAAAATAATATTAAAAAAAAAAATAATAATAAAAATAAAAATAAAAAAAAAAAAAAAAAAAAAAAAAACATGTTACGAATATAGTATGACAAGAAATAAAGAAAATAAACTTCTGTCGTGTATTTATCTATAAATATCGGTAGAAAAGTGTCTCGACGTATAAAATTATCTCTAGTGTTATTATTGAGATCCTAAGCTGCTGTAACTATTAGTAAAAATATTGCTGCATGATGAAAATTTAAAGATCTAATTATAGATTATAAGCAAACGATAATTAAATAAAATTATAGACATTAATTAAAAATATATATATATAAATATATACGTATACTAATACGAGTTTTGCTTTTATTCGTTTTGTTATATAGTATGGCATAAGAGGCTAAAAAAAAAGTGAAAAAAAAAAAAAATTAGTTTTTAGGAGTAAATTTAAAAAACGTTATGAATTTTGATTGATTTAAAATTCGACATTTTGTTGCTTTTAAAAGTAGATTGAAAAATTAGATTAAAAAAAAAAAAAAAAAGGAACAGGATTCCATTGCAAATTCAATGAAAAAATAGGAGCGCCAAACGGTACACCTACTCCCGGAACGAAAAGTGAGTCAATTCGATCACCGTGAATTCGTCGAACGGTACCAGGACATTTAAATTACGATCCACGAAAGCGACGAAAATTTTACAAGGACTTAAAGTGAATTAAACTCGACACTCGTACGGTATTAAAAAAAAAAAAAAAAAAACAAAAAAAAAAAAAAGAAATATATATATATATATATATTTCTCATTACGATATGTGCACGATTTAAAAAATAAAACAACTGCAATAACGAAAAGATAAATTATCGATGAGATACGAAAGCAAACGGAATTCTCGCAAATTTTTAACGACGATATTACAGGTATTATACCAAACGATGACGAATGTGCTTGCTGGTTCACGTTGCGGGATATTTCCATCTTTATAAAATGGTTTCAAGTATTATGTTGTTACGAAAAAAAAAAAAATTCAATTACATTTTTTATTATAATTTATCGTTTATCGTTGTAAATTGTGTTAAATTTCAAAATTAAAGTTTTTAGTATAGTGAAAATAAAAAGTATCTGCACGTATGTGACATTGCAGATGAACATTCTTATGTGTATGTATTCCACAAAAAAAAAAAACAAAAAAACAAAAAAACAAAAAAAACAAAAAAAAACAAAAAAAAAAAATCCTTGTATTATCGCGTTTGCGAATTGACACGAAAAAATAACTATCATGGTGCTTGACAAATCGAATTGCCGATGCAATCAAACAGTTGGAATCGTAATAATCGAAGCTATTGTAGCGTTATTATATACGGAATAAATCGCCAAAAGAAATACAACGAAAAATTGATGTTTTCCATGATTTTAATGTATTTTCATTAAAATAACCGATTACTTGCGTAATAAGTAAACAAAAGTAAATAGAAGACATGATAATAATAATAATAATAATAATAATAATAATAATAATAATAATAATAATAATAATAATAATAATAATAATGATAATAATAATAATGATGATAATAACAATATTTACTTGCATATATATTGCTTCCTTCTCAGTGGTGATCCAAATATCATAGGCTCATATTGTTTTATTTCATTTTTAAATTGTTTGCGAATCTGTATATCGAAAAATAAATAAAGCAACGCTTCTTTGATTTTACATAATTCGTAAAATAAATATTTTATCGGTTGAATAATGTTAATAGTAAAATAATTATGAGTATCATTTGAAATATATAATAATGATAATATAAAAAATTTTTAAAATATATAAATAAAATCGTCCGTTCGTTAAAATATGTTAATATTTTTTATAAATATATGTTTATACATAAAATCTAACTTAATTTTATAAAATTTTAATAATTATTCAAACGATATTTTAAATTACTTGTATCGTTATTAAAACGTTAAAAAAAAAAAAAAAAAAAGGAAATAAAATAAGATAGCATTGTAATTTAGCGTCCTCCTCATTTTTGTATATTATTTCTGTAAAATTTTTCTTAAAATTTTATATAATCGCTGTAATATTTCGATGAAAGTTAGTGACTCGATGAAGGCTGCTATTGTGAACAGACAATAAGCAAAGAATCGCAAAATAAAAAAAAAAAAAAAAACATCCCCGGTTATCCTTATAAAAAGAAGGCTTACCAATGTATATTATTAAAATAAATAATAACTACACACATACGTATATTTATAATAATCAAATGACTATTTTTTTTTTTTTTTTTTTTTTTTTTGTTTCACGCATAACCAACGAGTATTAAAAAACGTACATTAAATTCTATCACATTGTACTATAATAAATGTAATAAATAAAATTTGTTAAATGAAACTTAATTGCATTAAAAAATTGGCACAAGCCATATATAAATTTAATTACAGATTGAAAGCCTCGATCAGTGATTGTCGATTCTTGTGCCGGTGGAATAATGTTATAAAGGATAAAAAAAAAAAAAAAAAAAAAAAAATAAATAAATAAATAAATAGAAAGAAAAAAAAAGAAAAAAAAAAAAAAATAGCAGGGATGAAAAATATTTAATGAAAAATGCTTCTACGTTATATAATTGTACCATACTTTTGTAAAATCTTTCGGTTGGATTCTGAAGAATACTCTAATTATTATGTAAAAGATCATTATAGTCGTTGTATCGTATTATACATATATATATTATTATCAGCTGGTATATGGGTCCGATCTAATGAATTACGTAAAAAATAAAAAAGAAAAAAAGAATTAACGAAACTGCAGACAAGTTTCGATGGAGGATTAAAACTATCTAATTATCACTGTATATTATTATATAACGCGTACATATAATTTGTACTTTTGGTATATGGATGAGTAGGACGATAAAAAACAAAAAATATGGATTTCGACTTGAAGTTCTGTATGTTTGTTTGTTCGTTTATTTATTTATTTATTTATTTTTTTTATTCTTAAATAAAATTATTATTAAGTGATTAACATATATTTACATATTAAATAAATCAGATTATATCGTAAAAGTTCAATAAGCAAGGTGAAATTGTGAAAGCATAAAAAGAATGAGTATAACATTTGAATAACTTAACTATGCAAATATTTCGATCGATTAGTGTATATGTAATAATAAATCAATGTGTAAACGAAATATGTTCTGTAACAATAAATTCAAACTAAAAATTATTTATTTCTGTCGTAATTCTAATATTATTTTAGTAATTTAATAAACAAATATTATATAATAAACATATTTTATAATATATTAAGTATTATTTATAAATTATTTTTCTATAAAAATTAATATTTTTTTCATGTAAATAAAAATGAATACTTATTTTTTTAAAAATATGCATTATATATTAAAAAATAAAATTTTTATACAATAAATTATTTATATTTCTGTTGCTATAATAAAAACATTAATTATTTTAACTAAAAATTGTTACCAAATTTATCGGCGGGTTAATAAATATAAAAAAAAAGTCTTTCATTTTTTCTGCATTCAATTTATTCACGTCATATTTTTGTTTTTTGGTACATAATTGTACAAGGCGACAGTTTTAATCAAAATTTTACTACTCCTCTTAAGTTTAATATTCAATTTTATTTGCATGAAGAATAGTTAGCTATCTAACATAACAATTGTAATGAACAATTTCTATGAAATTGATTTATGTTTATTATTAATTGATTTCAATTTCATTTTATTCTCAATTTAATTATGTAATTTTTGAGAATTGTGATTTTAAAATTGATATTTATATTGTATAAATATTTTGAAACCTTTGTTACACGATAATAGTTTGATTTCATGACAATAGAATAATGAACCCATGATAAAAAAAAATTATTTTTAAATATAACTTATCTATTTTACTGATAAAAATATAAATTACTAATAACATAGTAATAATTTAATATCTTTTAATAAATTTGCAAAATATTTATTATCGGATGCAATGATATTTAATCTCTTGTTTTATTTTAAATAATTTTTATTGAAAAAATTGTTTTTTTTTTCTCGCAATATTAAGATAAAAAGTAAAAAGATTTATATCATTATCTAACTTTTACATTATTACCTTATATAAAAAATTATAAAAAAAATTTCATTGCATATGGTAATTAAGATTACTAATATAATAAATTATTATTTTATAAGTATAACATTTATTAATTAATGTCTCATCAATATATAAAACAACTACTTTTCAAACTTTTTTAATTTCTAATGACTATTTATAATTATAATTATATTAATTACAATACAGTATACAACTGTTTTATTAAGTCATCAGTTAATCTGATAATTGTCTTTATATAAATAAATTTTTCAGTTATCGGTTTGTATAATTGAATTGATTGTAAAAAATAACTCAAAGCATGAAAATAATAGTAAAATTGGAACTATTAACAGTTTGCAATAGTGTATTTTTTAATAATTGCAACAAAAGTTGTTCCAAAAAAAAATTACTATTATGCTTCGCCACTTAATTATCGATTTCAAGTTGAGTCAACGGTTAACAATCAGCATTGCTCAGTAGGACCCAGTAATTTTATTCAGTGCGTTATCATGTATTTACAAATGCGCATGATTTTTCATTTCAGTTTTTAACGCACTTAATTGGTAAAAAATTGTTTTGTTTCTATAACACATATAAGTTACATCATACCAGCTATTTACTACTAACATTTTTATTGAAAAGTTTGGAATGATAAATTTTGAAATGCCTATTTCAATAAAACTTCAATTATAGATAAATCTAAAGTGAAATTAATGAATAACAAATTAATGATTTTCTTTAAATTTTGCTATTTCAGTTACTAAAGATGTATGAATATTTTTTGTAATACATATTTTTATTAAATACCTTTTGGATGATCATTACTTTTCAATAAGAATGCATTTATAGATGCTAGATAAAATTTTATAGCTGAACTTTCCTAATTTTTTTGTTTTGTTGGTGTTTAAAGTTTCACCTGTCGAAATATAATTCAAAATGAAACATAACAAATTTATTAAGGATAAAAAACGCGCTAATTAATTCGCACCATAATAAAAGCTAATACTAGTCATGGGAAAATAATATACTTTTAAGGTATTATACATATACATCTTCTTCAATTATCACAGCAAACTAGAAGTAAATAAGCCTGGCATCTTCAGGATTTTGATCTACTGGGCAGTAAGGACATTTTAACCTGGAAACAAATTGGTTCCTTTAAAAAGTGTTTTCGCTATCAAAGTACTTATTATTATTTCTTATTGAACGACATACTTGTTGGCATTGGTAAGTTTATTTAGAGCATCTCTGGAAATTACATGACCACAGACTAATTTCATTGGAGGATTGTTTTCTGTACTTTGCTGTCTTAAAATTGGACAAGCAAAAACTGAATGGTAACGGCCTTGTTTACCAAGATCAATTTCAATCTGAAAAATAAAATGTCAAAAATGATATTATTAAGAATAAAAATAGTAATTATAATTTCAATTATAATAATAATATAATATTCATACAGGTAGTTCATCTTTTCCATTCCATATACCAGCAACTTGTCTTTGCTGCATAACTTGTTTTATATTTAAAAGAGCAGGAAGAGCTGTGATTCCAGCATTTATACTAGAATAAACAAGTTTTATCAATTATTATATGAATATTCGTTATTTTTTTTAATTATTTAATAACTATTTACCAAACTGATAAAGGACTATCAACACTTAATCCTAATAGTGTACATGCTTCCTTTGTGAAAACATCATGAATGTCAAGCCACAATGTAGGGTCTAATAAATGACTATATGGAGATGATTGAATTCCGTTTGGTAAATATAATAATGTTCCCATGAGTGATTGGACCTCTTTTTCATGTCTATTGACAAATTGAGTCAAATATTTACGTGCATATGCAATAGCTTCATTTTGTTTACTTGGTCCTTGTTGAACTAGTCTTATAAATTGTAACCTATGTAATTTAAATTCCAGAGAAGAATTCTAAAGAATTAATTATTATTATTAAATATTTTTTTACACAGTATATTAATTTTAAATACTTCAATCAAATTACTTGTGCAATAAGTGCATCTCTGTGCTTTGTTGCCCATTCTAATGCTGGTTCTAGATTCTTTTGTTTCAAGCAATCAAGTATATAATTTAATTCTGTGAAAGGTTTTTTTCTGCCCTCATCAGTCTTTATCCCTGCTTCCTAAAGTTATAAATAATATTTTATACAATCACATAAAATATGTATAAATATAAACAATTATATATAAAATACAATTATTATTAATTATTTTAATATTAGTAAGCATGAAAAATCAAAACAAAATTTGAAAAATTTACCGCTGCTAGTTCATCAGCTATATCTAACATTCCTTCTCGATAAAAGTGTTGACATATGACTTGGTTAAGGAGATGTGTTTTTTCTGTACCTGAGAATACATCTTCTCTACTTGTACTTGCAAAATCAGCTATGAAATTTCTATCAATTGCTTTACCAACTTTTGAGACGGTACTGTGCAATTCACGATGATCTGTTGCTAATCTTTGTACTGTATCTCTTGCTTCGGTCATTGCTTGTTTTAAGACTTGAACTTGACCTAGTGTCAATTCTTGATCAGGTGGTGCTAAAAAATAATTATTAAATACTATTAAGCAAATCATTAACGATAGTAATTTTACAATTATATTATAAATTGTCTATTAATTTATTCATCCTAGATATTTTATTCATCAATGCAAACTTGAAAGTTAAAATACTATGAATTTGTTATCTACTTGTCAACAAAGATATATCTTCAAATGTTATGGTAAAATATTTAAAATGTAATTAAAACCTTCGCAATGAACTAATCAAGTATCATCAAATAATTAATTGATTGAAAAAAAAAATAATTGCATTGAATTTAAAATATAGTATAATGTTTAATAAGCCAAAAATAGAAATATGCGTTTAAGATGGCAATATTTTGAAGGCCTTACTCAGTCTTTGTTTTATTTTCAATGTATATAAAAGTAATTATAATCTTTTATACCTTCTTCCAATTTTTCTTTAAGACATTCAATGTAATTAATGAGATCTCGTAGTGTTGTTTCTGCATGGTCGTTTATTGCTCCAAATTTTAATAAGACTTTATGCACTTCGCGTTCGACGGCATTACAAGCCTCCATTATTGTTTTTCCTACTGATATGTCGCGTCACGATTACCAGCTGACGTCAACACCAGTGTTGCCAAATCGCGTTATTTTAAAAAATTAAGTATTCTGTTTATTCTATAATTTTTAAAGTGACAATGAATTTAATTTCCATTTTTTGAATAATGACTATGTAATTTATTTAAAGTAATAACTATAAATAAAATTTTACGTTGCTTTTTATTACCAAACAATTTCTATATTTTACATCAGTCATTTTGCAACAGAATTCCAAAATGTAAAATCTGAACATTTTTAGATAATTTTTCAAATTTATTATTTTAAAAATTATTTTTTCAGATAAAATGTGTTTCATAATTATTAATTAAAACAATAAGTTATAACTTCATAAGGTAGATTTATTATTTTCTTTTTAAATATGAACAAAACAACATAGAAAATACTTATAGTATAATGCTTCTTTTTCTTATTTTTTAATAAATACTTTACATTTCTTTTAAAATCAGTAGAACAATAATTTTTAAATCAATTTTCTTACTATAAATCACAATTTATATAATCTGTTGTGAAATCAAGTTATCTTATTTATAATACAAATAAAAATTATACATTGTTGAATTAAAACACTTAATTAAATATCTTTTATAATATTCTTAATATTTTCATAATATTCCAAATTTATGGAACTCATTCAATGAATGGATTCTGATTTTGCTGCAAAAGAAAAATAAAGCAATAAATATATATTTATGTTTTGAGGATTAATTAATTATTATTTTGATTCTGTATCGAATAAAAATAATTCATACAAAATATTTATTCATATTATTTATTTTTTAATATTTAATTGACAAGAACTTCTACATGATTTATGTTTTTAGTAACGGAGTAAATATTCATAAATTTATCAAAATAATATATTGAATATATTAATCTTTATGTTGATGGAATTAAAAAATTTATTAGATTAAAATCTCAATGAAAAGCAAAAACTAATTTTTTAAATGATCATATCAGTTTGGTATTTAATTGTCATTATTTATGTAAAATATTGGAATAAATTGTTAAATAAATGATATCATTTTTCTTACCCATTCTTTAGCCATCATCAGTATTGTATTCTTTTTTAATGTAGGCCCTATTAACGGATTCATTTGAGCCATGTAACAACATAACCAGCTAAATAAAAAAATATACAAGATTATACTTGATGTATCCTGAATTAGAAATTAATGAAAGAAGATTGAACTTACAATAACCAGCATGTAAATGCTGTTAACATTAGAATAACTTGTAAGATTCTGCAAAAATAAGAAAGTAAAAAAATTAAAAGAATACTTTTTGGCTTTTAATTTCTGAAAGGAGTGGTTATAGAAATATAAGTTCACCAAAAATCTCACCCTTTATTTGGGCCTTTTGGTACAAAAAATGGTAAAACAATACCGACTACACCCCACGCAACTGTAAAGAACAAAATAGGTGCCCATGAAGCTCCCATATTTTTTAAATTAGTGTTTTCTTAAGTAAATAAATCTTTATAATGATGTTTCCAACATTAATGTACAAAGGGTGTCTGCTTTTCTATCACATGATGAAGAACACGAACGTGCGCATTGATGAAAATTAAAAATCGATAATGATCGACTTTCGATATATATCGAATTGAGTGATTCGCGGGAACTATGGTACGGTAAATTTATATTTAAAATTAAATATTTTATTGTAAATATTTAAAAATTACAAAATAAATTGAATGCATAATTTTCAATATTAATTAACAAGGAATATTCTATTATTGTTGTAAAGATAAAGTTGCTTTTTTATAACTTACAATTATTAAATATTAAAATGCATTTCTTTGCATTAATATATAAATATAGTTCTTAAAAATTATGAATTCATGAAATATAATCTAAAATACTGAACAGAATTATCGAATATAAAATTTTGCTATATCTTCATCAAGACATTGCATCTGTTTCCTTTCTTTTTAATATTTCTTTTTTTTACTAAATCTGATACTGAGGAAGAAGCGTCACCTCCCCCTGTCATTGGACATCCTTCTAATTTTTTTGTAACTTTATTAATTTGTGTTTTATTTAGATTTTTTATTTTGTCTAAAGAAGTAGGTAGGTCATTAGATTTTTCTAATAAGAAAGTATTGTTTGAAACAGAACTTAATGTGTCAGAAAGTCCAGTTATTTTTTCCAATATATCTAGAAAAATTGTAAATGATATCATTTTTATACAATATAATTTTATAAAGAGTATTTAATTATATTATATTTACTTGTCAAGTCTAAACTTTCAGTAGTGAAATCTACTACACTATCTTCTATAAAGCTGTCTCTGGTAAATAAATGTTGCCTCACACTTGATAAATTTTTCATTTTTATTTGATTTTGTACAATTGTTTTAGATTGATAAGTATTTGGCGTTTTATACATGATTGACCACTCAGTGCGCATTAAACGACCTTTTTGAATATAAGGTATTAAAATAGACACATCTGATTCATTTCGTAGAATTGCATTTGCTGGTTGAATAGAAAGCGGTTGTTTATAGTTTTTAACTGAAATAAATATTGTGATTCTAAAACATGTTTGAATATTTTTATACAGTTTTAAAACCATTTGAAACCAACCTGAGTAAGGAGTACGAATATATACTGATGACTTCTGATCGAAAGGTAATCCATGAATACTTGAGGGAAAGCTTAATTCTGCATCTAATATAAAAAAGATATTAAATTATTTAAATAATTAATTAAATAATTGTTAAATGGTGTTAATTATTAATTTACTTTTACAAATTGAATTTTCCTGTGCTTTTGCTGATTTACTATAAATAGTGTTCATTGCAATAGAATTGTTTACCATAGTTGTAAGGGTAGGAAGTAATCGTACAATTACTTTTTGCATTATTTCACAGCGTTTAATTACTCGAAGTTGTTCAGGTGCTGTAGCTTTATTACTAAGAAATTTTTTAGAAGCTGCATCACATTCATAAATAGCTAAAATTTTAAATAATTAGTAATTAAGCCACTCAGAATACATAAATATAAAAAGAATAATAATGTTACCAGCTTTTAATTCACGAATAATCATGATTGTTTGCTTGTCAATATTTTCTTGACCAATATCTTCAATGGTAGAGTTAATTTGCTTAGATAGTGATAAAGCTCTTTGAACTATAATTTTTACTTGCAGTTGAGTTATATCTTGTCTGTTATCCAAACAATTTGAGATTTCATGTATTCGTTCTTGTAAATCATCTAAAATTATCTATTATGGACAGCAGGTAATATTAAAATTAAATTTGACGTTAAATAAAGTTTAAAATTGTAATTAATAATAATTAATAATGAATAATATTATTCATTATTAATTATACCTAAAGAATTAATTATTCATATAATTATTTTACCTGACAATATGCTGCTGGATCAATGATTGAATTAACAGTGTTATGAAATTTATTCATTTCAAGTTGCCATTCTGCTGTAAGTAGTTTTACACTGGCATGCATTTCTTTGTTATTTGGATGTAAATAAAAAGCTGTAATAGCAGGCACTAATTCCATTTCAAGTGATTCAAAGCTAGCAAGACAATTTTTAATTTTACTTGCTCCTATTTAAAAAAAATTTAATTTATTAATAAATCACTCAAAATTTTCAAAATAAATTTATTATTTTTTAGTATTATTAATTTTTACTATTTTTATCCCTGCAAGATGCTATAGCAAATTTTCCTATTTGTACAGATTTATCAGTCAATTGATCAAATTCTTCTATGGCAGAACTCAAATCATTTTTCGTTCGATCATTAGCACTTAAAGTAGTTCCACAAATTTTAATTAATCTTTTCAATGGACCAAAAGGATTACTAAATACTTCCATGACTAATGTCAGAACTGAAATATTAATTTTACGTTCTAATCTGTATAAGGAGTCAGTCAGTGTATTTAAAAATAAATTATTCATTGTTGAATCTGGTGGATCTGAATCAAGTTGCGTTTTCAAATTTTCATATTCTGTCAGTATTGCTTGACATGAACCACTAATAGCCTTGAAACTATAAGGCTGACATACTTGTGCTACTGACATAGCATGAGCAAACACATCTTCGATTCCAAGCCATAGGTCGGCACATTCTTTGATTTGCTCCTTTTGAGTTTTGTTAGAAATATTTGAAATCATATCTAATATCAAATCAATTCTAAAAAGATGTTATTGATTTTAATATACTTATATTTCTTGATATTTCTATAAAAATATTAATAAAAATAAATTTTTACCTATAAACAAAATTATTTTCTTGTTCAAAACACTCATCTTCATCAGAAGGTTTTGAAGTATCTAAAACATTTATTATAGCTTCGAAACATAAGCATACTCGATCACATATATATTTTTTACATGTCTATAAAAAAATAAATAAAATTAATGATATAATGTAATATATAACTTTTAGAATACTGTAAAATGTATTAATCTTACATAAATTGGTGCATTCAATTGATGTTGTTCTTTTATAATATGAACCAACATTGTGAATGAAATACATAATTGAGAACAAAATAAAGTCAATCTTTCTGATAAAAGATTTGATATTAAATTTTTTTTATAAATTCCTAAAGGTATAAGGATATCTGCAATTGATATACCTAATTCCTATATAAATAATATAGTTTTTCAAAATAAATTTAAAAATATTTAAATAAATGTACAATATAGAAAAAATTTACTTTTATATTCTGTAAATCTTCTATTTCACAAGCAGTACCCATTTCTCTTACATATTCTAAACATTCTTCAAGACTTTGTTTTAAAGAGAGTACTTCTGATTTTTCCAAATTTTCTAATAGATGCAAAAATTTCTTTATAAAAGTTTCAAATATTTCTTCATTTAACTGATTTTCTAAATCTACATTCTAATAAAATAAATTAAATATTATTTTATTAATTACATATTATAACATATATTTATACACACATATAGGTATATATATATATAAAAATAAAATATTAAACATAAAATTTTAATAAATTCTTACTTTTTTATCAAAATCAATGGTACAAAATTCTTCAATAATTGATGAAATTTTTTTTTTCATCTCTTCATATGAAACATTATCATTTGAAGCACTTTCAAATTTTTTAGCAAAATTGTAAAGTTGATCAAGTATTAACTTTTTCAATGAAATTGTTTCGTTCGAATTTTCTAAATTATTATTTAATGTCTCTGATAGTCTTTTGATCTGTAAAGAATTTTTTTTATAAAATTATTATAAGATATTAAAAATAAGCAAATTTTTTTTTTATGTATAAAACTTAAATGCAATATCAATACTATTAAAAAAGAATTCGTAAATGGGACGTTCCAATGAATTTTTAGTACATTTCGGAGTCGAGTTTTATTTTTTTTTGAAAATTTGTTAACTTTTAGTTTATATCAAAATAAGATATCGTGCCAAGTATCAGCTCAAAATATTAATTTTTAAAAAAGTTATGCATATTTAAAAAAAAAAAAGAATAAAATTTTTAAACCGTTGTATCTCAATACTAATAATCGGAATGACGTAAATTTTTTTTTCAAAATTTTTTTATAGAAAGAAATTTACAACAATTTTTTATAAACAAATTAAGTTTTTTAATCGAAGGGCACATGCGATTTTCAATTTTTTTTATGTCAAATTTAATTTAATTTCGTGAAAATATTTAGACATTTTAATGGAAAAGAAAAGTATGTTTTTTTTTTTATAACAAGATACTATTTATTAAGACACTGAAGAAATAAATTATCAAATAAGATATGTTAAAATGAATATTAAAATCCCAATTTTGATTGCACGAAAAAAATCAATGTATTTTGAAATAACGAAGAAGCTTCAAAGAAGTGAACAAAGCGCTCCTTAAGCAACCGCCGTATTATGTAGCGCATACATACATCATAAGGTTAAGTGCGGCGCGGCGCGGTGGGAAGCACCGAGCGTCAGCTTCAAATGGCTCTAATTTTTTTTCTATTGAAATGTCGGAAAATTTTTTTTTACAAAATTAAAGAAGAAAGATTAGGCTTTAATTTGACATAAAAAAATTGAAAATCGTATGTGCCCCTCGATTAATAAACTTAATATGTTTATAAAAAATTGTTGTAACTTTTTTTTATAAAAATAGGTTGTATTAAATTATATATATTTTATAAGTTCAATAATATTGGCGTAATTGAAAAAAAAATTTACGTCATTTCGATTATTAGTATTTGAGATATAACAGTTTAAAAATTTTACTCTTTTTTTTTTTTAAATATGCATAAATTTTTTAAAAATTAATATTTTGAGCTGATACTTTGCATGATATCTTATTTTGATATAAACTAAAAGTTGACAAAAAAAAAAATTTCAAAAAATAATAAAACTCGACTCTGAAATGTACTAAGAATTCATTGGAACGTCCCAAATTTAAAATTAAATCTCTAAAAAAAAAGTAATTACCTGTTCTTTAATCGGTTGATAAATATCCCACATTTGCTTAGTTTTGAGCGACATTTTTATGTCTTTCTTATTAAGATCTATTTTAATAAAAAATGTTGAATGTAACCGTTTGACAACGGCATTTGTAAACAAAATTAAACTATGATACAGCAATATATGTTGATGTTATATACTACTAGTTATTTGTATAGATGTCGCATTATTTTGTTCACAAAGCGGGAGTATTTTAAATGTATACAAATATATTACTAATGTTTAAATAATTTAAGAAATATATATATAAACAGAATTAAGCTAATAGATAAAAAGGCATTAAAATATAAATTGATATAATGACTAATAGATTCAAATACAATAAAAGTAAAAATTTTATGGATATATTTATCCAAGTCGAATATGAAAATTAAAGTACTTTTTTCGATAAATTTAAAAATAATATGCAGTCTAACTTATTTCAAAAACTTTATTGTACTGAAATTGATTTAAAATGATGATAAGTGTAATATTTTTTATAATCAAATCGAATCAGCTGCATTGGATTAGTTTCGCAGAAGTTTCAATACATCCAGTTTTTCAGCTGACAATTTAGTAAATTGCAAACATGACGTAATGTATATTATGCGATTCGTAAATAATATTTACTTATTATTGTAAGATAAGATAAACTTTAGGTAATATGTATTTCAATAAATTGAAAAAGTATATATTTAATTAACTATTAATTTTTATGTATTTATACAAGAAGGCATTTTTATAGGTTAGAATGTTTTTCAGGTGATTAATTGATAATTTATTATACTAAAATGAGAGGTTCTGGCGGTATGTTTGATATTCATGAATTCAGTAAAAGAATACGACGTATACTTGATGGAAATTATTCTTATCGAAAAATTCTTGTGCTAATTGTTATTTTTGGAGGTTTTCTACTATATATTGGGCCTTCATTGGCTCAGTGGCTGTTTTCTAGTCATAGGCAACCTATTGAAGGTAAAATTATTAATTTAAACATTTTATATCTTAACTATATTTAATTTTATATTTTTTAATAGCTTATGAAGAGCATTGCATAAATGAAAGATTAGCTGCTTTCTATTTTGATTCTGCTGAATACAATGCTAATATTTTATTTAATCCTCCGAAAGAAAATCAGCATTTATATCTACCTTACATTGGAAATGGAATTTTTGGCATTCCAATACAAGCGGAATCTCGGCTTTATATAAAAAAAAATAGAACATTATCTTTACCAGTAAGATGGCAACCTCTTATAACTTATCAAATTTCCAAAGGTACTTCTTACCGAGAAGCTACAGTTACTCATTATACAAAGGGTATTGTTTATAAATATCAGTGTTTAAGAGAAGGTTATTATATAAGTTATCAATACTATGCTCATAGAGATTTAGATGGAATTTTTGTTCAAGAAATAAAAATATCAAATCCTTTAAGTCTTTCACAAGAATTACCATTTCAATCTCAAGTATCTGTTCAATGGAGTGATTCTCTCACGGAATCAATTAAGTATATAGATATATATTTTTACATCATCTATTATCGATTATTTTTAACATCTAGAAAATTTAACAACTTTTTTTATATTCTAGCATATTAGTTGAACATACCAATCATGAATTAAGTTTATCATCAGGATATGTCACTCTTCTCGATTCTAATAAAGTTGTAGCTGTAGCTATAGCTTATCAGTCTCCTCAAAAAAACATACAAATTAAAGCAAGAAGTTCTATTAAAATGGAATTTTTAACTAGTATCAGTTATAGCAAACCTGTTGTAATGGAACAATATCGAAAAGAAAGAGATACAATCAGAGAAAAAGCTATTGATGTAAGTATTTTATTTGTTTTATTAGATTTAATTACTATTTTATATAAAAAAATAATTATTTTATATTAATTAGTCGAGTTAAGTAACTTAAGGTAATTATTTAATTATTTATTATAAATAATTTAATTTATCTACATAAGATCAAGAATAAAGATCAAAGATTCAAAAATAAATAAGAACTAAAGTTTTTAATTATTTCATAATATAATTCATCAAAAATGTTTCATTTAAATAAAATTAAATTTCAGTATATGAGAAAAGCTCTTGTGAAGCAACATGTTCAAGGTTTAAAGGAAGATCATATAAATATCTGGCAGCAGTATTGGCATTCTGGTTTCAGAATAAGTGACTCTAAAGCAAAAGGAGTTATTAACGGACATAAAATAAATTCTACAATTTATTATATTTTAAGTCAAATTTCAAAAGGATTACCAGACGTTGAAAAAAGTGTATCCAATAATGAAGGCTGCTATCGAGGACACCACACTTTGTAAATTTTCATAAAAATTTATAAGTAAATAATTAATTTAGAAGCGTTGAATAATGTTTAAAATTGAAAAATAATTTTAGAGATGCTCCTCGTTTATGGAGAGACACTTCTACTATTGATGCGATTAATGAATTGGTTAGAGCATGGTCTATTACTCTTGAAAAACAAGGATGTTATAAATTAATGCACGGTAATCCTTCTGCTGTCTTACAAGCAATGGTATTAAGCATGGGAGGTTTACGGTTCAGCAATCAACATTTAGAATTCAACATTGATCCTCAACACTTACATAGAGAGTTCTTGTTTAGGTAAATTATATTAATAGTTTATTTTAATTTTAGTTTATATGACGGTTAATTTTTTATTTATAGGAGAATAAGTTATGGAAACGTGACACATTTAAATATTTCTGTTACTGTTAATGAAGATAATCGAGCCGTTTTAGGCGTAGCTCTCGATAGAAGTGATAGCATTTATTTTGGATGCGATGCTGGTTGTTTGGATCCACCAGTACCCTTAAGTCAGTTGTACACACATTTTCCTGTAAAACTTACAAAACCATTGACTGCTATCTTGTACATTACTTCAGATTATCAGCATATGCAAGATTTACAAAATGCTTTACATGTTCATGCTGTTGACGAAGGTAAAAAAATTTTAAATTTATTTGTGCAAAAATTTCAAACTTTAAAAATGACAAAAATTATCTTATGCAGCTCCAGCACATGATTATAATGTTATGGCATTACATAAACATGGACATCAATTAGGTGGCTTACCCACATTCTTTTGGGTGAGCATATGTTTCCTAATTATTGTATTCCATCTGTTTCTCTGTAAATTGATCGTTACAGAATACTGGGATCAAAAGGATCGTGTAAAAGTACGGTACATTAAACCCTAAATACTGTAAATAAATTTTATAGTACTCTTGTTATTTACTGTGTAAAAGTAATATATTTTTACACAATGATTAAAAATGAGAGAGATGTACAGGCTGCGATATTGTTAATATATACATCATCATTATTTTATTAGATTTTTATTTTTATAAGAAAATTTTTAAAATTATTCTACTTTGTCGTGTAAAGAAATAATTATAAAAATGTATTTTGACATTTAAAGGACTTGTAGGTTGGAAACTAGTAAGTTCTCGCAAGTAAATAGTTTACATATTTTTGGCAGTATTTATTTAAATAAACATAATTTAAATTGGTACAAACCACATATAAATTACATAAAACTATATAAATGTTGAAATTAAAAGAAATATATAGTGCAATATTATTCAACTTGTTTATAATTTTTTGCAAATAATCAATCTTAATGTTTAAAGAAGTGAAAACTTAATATTTATTTATTTTTTTATTTTTTTTATTTATTTATTTATTTTTTTATTTATTTTTTTTTTTTTTGTTTTTTTTTTTTGTTTTTTTGTGAAACAGCTTTATACAATTTTTTAGCCTTTATATTCCAAGTTCATACACATATATTTGACGTATATGAGCTGTGCTTATACATACTTTTGTTTCTTTTGCACAGGTAATACTGATTGTTGAGTACTTTACTTTTACTTTTGGTTAATAAATTTTCAATTGCTTGTATCCATAAATTTCTAACGAATAGTCATACATTAACAACCAATAAAACTCATTTTTTATAACACTTATATCTAAAACATTCTTTCGGTATTTTGCTCTTATTTCTAAAACGGCACACTGAGTTTCTGCTGATCATTATCGTAGTTTATTTATTTAATTATTTCTAAAAATCTCATTTTTCGCTTTAAAATAAAATATTGGGAAGATTTATTGAAAAATTAAAAAATATATAGGTATACGTATAGTCCGAAAAAAATATAAGTATTTGCAATAATGATTGAGTCTATGCCAATAATGTACCTCTTGTTAGAAAATATTGTTTATTTAAGAAGCCTTGTAATAATTAACTATACTTTAAAAAATCTGATATTATTAATAAAAAAATTTAACTTGAGTTTAAAAAAAATGTATAGATTCCATAAGATACACATTGTCTTATATAGATAATTATATAAAAAATCTAAACATTTTTTAAAAATGCATAAGTTAACCAGAGACCCTTTACGATTTTTTATTTATTTATTTATTTTTTTTTTTTTTTTTTTTTTTTTTTTATATAAATGTCATTTCTCAATTTTTGATATTAGATTTAAACAGATAACGCACATATGACTTTGATATACCTTTGACTAATTAAAACAGGGGATTATTTGCCAGCCACCTTATTTTATCGAAGGCAATTGGCAAAATTCTTTTTACCATCGTATTAAATGTAATGCAATTTTGATTATTTTTTGTGAACGACATCAACTATTGATAGAGACTTATATAGTTTTTACTTTAATGATAAACAGTAATTTATGTACATACTATACATAGAATATCCCTAAAAGTGAACAAATTCATTGACGTTGCGTCGATAATAATTTTATTTTTTTATACCCTTACGTAGTATAAATTTTATCAATATTTTATGAATTTAACGAACGTGTGTGCGTCAAGTGCGACATAAAGAAATTACGAGGAATTCAGTCCACGATATAAAGTCCGCAATTATTATATTTGTTTTATATATATATATATTATTTATAAATTTAAACAACCAATAAAATTTAATAACCAATTTTAATTGCACGTTAAAATAAAATTTTTCCTTTCAATGAGATTATAACCACCTTCTTTCGTTAAATTATACGTAAAGAACTTTCTTTTACTTAATAATTATAACATTATTTATATATATATAAAAAAAAAAAAAAAAAAAAAGAAAACGATATTACTTATTGTATATAATCTGTAAACATTCTTCTTTTTAAATAAAAACTTTTATAAATTTTTTACATTACATATTTACAAAAGTCCCCTGGTAAAAATTCGTTAAACTTTTCAATAATATATTTGCAACAATAACTGCATAATACATACATTAAAAAAGAAAAAAATATTTCGGAATAACTTATCACGTAATATTATGAAATTGAGATTATGCTACATAAAAATTCAAAATATACTATAGTATTTATCTAAAAATTATGTTGTGTTATATTAAAGTGTGTTAAAAATTCTTTTAAATAACAAAATTTTCTCGATGGTATATCGCACAATCATTAAATATGAAAATTTAAGCAATCAAAGCTCAAAAATTTAACTTTATCTTTTAAGCGAATGAAAAATATTCCGTACGAATTTCGTCCCGGGTAGAAAGTTTAAGAGTAAAAGCAATTTTCAATGGCTATAAATTTTTAATCAAGAAAGATTTTATCTTTCTTCCTCGAATGTATCTTTAAATACGCATCGATCGTCATGATTATTTTTGTTATTTAAAGAGCAATCATTCTTATCGATTTTCATATTGTTATGAAAATTTAAGAAAAATTTGAATTTTTTTTTCTTGTTTTCTTTACCATATAAATATTCCTTTAGTTGAGTTATATGGAAATTCGCGAAATTTCGAAAATTTCGAACTTTAGCTTAAAATTCTAGAGCTACTTCGACGTTATCACCAAAAGTCTTTCGTATTTTTGTTTTTTCTTATTTTTTACTTTTTTTTTTTTTGTTTTTTTTTTTTTTTTTTTTATTATTATTTTTGAATTCATTTACTAAAAGGAGATTCGACTTTTTTTTTTTTTTTTATTTTTTTTTTATTTATTTATTTTTTTAAATCCTTATCCCGTTGTTCTTAATATTACATTGTTCTATTTCGGTAATATATTGTTTTACAATTTTTTTTGCGTTCACGTTATATATCTTATTTCATAGTAACTACATATATACATATACACTTAGGCTTATAGTATCTTGTGTGTGTATGTGTGTGTGTGTGTGTGTGTTTTTTTTTTCTGTAACTGTACACAGTTTAATAATAATATAATAGTCATTTCGTCGATGATATTTACAAGTTTTTCTACGTGTTCGTTATATATTTTTTGTTATTTTTTTCTTTTTGTTTTGTTGATTTTGATTTGTATATGTTATTACACACTAAACGTACGAGCGCAACTTATTAAGCTACGATGAATTAAATGACAGGTACGTATACACATCGAGCTAATGTATTTTGGTTATAAAGCTTTTTTTTCTTCTTTCCCATTAGACAACAACGTGTTTTTTTTAGAGCATGCGATATGGATCAGTTTTTAAGAATTGAACGATTTAATGCACAAATTTTAACAATTCTCACGATATAGCCATTGTGTATGTAAAGTATACGCAATTTGATTGTTTTTAAATAAATATTAAAGATGCGCGCGAAGCGAGAAAAATTTTGCATAAATCTACTTTGTACCAATTATATGAAATTATCGAATCGCTTATCGTATTTAATAAATGAAAATTATTTTCTATTTAAACTTACGTTAATTTTAATTAATAAATAAAATTATAAGCTGCGCAGATGGGAAAATAACAATCGAACGTTTTATGATCGATTATCATAATCACACCGGAACTGATTTTTACGTCGACTAGTATAATACTCGTTGTGCTATCGCATACGAAAACAATTAATTTTTAGTTATATGTGTATTTGCAGTTGAAAGTCATATTTTATACGAGGGATCGTATAGAAGGTGAAGTAAATGTTGATTAACTTAATGATCAACGCTTATCGTCATTGGATCAACGCGTTACTCGTAAGGCTGTATTCTATATCGTCGATAACCGTATATTCTTTATTTTATACGACATTGTCGTTTGCTTCGGCAATATTTCTTTAATTTTTCATTTTTCATCGTTAACAATTGTCCGAAAGTTTACGACTTAATTAGCAATTCATTTTGTGCCTATGCAAGTTGTCTGTGTATGTATGTGTGTGGGTACGTATATGTTTTTTTCTTTTCAATTTTTTTTTTTTTTTTTTTTTTTTATCCTTTTTATTTTTCTAATTTTTGTTATCACCTGAATTTTTTCTTTTAACCAGCGTATAAGAAATTTAACACGACGTCGATACAATTAATTTTTATTTAATATATATTTTGCTTCCTTAATATTGTTCACGCTAATGCAAATCGACTAATACGATTGCGTTTATGTATATTATTAACGCGTATATATATATATAAATTTACGCGCTAACATTTAACGCGCGGACTATCTATTATAAAAATTCGCGTCACACGATATATAATATTATACAATAACTTTTATGTATAATATATTCATGTATATATACGGCGATCGTCTAAAAAAAGGAGAAATTCATTTAAAAAATTGTACAAGTAGATTATACAAATGACATTTTTCTCATTTCTACGGGGGAGAACTCGACTTCGAATTTCCATAGAAAGCGATAAAAAACACGATTCGTCGTAACTTTATAAATTACACGTTAAATACTTAACGAGTTTAATATATTATTTATATATTTTTTGTTTTTTAACTCGATTCTTATCATATTTATAAATATTTTTTTTTTTTCTTTCGGTAGAAAATTACAGTCTCAGTGCATTCATCTTTGTGATAAAGGAGCACATTCTTGTTTAATTTCGATAAATATTTTAATATATACGTATATATTTATGTATCAGTAATCAACGAGAAAATAAACATATCTATATATATGATAAATAAAACGATTTCTTTATTTTATCAAGTGAAACAAGTAAATGAATAAAATTTAACAAACGAGCGTGCAACTGTAATAAGTCATCTCAGCCAATTAATAGCCGTATTTAATAAATATCTCTCGAATAAATTTAACATAAATATACAACTCGCGCTCTCGTATTATAAGCGAACTACAATTTATTTTTCTTTAAACTTAGTAGCGCAACTCATTTGTTCGTTTTAACATTTCTCCCATCTCAATTACATGTATATATCTATATATAACGCGGGGATATAAAGTTATCCATACTATAGAAAATGTTGTTTATCGTCATCGCGACCTCAATCGAAGGAAGAACGAAGAAGAACCGCATTACCTGGACCAAAAATATTGGATTTCCGTGCTAGTGATGTACTTACAGACACACACGCATGTACGCACGCGTGCGCGCGCGCACACACACACACACACACTCTCACACACTCACACATATGTATATATGGAGTTGCATGTTTTCGTTGCGTATATATGTATGCATATATATCTATATATATATATATATATATATATATGCTTGTGTGTGTCTGTCTATACACGTAGCAATACGAAGCGTTACGTTCACATATATCTATATGTGTATATATAGAGCTATACACACGTATACAGAGAGTAAAGGACTCGGACTATATTCCGCGGGACATCGATACTCGAGCGCGAATCAAGTTACCTTATAACAGCCTTTCCTCTTTTTCTTTCTTTGGCTCGATAGATGGAAAGGCATTTCTCGTCGAATTTCGGCCTACTCGAACAAATTGACATGACAACGAGTCATCACGCCTACAGTTACGGGCCGTTTCGCCTCATTCCGAGCCGATCGACTTTAACGAAAAGCGACGGCTGCTGTTTCACACGTTTATTTCTATCTCTATAGATATACATACCTTATGTACATATACATGAGTATATAGGTTTCGCCGAGAAAATATATGTATATAACATATATCTCGCGACGAATATATACGTAAAGTATAAGGTAAATTAAGCGGAGAAGCGTTTTGGATACGTTGCTTCTCGATTCGAGTTTTATTATTTTTTTTGCTTTTTTTTTCGTCTTTATTTATTTTTTTTTTTTTTTTATTTTCATTTTCTTCATTTTATTCGTGTAACACGTATAACGGATCGTCAGAGCCGATTAAAATATTGGCGAAGCAAGTTCATCTCGAGTATGTATAGTTTCCTATATAAATACGTGGAAGACATTTTCTTAGTGCAGCTAGTTTATTTACTTTGTCTAATTTTATAAATAATTCGCGTTTATTTAACTTTGTCGAACAAAAGGAAGATTTTTTCCGTTCGATTTATGATGACTGTCGGTATCACACGCTACTCGAAATTCAATCTTTAAAATTATTTATTAATCTTTATATATATATAATTTAATTAAAAAAAAAAAAAAAAAAAAAAAAAAAAAAACTGTACGCTTGAATTTTATAAAAAATTACGATTAAAATCGATGAAATATTTAAACGGTACTTAAGAATTTCATTGAATTAATTAAAATATTAAATTGAAATGATTTTATATCTTGTACTGATTGCGGATTAAAAGATTAAATTTAAAATTGTTTATAGTTTTTATGTAAAAAGTAAAGATGTAAAGGTAATTTAAGAATAACGAAAAAAAAAAAAAAAAAAAAAAATAATTAAAAACCCATCGCTGTTAAAAGAATTTTAAATCATTATGGTATTATTTTCATATTTTTATTCCTTCACAGATTTTTTTTCTTTTATTTGATATAAAAATTTAATAATGCGCCGTTCGTTAAACTTTTATCGAATTAATTTTTTTACTTGTAAAAATAAATCAATAATACTTTGAAAAGTGTTCATTTATTGCTAATTGCACGCATTAAAGTTTAGCAAATTGTTCACTATTATTTTATTTCAATCATTACGAATTTTATTCTTCATCAAACGATTTTGAATTCCGCGCTCGAAAATTCGAATTTCGCAAATTTGCGAAATATTAAACCGACTCTTGATAACAATTCCTTAGATTTATCGAGATTGAATAGGAAAAAGCGAACTTTAAAGAGCCAAACGAATCGAGATCGCGAAAATTTGTTCGTACTAATGAGAACTGTTAAGTCGGATATAACTTATTCCGTCGGCGCAGTCTCTCGCTCGTTTACGTTTTGTACGAATTTTTTTTACGATTAATTTTCAACGATGAAAAAATTCACTTCGTTCATTTAATCCGATGAAAAAAAAAAAAAAACAAAAAAACAAAAAAAAAAAAAAAACAAAAAAATTGCAAATGAAAAACAGTCTCGAGTGATTCTTCTCTTTCTTGTTAATACAACTGTTTGGTTGTTATTTTTCTTTCCTTTCTTTATTTTGACGTTAGTACCACTCGACGTATATTGTTTTACGTAACCTTTGTCTTTTTTCGTGACTTAGTTTTAATGTCCCTGTTGCACTTGGAGCGATCAAAATTTTGCAAAGGTTCAAAAGAAAAAAAAAAAAAAAAAAAAAAAAAAAAAAAAAAAAAAAAAAAAAAACTTGTATGTAATGAAAAACTTTACATTAGTATCGCGAACAAAAAAAAAAAAAAATTAAAAAAAAAATGTTACGATGAAATATTTTTATGATTAAGTTTTAGATTAAAAAAATGAAAAAAAAAAAAAAAAAAAAAAAAAAGAAACGAAAAACCTAGCAATTTCACAGTTTCAGACAGTATACAAAAATGCAGCAAACGACGAACGCACTATGCGAAAAAAACGACACGGTTATTTTCATTATCAAACTGTACACGTAACAACTGGAAGCCGTTGAGGTGTCTAGCCGGCGCAATATTTTAACCGACACGTTGCCCCGTCGGGAAATGAAACAATTTCAATTACTTAGCCTTGTTAAAAATAAAGATAAACAATTGTATTTCTCGGTTCATCTCTATCTCTATTTCTCTATCTCTCTCTCGCTCTCTCTCTCTCTCTCTCTCTCTCTGTCTCTCGATTAATCGAAGAAAATTCATTGCCGAGTTTTAACGTTTGTGCAATGTACATATATATGCATTGTAAACGTACAAGAAACAAAAAGCCACTCGACGTTTATAGTCGCGCGTCACCGTATAAATCATTCGTCGTGCCACTCGTACATCTTCAAAGTTTAGCTACTTATTCTTCGTATTCATGCGCCCGGGGACATTTCAAAGCTCTGTCTTTCTTTCTCTCTCTCTCTCTCTCTCTCTCTCTCTCTCTCTCTCTCTCTTTCTGTCGTCGTGATCCATTTTACGCTCGCAGGGCGCGTATACATATGTATAAACGAGCCGTTTTTACGAGCTCCTCGAATGCACGCTGCGTATCTGTCGGATGGATAAACAAAGCTGTAGATAAAGAAAGCTCGGGGAGTTGAAAAAAAAAAGATAAAAAAAAAAAAAAAAAAAAAGAAGAATAAAATAGAGATAAAAAATCGCGCTCGTTAATGCAACAGGTACAAACGTGCACGCTCGCATATATGTAAAAGGGGTGTTGTTTTTTTTTTTCGTTTTTTTTTTTTTTTTTGTTTTTTCTTTCTTTCTCTTTTTTCGTTTGCATTGTTTCGTCAAACGTGCGCGAACGATCTCAACCAAGAGAGAAGAAACGTAATCGGTTATCCGTTCGAGGCTTGCTCTGGCCGAGTAGCTTCCGCGTTTTCGTTATCCTTCTCCGTGCTCGTAATCGACGGGCTCATCTCGTCGTCCTCGGTTTGTGAAGGTAGATGGCTTCGGTGCCGTCGACGTTTCCGTTTGCGCGGCTGTCTCGGGCTCTCCGGCGAACGCTACG
The DNA here is from genome assembly GCA_949987625.1 of Chalcis sispes. Lineage (NCBI taxonomy): Eukaryota > Metazoa > Arthropoda > Insecta > Hymenoptera > Chalcididae > Chalcis > Chalcis sispes. Next base: position 74,033,249 of record OX465095.1, on the reverse strand, counting down.
AGAAGCTCGAGTCCTGGAGGCGCACCCGATTATCGCGATCCTGGCCCTCCTCGGGATGGGACTCGCGCAGGTGCACAAGCGCTACCTAGCTCACCGAGCTCTCCTCCACGGTGGGGCTTGCCGTTCCGGCTGGCTGCTCCAGCTGATCGCGCGTTGACGAACATGCGGACAGAAATTACACGAATACTGACAAACCTATGGATTTCTTTTGTTTTCGCGTTACTTGTTTTTTTTTTCTTTCTCTTCTGCGAAAATATTTCGCATCGTTTGGCACCCATCGATAGATAAACATCGAATTGCCGCTGTTTTTAAAGCTGCGAATCAAGGTAAATTATTTTTTTACGGGTAACGGATACAAAAAAAAAAAAAAAATAAATAAAAAATAATGCATTATTTAAAAATCAAGAACAGACTGATATTAAATCGCTCAATGATCGCGACTCATTGAATTAGAAAATTACTCATTTGACGATGTGTTTAAAATCATTGATACGGAATTGCATTAATAAGAATAATAAAAAATAATCGTTAATAAAGGAAATTCATATTTATTCAATAAATTATCGTATTTTAGTTTGACGACTGTAAGGATGCAAAATTTGTCGATTTTTTTTTTTCAATTTTGCTTTTGTCAATATATCGCAATGTTTAAATGTGCTGTTTGAAAATTTATAAATATGTCAACAAAATAAAATGCATTTATTTTATAGTCATAAAAAAAAAAAAAAAAAAAAAAAAATAAAGTTTTCAGATGAATTTTTCAATAAAAATCAATACGGTAAAGCGTAAAATATTCGCGATATAAAAAGTTATCAATATATGGTTTGCTTTCCGATGCAATTTAATTTTATTAGTCAAACGTCGCTTCAACACAATCGATAAAAAATATCGTAGGAATATCACCGTATGATGAATTTAATATCAAATATTAGATACTCGTCATTTTGTGCATAAAAAGAATAAGAAGAAGAAAAAAATCCAACAAAGTACTTCGATTGTCGGTAATAAAGAAAATAAATAAATAAATAAATATAAAAAAAAAAAAAAAGATTGACAAGGCAGTCGAGTTTTTATATATCGCTGGATATACCGTTTAAAATTAAATTAAATTTCGATAATTATCTTAGATATGATGCGAGGGATACGAGCTTTCTCGGTGCCAACTTTTGAAATTATAAAAGTATTCGGCCGTCGACCGCATACACTCGTTGAGCAACAGATGCGTATAGAGGTATAAATGATAATTTTTTTTAACGAAGCCGTTAGCCGAATTGAAAAGTCTTTTTTATTTTTAGAGATAATGATAAAAAAAAAAAAAAAAAAAAAAAAAAAAAAAAAAAAAAAACAAACAAACAAATAGATTTTGTAGTATTATCGTACAATGGCGCGAAAAAAATTAATCGAGACACGTCCGATGAGAAATCGATTTAGATCCATTGGCCATGTCGATTAGATTGATGCGAGTGCGAAATAGGCCGAAAAAGTAACGGCGTATTATTAAAATAATACCTGATTGCGCTGCTGGGGCTCGCCGTTGGTCGAGGCGTGCTTGGGTCTGGCCGTCTGGGTCTGACTAGCGCCGGAGGAGGTTGCGACGGTGGTCGTAGTGGGCCCGGCGCTAGGCGGCGGCGAGCTCCTCGAGCCCGACGTTACGCTCTGCATCGTTTGGCTGCGCGCAGCTGAGAAGCGCATGCTGTATCCTTGACGATAACCGGCCGTCGATGGACCTCCGCTCTGCTGTCGGTTGGACGGACAGAGTTTTCGCTTGTTGTTTTGTTTTTTCGTTTTCTTTGTCGTTGTGGTGGTTGGCGTTGTTAGTTTTTTTGGGTTTGTTTTTTTTTTTTTTTTTTTTTTTTGTTTCATTTTTTGATTTTGTTTTGTCGGATAAAGATTTTCTTTCTTTATTTTTTTTTTCTTTTTTTTTTTTTCTTTTTTTTTTTTTTTCTTTTGTGATAAAGGAAAGAGAGTGAGAGAAAAAGATAAAAAAGAAAGCTGGAATGATGATTGTTTGATTGTTTGTCAACGGGCGATGCGATGACTAGGTTGGACTAGTATTTTACGTGGATTAATTATAATGTGTGACGAAATCTGTATCTCTGGAAAGAGTTGAGAGCGAGGTTTTAGTCCGTAAGACTAGAACGAACGATGTGGAAGGTGTTATAGGTTTTTGTTCGTGATTTTTTAAGCAAGCGTGGAAAATGAGATGCAGATTTTAATAAATGGAATGATCGCTCAATGAACTTTCCAATTAAAAATCTTCTGTAATCTATTTATTTATTTATATTTGTTTTTGTTTTGTTAATTTAAATTAAAGAGATACTTGGAAAAACCAATTAAAATTTACAATAATTCATCGATAACTTTTACGCTCGCTTTAATTGGAAATTGATATTTTACGGTTTTAGTTTTTTTTTTTTTTTTTTTACATATATTCTCGAATTTTAAAAATTTTATTGTAATTTCTTGGAAAATAATATTTTATAAAATTTTATAAAGAAAAGAAAAAATTACAGATTTTATTGCTGACTCTTGGAAATAATTTAATTTTAATAAATTACGAAAATTTAATTATTTAAAGCGTTATATTTACATTCCATGTTTTCGATTTTTCGATAAAACCTTTTAATGACCTAATTCAACGATTTTACAGTATAATTTCAAGTTTTAACTAAATTCGTAACGTACATTGTACGTTTTGATGCATTAGGGATAAATTTTTTTTCAAAAACATATTGTTTAATCGAATTATGTAAAAACAAAAAAAAAAAAAAATTATTTCTCGCTTAAAAAATATTAAACGTCGAAGATTTATCGAATTTCTTGTTATTAAAGTTATTAAAAGTTTTTAATTAAAATGCTTTAATTGTTAATAAAGTAGTCGTAGATAAACGTATTCATTGAATTTTACGATTAACGAGAAACTTAACCTACTGTACTTTTTTTTTCAAATTTGAACTAAAAGAAAATTTTACATTTTCAGCGTGTAATGTCGACAGCGTAAAATAATAAAAGAAAATTGCAATATTATAATAATTTATAACACACAATGACTACGTTAACTCGCTCATGTTAAATAAATGTAATAGGTTTGTTTAAACATTTAGTCTTATTATCGAACTAAAAATTCACCGTCATATTAAACTTTTCTGAATTTATTTATTGGATCATACTTTCTCGAAAACGTATCGACCGTACAAGAAAACTCCTTTAGGCGTCAAATACATAGAAGTATTAACGTTGATACATATATCTTTTTGAACTGCCGGAAATTAGTGTTATGTTGAACTTTTCTATACATACTTTAACGCTATAGTTGCGGTAAATTGTTTTTGTATTTTTATTTTATTTTTGCTTACTATAGTAAATCATGGAAAACTTGATGTCTTCTTTAAACGTGAATATATTACGAGAATTGTCAGAGTTACGCGTAAACAGACAATATGAAATGGAAAGAAAAAGGAATAAAAATATAAATGTGGAAACGTTTATTATCGTGTTTGTAAGATTTATGCAAATAAATTAATTTTTTCATTCATTATTTTTCTTGCAATAATTATTATTATAATTATAACTTTTTTGTTTCATTCAATAATTTTTTTTTTTTTTTTTTTTTCTTTTTTTTTTTTTTTTTATCATTCGCTCGAAAGTTTTTACCACGTAGTATTGGAAAATCCGCTTCTTTTTATTGGAATTTAAAAATTTCCGATACCTCTTTTTAAATTTATCTACATTGTTTAGCTTGTATAGTTATGTGAAAAAAAAAAAAGAAAAGAAATAAAAAAAAAGGAAAAAAAAAGGAAAAAAAAAGTGCTGAAAGTTTGGCGAATTGAATTTCGTTACGGCGAAACACGCAAAGTAATGACATAATATTTTAGTGATACGCGTTTATCATGTTTTCACCGTTATTTTCCGATATATTTCCTCCGTATATCTTCATACGTATATAGTTCTTGTATAATTTTTACAGGCTTCGTAATAACAACTCGAGAAACTTATTTTTATTTTTTTAACGGCAACTTGTTTCGAGTAACCGGGCGAATATTTCCGAATAAACTTTTGTCCGCTAAAGAAGCGTTTGTTTGTTTGTTTGTTTGTTTGTTTTTCTTTTTGTTTTTTTCGTTTTTTTTTTTTTTTTTCTTTTTTTTTGTTTTTATTTTTATTTTTTAATCAACTTATACATACATTTTCAAACACGCGCGTTTCTTTTTATTTTGATAAAAAGCACAGGATGTATATATAAAGTTTGTGATGGTGCGCGTGTGCGATTGACTGTGCGTATATTTACGAATATCTCGACTTACGTTGGGTCCTGGCCGAGTATTCTTGTAAGGTTGAAAGAGGACGATGTAAACCTTGGGCGTAAAGAGACATCCCAGCGCGACCGTAGCCGAGATGTTGATGCACATACACATGCTCGCTATCTGGATCTGTAACAAATAGAGCAAAAGAGAGAGAGAGAGAGAGAGAGAGAGAGAATGAATGAATGAGAGGTACATGGAGAAAGGAGAACGAAGCCGATGGTAATCTCGTCAGTTGTCAACTCGCTGCCGGATATGCGCAAATGGACAAAACCCTCGCAGCGATATAGAGCAACGTAGTTGGCAGCAGCTGCGCAATGTTGCCAGAATGTCGACCCGTACATCATCTCTCGTAAAGTCTCGCATATATATATATATATATATATATATATATACACATATATATGTGTTTCTCGTAGTACTCGGCTGTATTTGACGCTCTTTAAGTTTATACCGGTCGAAATTAATTAGCTCGATGTGTTAATGGCTGAACTTTGTAACGAGTGTAATGGCTTCTTTTTTTCAAAGGCAAGACCATTCACGAAGAAAATTAAACTTGTTGGAGTTTGGCTATTTGAACTTTTGTTCAAGTTTACTAATGCACCGTTTCACGAGTTGTTGAAGAATGTTTTTTTTTTTTTTTTTTTTTGGTAGATCGTTAAAGAGTTGAAAATGCGCGGACGAAAACAGGGTTTAAAATTATTTTCGATATTAACGACTTGTAAAAGTATGCAAGAAAATATACCGGATTATTCGTTACTCCGTTTGTTAATTGTTTTTAAAATAATTTGAAATTATATTTGGCTTCTTTGAACATTATTCCGTATTATTTTAACGATAAATTTTAAAAATGAATGACATAACGCATATTACGAATGTTTGATAAAATTAATTATACGGATAATTGTTACACAGCGACGATAGATCCGAGCGTATAAATTATTAAAAGATAATGATAATTAGCGACGGAAAATTATCATTGAATTATTCAACATTGTAATTTAATGCATAATAAGGTAAATGTAAACTACAAAAGAAAAATAAAAAAAATTATACGAAAAGAAGGTTTTACGATTCGAATACGAAAATTAACCGGCGCGTTCTTTCCCTCCCGAAATAAAAAAATAATTTCAGTTCGTACGTATTCGAATATGGATACGTATGGCTACGTGTATGGCTATGACAATAAAGGTGGCTCGAAAATTGATGAAGGTATTCAGATTCTCGACAAATTGGCTTAATAAATCGGTTTTTATCGCTATGTACCAAGTCACACTGTTGATTATACCGTTTAATTGTTCGGTCGTCTGACTATTCATTTTTCGTGTTATATTTTTTCTTTTTATTATTATTATTATTATTATTATTATTATTATTATTATTATTATTATTATTATTATTCAAGAATCGAACTTTTATTCAAACGAGTTTTTTTTTTCCTTTGATTTTTTTCTTTTTGTTTCTTTTCATTCATTTTTTTTTATTTTTTATTTTTTATTTTTTATTTTTTATTTTTTTTTATTTGTTGGCCTAAAAGAATTACGCTTTTTTGTTACCTTTTTAGGTGAATACGTTTTATGGATTATTTAAATGCGCGCAATGTTTTATGACTCTTCGTAAATGGGCTACGCACGAAAACTATACTTGTCATAACTAAATAAAAATTTAACGAAAGTTTTGTGCGTCGTTAAATTTATATGCTTCGAAATTTTCTTATAGCTGCGTTCGACGATGAAGATTTGTTAGAGAGAAGAGCTACGATATCAGACGGTAAACGATAAAACTTGAAAAAGTTATAAAAACAAATAGAGAAGAAAAATTTTATTTGAAGCGTTGCTTAGAGAGAACGCGTCATCGTGTGCAACGTAGATATCGAATTTATTAAAATTAATGTATATCGTATAATTCACATAATTTTCATAAATTAATAATAATAATGTAAATAAATATATTATAATAATATTAATTCTATTTAATGGCATTTCGCTCCAACGAAAATACAAAACTTTAGAGTACTTGATTTTTTTATAATTTGAAAAATAACGTTTAATTTTATTCAATTAAACGAAAAACATCAAACATTTATAATAAATCCGTATGAATATTTAAAATATGTAATAAATTAATTATACGATTATAAAATTACGATATCGATTCGGTAGCTTTAGATTTTGTTTAAAAAGAAAAAAAAGAAAGAAAAAAAAAATGATAAAATTAATCGATAATTAAGTTAATTTAAAATCGTATATGAAAATACGAATTAAATATCTTTTAACAATAAGTAGTTATTTAGAGTAACATCTCACAGCTGTGAGAAATGCAAGCGTATAACTATAGGAAAGTTACTTTGCGAACTTTCGATAATCATTATTATGTCAAAATAATAAAAAAAAATGTCGGCTCTATGAATCCTTTTCTACAATAAACGGTTAAACATAATGCCGCAGAGCTTGCTCGAGCGCGCTAACGCACTTGTCCCATGTTTTCTCGAAATACTACTCTCTTAAGCGTTATTCGCGCGGTAACAATGCCGAGCATTTCTCCCATTGTGCGCGTCTCTCATTCCATCGACATTTTCGATTCTATCGGCGTTATGTTTACAATGCAAAGTCTAATAAACCTCGTTTGTGTTTATTTTCTCGTTTAGAGTGACAGAAAATCGTATAATAAACAAAATTTTAACAATGGAAAATTACTATATTAGTATGCAAATGCTGTTTTTATCAAGAAAGAGAGAGAGAGAGAGAGAGAGAGAGAGAGGGAATGAGTAAAGGAAAAAAAGGGAGAGAAGTGGGACGGGAAGGAAGGAAACGCGGAGCTCTTGTTATTTTTTATAGCAACCGACGAAACGTTACGATCGAGCTCAAATTATTCAAACGAATAAATCTGTCATTGTCGAATAAATAATTTACGATGTTTCTACGAATACGCATTGCAAATTAACGCTCAACGTTGTAGCTTTTTTTTTTATTTTCGCCATCATTAATGTTTAATGCACAAGTATAACGTCGAACGATCAATTTTAAAGATATTTAAAACAAACTTTCTTTCTTTCTTTCTTTCTTTCTTTCTTTCTTTCTTTTTTTTTTTTGTTTTTTTTTCTGTTGAACTTTTATATATTATACCTTGACTAAAGCGTAGTTGACCGTAAATCTAGAGAAAATTTTTGCTGGATACCAACTTTGATAAACTACTTTTCAATATGGAATCCAGGGAGATAAATCATGTCTCGTTTGGCATAAAAGTATAAAAAGCATCGTTTTCAAAGTAAAGTGAGTGAAAATAGATTTTTTTAAAATAATTTTCAAATCATTACGTTATAAAGGTTGCCGTAATCGTAATCTTTACAATGATTCCGTTTCTCTCTCTCTCTCTCTTTTTTTTTTTTTTTTTTTATTATATTAAACTGAAAACTTTTATATCGTTACTATACTTATTGTTAAAAGATATGTCGAGATAATTCAGTTTTGTCGAATAATTTCAAATTAATCGAATCGATGATTACATGTATCGTTTCCGTCAAAAACAAATAACCGAAATATTAAATTTCACCGACCAATATTTTGAAGTACAGTAAATGATAAGCAATGTCTCCGACCGAGTTTAACAAGAGGACAGCGTGTTTCATTTAAAGCCAAGCGAAATCTTGACAGATAGTCAAAGTGGTTTAACTCAACGTCAAAGACTTGGGTTAACTCTCGTCTCTCCTCTCGTCGTACACAAATTCAGTACCCGTAGCTGTACGTGCTCGAGTCTTTAGAGGCGAGGAGGAGTCGCGGGAGGTTAGCAAATTGACCCCGTGAAATTGTAAAAATGATCCGCTTAATCGATAAGAAAACGACTTACCTTGTAATCGTTGTTGGTGCCGAAATAAATCGGTATGAAGGCCAGCCAGACGATACACGTTGAGTACATGGTGAAACCGATGTACTTGGCCTCGTTGAAGTTCTCCGGTATTTTTCGCGTCTTGAAGGCGTAAAGGGTGCACATGAGGATCAAAAGCATGTTGTATACGAGCGACATCATGAGGGAGAACGTCGAGACGCGACAGGTGAGGACGGCCGTCAATGGATACGGATAGATTTCGCTGGTGTCCGGTGGCTCGATTATCAGCCAGATTATCGCGCCGATCAGCTGGACCGAGGTGATGCCTGGAAAATTTTCATACCACCTTTCGAACACCTCCTGCTATTCTATTCGCTATATTTTACCAGTATGTATATATATATATATATATATATATATATATATATATACTTATGTACAAATGCATGCATGTATTTATGTAAATTCACGCTCGGCGAATCTGTAGCGGCTTCGTACAGCTAGATAAACCAAGGGTGGGGGTTATATTTTATTCAGGGAGGGTCGCGAGCGTCAGCCGCTTTGATGTACGAGCCACCGAGGAACATGAGTTTGCCGTGAGTCACGAAATCGGGCACCTGATGTCTTGACTCTCTCTCTCTCTCTCTCTCTCTCGCGCGCGCGCGCTCTCTTGCTTTTACTCACTCTCTTTGAGCACTGAATTCTAAGCAGCTGTCGAAAAGCTCACCTTCCAACTTGCACACTATAATCGTTCTTAAATTTATGAGCACTCGTCTTGTACTTTATTAGCCAAACGCGTCTAATTTTTTTTTTTTTTTTTGTTTTTTTTTTTTTGTTTTTTTTTTTTATTTTGACTACGTATAAAAATGTGATACCGATATGAATTTATAAGAGTAGCTTTTATTCAATATTTAAAGTAATAATTTTTTAAATAAAACTCAAAAATTTCCTTTATTTTAAACATTTAAAGTACTATAGTATTTATTTATTCAAAGAAACGAATTTAAATTATAAAATAATATCGATATTTTAACAAAATTTTTATTATTTTTCGATATTTTATCGCAAAAAAGAATTTTAAATCGTGAAAAAATAATGTTTGAAAGAAAAATGTTGTTTTTATTGAAATATAATTCAGGCATTAAGAGCTCAATCGATAGAAAAGAAAAAGAAAAATTGAAAAGACGCGTTAAATTGAAGTTAACGATTTAAAGTGAAAAGCACATCTACAACATTGTAAGTAGAAAATGATTCTGTCAAGATTCTGTCGGACATGCTTGGAATTTTAAAACGATGTAGATTTTTTTTTTTTTTTATCAATCTAATCTTCCTTTATACCGCAATAATTTGATCGTAAAGAAGATTAAATCTTTTACGTTAACCGTAAGAAGATTCCTCATTTTTTTTTTTTTTTTTTTTTTTTATTTTTCATTTCATTTACAACGCGCAAAACTGAGCATTCGATTTATTTTTCTTCTTTATCGTTTTTTTTTTATCTTTCCATTGTCTTTTTTTTTTTTTTTTTTTTTTTTTTTATACTTTCACGGAAACGGTTATTTATTCACTTTGAACGGGATCGAAAATTCGATAGTATTCGTTTAACGAATTCGAGGAAAGAAAAAAAGATAAAAGATAATGGATAAGGAAAAGCGGAACAACGGCTGTATACATAATTTAAAGCAAAACTGTATCGCGAATAAACGAAGACTCACCGATGGATATGGCGACTTGGCTCTTTGGCGATGTGTACGAGGGACGCTTAATAGTCTTTCTGCCTTGATTGAAGATCCTCGATATGCGATTAGTCTTGGTGAGTATGGCGCTGTAGCAAAGGCTTAGACAGAGCCCTAGGCCGATCCTCAGGTAAGTGCAGTTCCACTTGGTTGGCTTGCTCAGTATTACGAAGCTCATGAGATAACAGGAGAGAATGCCAACAAGTAGTACGTAGCATAGCTCTCGTCCCGAGGCCATTATCACCGGCGTACGATTGAACCTGTGAACATTTGTTTATCCTGCACAGTACTGTATCTCGAACACGTATTCTATATATATATATATATATATATATATATATATATATATATATATGTATATATGTGCGTATATGCGTGCGTGTGTGTGTACATGCAAAGAGGGAAAATGCGAGCAACAGGAAATTCGTTCATTAGAGAGAAAGAGAGAGAGAGAGAGAGAGAGAGAGAGAGAGAAACATTTTACAATCGTACGCCATGTGCACGTGTGTGTGTATGTGTATGTTTATTCGATATTTTCATTTCTCTCGATATAAAATTTTTTCGTTTTTCTAAATCTTTATTTGTTTGGTAAATTCGTTTGGTAAAATTATGTTATTCGAATGTGCTTTCGAAATCTATTCATTGTGCTATTTTTCAAATGAAAATACAAAATATTCAATTTTACAGTTACAGACATTGTCGATTCAGATAATTCGAATTTCGCTTTTAAATTATTTCATCGTTTTTCGAATTCCAATTCTAATCATTTTGACATCTAAAATAAATTCTTCGATCCGTTAAATGAAAAAAAAAAAAAGAATATTCTTTATTTATTCATAGACGCGAGAATAAAAATGTTTCGATAATTATTTATGGTTGATTTTCGTAATTTTGTTTTATTTCGATATATTGAACATATTTACAATAGAAATTAAATTGTCTTCGAACATTAATATTATAATTAAAAAATTTTCGTTATAAATAATCGCGATTCATTTTTTAATTTCAAGATCAAAAGCTGCGAAAAAGCATAATGGGCCCATGAAGTTATCGATCGTTGCTAATGGAAACTAAATAATTTATGCTAACACCTTAAATGCACAACTTGCTTGCTTTAGCTATGAATAAGCTTATAAATCTACGGAATTTACGACAGTTTATAACGGCTATTATTAGTGTTAAAATAAATTAAAACAAAATATTAACGATAATTGCTTGATTATAAAATGTGCATTATTATTCTGCAAAATAATAATATATTTATAAAAATCAAGTAAAAATATATCATTAAATTCAGATATGTTCACGTGTACACGTGGAATATTTATTCAATATTTATTTTAGGATTATATAAATATTGTAAAATTTGCTTTTAATAATAAATACATCAGGATATATTTCTTTACTTTGTTTGTAGTGTCGAAAAAAATAACAGCATTTGACCAATGTTTAATTTATTTTTACAACGAAAACATTTCGAATGCTTTTACAAAGTTGTGCGTAAGCAAAGCCATGAAAATGTCACAATACGAGTATTTTCTAACCGAAGTAATTAAATTTAGAAAGAAAGAAAAAAAAAAAAATTATGTTAACGCATGTAAGTACGGGTTAATTAATGAAAATTTAAAAATTATCAAATTCGAAAATCGCGAATAATTATTATTGCAATATTTTCTTGATTCGCGATATTTATTCGCGTTCAATAAATTGTACTATTTACAATGGACAGCAGTTATATTAGAATATAATCGAATGCTTGTCGTCTTCGAGAAATAGAATAAATGGTTATGAATTTTGTGACCAGTCTTAACCTTTTGAAAAAATTTATAAAAAAACTCATTTTTCGAAAGAAATCCGTTTACGTTGGCGCATATTGTTTTTTATACATCGATACGTAAACATTTTTTCCATTCAAAATTCGACCTATATATATATATATACATATACGTATATTTATTTACAATGAAAAGTTTTCAATTTATAATAAATAACTTTATTATTTTTCATAAGTGTCCGTGTATTTTCAAGTAAATAAAACGCGCTTTCTTTCTCCATCTCTCTCGTCTCTACATCAAAAATTTCCAATTTTCAAAGTTTCCTCATTCTCACGGTCGTAAAAAGCCGAAGCTCGATAGATCTAATAAAAAAAAAGAAAAAAAAGAAAAAAAAATGGGTATAGCGAAAAACGCGTTCGGGCTACGAAATGAAAAAGAGAAAGATGGACGAAGGAGAGAATGAAAAGAGAGTAGGAGGACAGAATTGGGGAAGGATGAAAGACTCACCAGATGAAGACGGCCGTGGTGAAGATCGTGCTGAGTATACCGATCGAGGCGAAACTCAGGGGCACGACGGCCCATGGATTCGTCCAGGAGATCACCTCCGCGGTGAGCTTGATGCAACGGCTCTTGGTCACGTCCGGCGCATAGCCTGGCTCGCATCTTTGACAAGAGTCGTTGAACACATACGCGTCCTCGCGACACGCCACGCAGCTCCAGCAGCAAGGTTCCTGAGAGTGCGTTGGATAAAGATTAGTTAAAATGTGTGCTTTCAAGTACGAGAGGTTATAAGATTACGGACGGTAATGAGCGCGAGCACTCGTTTGTCCGATCGTGGGTTGCTTTATGCTTCTTTTTTAATTTTTTTTGCTTTTTTTTTCTTTTTTTTTATGTCGTCTTTTCTTTTTTCTCTCTTTACCTTGCTCTCTCTCTCTCTCTCTCTCTCTCTCTCTCTCTCGGCTCTTGCTCGTTTTGTGTTCTGTACTTACTCACTTTGTGGAAAGGGGGAAGGAAACAGCTCGCTGAGAAAAATGGTTTACTTTACTTACATTCCCGAATAAATTCACCAAGGTTTCTGTCGGAAAGTACGTGCGGCCAGACAGAGCGGAGTTTAGCGAATTTATTGAAATACTAGCGAAAGTCGAGCAAGATAAATCGAGGTTACTTTTTTTTTTTTTTTTTTAAGGATTTTCGTTAACTCCTTCCTTGCAGTTGTATTTAGAGATTGAGATGGCTGCTGATCGAACGGGAAGTAGGAAATGGTCTTCTTCTTCTTCTTAATTTTTTTTTTTTTTTTATATATATATATATATATTTAAAACACAGCTTTAAAAATGTCTCAACAAATGCAACTTTTACGCATATATATTTTAAAGTAGAAATGAGTCAGATTTAAACTAAACATGCCGAACAAAAATATTGTATATTTTTTTTATTCGGAAATTCTCACAGATATTTTTTAATAATATAAATTGCGGTTAATTAATTCAAGGTCCTTTGTACTCGATAATCTTTGTTCTTTTCTTTCATATTTTTTATAATGTATCATAAATCAACCTACAGTACATATCTTAGGATACTCGTGGAATTATAATTTTCAACGATATTATTTAGAGATACAAAATTCATGAAGCGGAATTTAAAAAATGGACGCGTTAATGAAGTGCATTACATACAACGTGATTATTTTGAAATTTTAAAACGTTTGAAGATCCATTAAAATTAAAAAAAAAAAAAAAAAAAAAAAAAAAAGAAAGAAAAACTAATAATAACAAGAAAAGAAAGAAAAATATAAGGTAAATAAAAATTGTTTGCATTAAAAAGGAATAACGATATTTTTCGAGCGTAATTCATGTTAATCTTTAAAAAATTCTACGTTGTTACGTATATTTTATTTTATCGCATTTCTCTCGGATAATATTTTTTTCCTTATTTTTTTTTTTTTTTCCTTCGGATTGCAAGCTCGTTGAAATATTATTAAAAGATAATTCGAATAATTTCTCCCTTGGTTCGTTTTCGTTATAAACGTAAACGTATACATCTATCGGAAAATAAAAACGATATAGAAGAACGGGAGGAGAAGAGAAGAGATAGAGACTAAGCGGAAGCGGAAAATCTCGAAGGTTCACCGCTTTGTATACGTACCAGTCGAGGAAGGAGATTGAGAAGAGAGGCAACGGTTCTACGGTTACAAGCCGAAGTAGAATTGGAATCGCGCGGGATACTTTTTCGTTTTCTTACCGTGGCGTGGCCCTATTGTTACCGTTCATGTTTTCCACTCCCCCTATTGTATAAGGGAGAAAGAGAGAACGCGCGGATGGGGCAATTTTCTTTTTTTCCATCGCACTCGGAATAAGCGCCCGAGAATAAAACGCACAGACGTCAATTTGCTAACGACGGGTGGCAATTTATTGGACCGGTGTTACACACATTTGCCGTTACTGTAATATTGAGGAACAGAAACAGAGAGAGAGAGAGAGAGAGAAAAGGACAATCGATTCTCAAGGATAAAATGGAAGAAGAAAAAAAAAGGTACATCCACGAGCACCTTGAATTAATGACGTTGGGGACGCGCTTGCCAGAGTAAATAACGTGAAAAGAACGAAAGATTTTATCACGAAGGAAGTTTGCTGTAACGAGTAGAAGGCCGGAATTAAAAAGTTAGCTTTTTTTTCTCGAAAAATATGAGTTATTTTTAGCTTTCTAATACATCGATTGATAAAAAGCTCGGTCGAAGAGCTGAAATAATTTTCGAACAAATTTATATTTACGTTGGCTTGAATCTGAATAGCTTCCATGGTAATCGTTCGATATTTTTTAGCGCTTTCGACGGTCATATGGGATTCGATAAAATTGAAACTATATTGGGTAAATACATTGGGTAAATACATTTCAAATTGATTAAACAGGTTGTGCTTGAATTTTATTTTGTTTTGTTTCATATGCACGGCTTTTTAACTCGATACCGTACATGAAATTGAAATAATGTTATCGATACGTTTTATGAGCAGTAAAATTACAATCAATTGAATCGTAATAGTTAACCAATCGATTAATCTTTTACCCGCAGCACTACGATTATTTTTTAAAAGACTTTCTGATCAATGTTTTGATAAAGATTTTTATCAAGTTATTTACATTAATTTAATTAGACAAGTCATTCGATCTGAAAAATAAGACCATCCATATATTTTCAAATTCATTAAACTATACCCTATAAATACAAAGTACGACAAACTTGTTAAAAGAGCATTATTATAAATAATTGAATTCACAATCAAGTGCCATGGTACATGAATTCGTTCAAGATCAGAGTTTGAGATATAGACATATAAAGAAAGAGAGAGAGAGAGAGAGACAAAGGGAGAAAGGGATAAGAGAAAAGAGAAAGACCGAGATAAGAGCTTACCTGGAAATTGCGAATCTGTCCGAGGGGGCAGTCGTCGCTGCAAATGCTTCGAGGTATGTGTTGCTCTCCAACTCCGGTCGCCCATTGCGTCATGTTGATCTCGAGATCCAACCTACGGGTCATTAATATTCAAGATCCAATCTCTTTCTATAGCAGCGTCTATATATATCTCTCTCTCTCTCTCTCTCTCTCTCTCTCGTTCTCTTCCTCCTCTCTTTCTAAGTAAGCGAGATCGAGGGAGACATAGAGAAAGAGCTAACAGTGCCGCAGACAATAAGAGCAAAGAGAGAAATAAAAAGAGAGAGAGAGAGAGAGTGAAAGAGAAGAGATAGGGAGATTTTCGCACTCACCTCTCCTTCCAGGAGCCAATAAGCGTGTAATTGTAGCGGCCGTCCTCGCCCCGTTGATATTGATAAATGTTGTAATAGCCGAAAGCGTCGCCGTCGGCGTTGAATTTAATTTCCGTTCCTTGCCGGCCTGAAAGCATCGCCGGCGCGCGTTCCTATTATCGCCTAGTCGTACCACGACACCCGTGTACCTGTTCGCTTCGCTTACGTAACACACCGCGTGCACAGCCAATGTACACGCAGCGTCACGTGTATATTATGTGTATACGCGCTCATCTATGTGTGTGTGTGTGTGTTTGTGTGTTTGTGTGTTTGTGTGTGAGTGTGTATCTGTGTGTGTATGCGCGTGTTCGAAACGTTTCAATTTTTGCACGAAATTTGCGCCACTCTCGCCGTAGATAATTTTTCAAGCGAAGAACGGGGTAGATGTAGCAACCGAGTAGGTTTTGATAAGGGCATAAAGGAGAAAGAGAAGAGAAGTGAAAAAAAAAAAGATTGAAAAGAGAGCGAGAAAAAGGGGAGAGAATTTATCAGCGTCAGTCATTTATCAACGATTACCGAGAGAGAAACAGAGCGAGAGAGAGAGAGAGAGCGAACCACGAGCAATGGTCGCTTAAGGAAATTTCTTTGGGCGTGACTATCGTTTTTATTATTGCGCTCTCTCTCTCTCTCTCTCTCTTTCTTTCTTTCTTTTTCTCTCTCTTTCATTCTCTCACTGTATACACCCATGAAAAATTGATCGGCAATTTACCGAGGCGTCAAGGTTTTACACCCGCCCCAAATCTTCACAATGAGCCGCTATTGTATGCTTTCGCGCGCGAGTCAGTCACGTCAAAGCAAAGGAAAACAACGGGGGAATCTCTAGAAATAATGTTTTTCTCTAATTTTCTCCTTTTATTTACCGTTTGTTGCTTCTTAGCGCTTCAACGTCTTTATATAATCGGTTTGCAAGAGCTATTTCTCTCTCTCTCTCTCTCTCTCTCTCTCTCTCTCTCTCTCTCTTTCTCGGTTTCTTTTTTAGCTTCGTTTTCGGTAACGTCAACGAAAAATTTAGTTTCACACCGAGTAGTCCGAGTACTTTAGAATTTCGCTTTTTCGGTTTCGAGGATTTTCCCTTTAATAATTTTGTTTTAACTTAATGAAACTTTTAAAAAATTTATTGAAACTTTGAAAGTTTTGTCTTTTTTTTTTCTTTACATTCGATAATAAAGTCAATAATTATTGAGACGATAATTTATCGCTTCACATCATTTTTAAAATCAAAGATAAAAATTATAGTTAAAATCAAAATTCAGGCATGTTTTAATTAAAATTCAAAAAAAAAAAAAAAAAATTTAATCGCATTAACTGTATGAAAATTGCGATTCAAGAGGTACTCTCGGTTTTGAATAATTTAACATGTTTTCATTTTAAATTTTTAACATTTTTATTATGCCTCAGGCTTTTATTCAAATTCTCTTTGCGCGAGGCTTTTTAAACAGATCAGTTATTCTATAAAAATTTTAACGCATTAAAGATACATTATCGTTGAAATAATCTTCGTTTGAAAATTGAATAATAATATAATCTTATTAAATTCTCATGCGAGTAATTATTATTTTTTCGCGAGAACGAAAAATTATATATTTTACGGATTGATATTATGAAATTTTAATTACATCAAAATAGAAGACTAACAAGACAAAATATTTATCAACGTTAATAATCGGTAGACTAATTATTTTATCTATCCTCGAATTTGTATTTTTATGTTATCGATATTAAAATTAATGTACCTTGATAATTTCTCTTTACGTAATAATGAATTAATATTTTTCAGAGCCAGTGTAGCATTAACACAACAACTTTTAAAATTAACTCAGAAAACATCCGACTTGCAAATCTAACACAAATAATTCCGTTCACCCGTAAATTTTAATTTCCTTAAAAGGATTTTAAGCTTCAAGTAAGATTTAAAAATTGCACACGCTCGACGCTTGTTCGTTAAAAAGAAATAGAAAAAGAAAAAAAAAAAAAAAAAATAAATAAAGGAAAAATCTTCTTCTTCGTGTCTTCTATTTAGGAAAATTAAAAAAATTCGAAATGTTTATTATACAAACTAGGTAATATTTTTGCGCTTACTCACCGAATGGGAAAATAAAAAAATTCACGAGTATAATTAATCAAACGTCACGCTAAATGAAAAGCGCGATACGGATAAAGAGCGCACGCGCGCGCGCGACGAGCAAGGTAAATCATCCGTCAAATGAAAATTTAATCGATCGCGTTCGTTTGTATTCTTATCGAGATTAATTTTAATAGCGCCCACGATTTCGACGTCTCACGCGATATCGAGATATCGACCTCTGCGCGAGACGTAATCGACGGACGATTTCGACCGATTGATTGCTTTTATCCAGACGCGTGTGAAATTAGCGCGCTCGCGCCGTTTCATCTCCGGGCCCCGTTTATTTTTCTACCTTATTTTATCATTTTCATCATCTTCGATTCCCCTTAATCGGCGCTCACGTACGCAGCTAGTTTATATATATATATATATATATATATATATATATATATATGAACGTAACATCGTAAATACCTTTACGATATTATAAGAACGAGAAAACGTCCGAACGCTTATAAACATTTTATTTCTCTTCCTTAAGTAATGTACGATACGCATAAAGATCTCCAATGCCTTATATTTAACGATGCATTATGGTTACCGACGCATTAAGAAGTAGCGAAGGAAAAGAGAAAGAGAGAGAGAGAGAGAGAGAAAAAGATAGACGGAAGGAAGGAGATAGAAAGGATAAAGTAATAACACAATGGGGCAAAAGAGTGACGAGTTAAGAGAGCGCGAAAATAATGAAAAAGACTCACCAACGAACGTTAGATTCCTTATGTATTGTAAAAGTTGCTGTCCCTGAGGCGCTGGTTTCAGACTGTTGCAGAAGTAATGGGAGCCGCCTCCGTTTTGCTCGTTCACGCAGACGTCCTCGATGACGTTGTGCACGCCGTGAGCCATCGCGTAGATCGCGTCAGCTGTAACGTTATGCCGCTCTTTATCATATGGATCTTATCTTTTTTATTTTATTTTATTTTCTTTTTTTTTTTCTTTGTTTTTTGTTTACATTTATGCAGACTTTTTATTTTTTTCATAGCAAAGTTACGTATAGGTGTTATTGTGACGAAATTTTCTTGCTTAAATTTTTGTTTGTATTTTATAAATTTTACAAGTAAAATAAACGAGAAAACGATTTGAGATTGAATTCTTACGTTTAACTATAGCCAGATTGCCGGAGGTAAACGAATTACGTTATTTTCTCGAGGAATTCATACCGCAATAGCAATCACCGTCTGAACGAAGTCCATTGCTGTAACCGGTTGAATGCTTAAAGAGAGCAATTCACCGACAAAGTTAATTCCCAAAATAGACATCGAGCTGCTGATAGAGAATGCGCGACGTAAACTTTCGTATTTCGATACGCGAAAAATGGCCGGGTTAATTAGATAATTTATCAATTTAAAACGAAATTTTAATTTTCCTTGGATTATTTTTTAGATAAATTCCGTGCAGTAAATCAAGTTAAACTTTAAGAATACAAAATAATGCCGCAAAGTTTACCTTTGTATTTGTAATTGGGCAGTTGCAGCTTTATGTAAGACGATTATTTTAATCATTAAAATAATAAAGGCACAGTACCGCGATGCATTCCATTCTTAATAGGTGCAACGAAAAAGTACGTAAAAATTTTAAATTGTTTATAATTTGAAAAAAAAAAAAAAAAAAAAAAAAAAAAAGGAATAAAAAATAAAAGAAAAACAGTTAACTAACTTAATCGTTGGGATAGCTGGAAAAATAAATCCAGTCACAGTTTGTGAAATTTATACGGCGAGTATCGGACACATAGATGCGTTTACACCAAATACACGTCTGACCTTATCCTGGCTTTTTCTACTTTGACACACAAAGACCTACACGCTTACGTACAATCTCTTTCTCTCTCTCTCTCTCTCTCTCTCTCTCTTGCCGCATGAACTTTCGAACTTGGACGCTTTCTGTTTGAGTTTCTATCAGTTCCGAGAGCTCGATTTCTTTTACTTTAGCTTTTGGGCGTACTCAATTATGTGAAACCCGGAGTGTTTGTTTTCTTTTTATATATACGCATTCTCTAACTGAGTTACAATCGAATGAAATTTTAAATTCAAATTTAAGTTAAAATTATTGTATTAGTTTAATTGAAACTAAAATTTAACTTTATCCGCTTATGTATAACAAGGTAAATAGTTTCAACGAAATTATTTGAAATCTATGTGGTCCTTTAACCGATCGGTATATTCAATCGAAAAAGACAATTATTATTTTTTAATCATTCGCAAAAGTAACATTACAATATGTTTTTACGTTTGTTTATCAAATTTTCAATAAATACCTAATGAGAGAATAAACTTGAAGAGCGAGAGAGATGTTTGAATTTTTTTAATGAAATTTATAGCGTCGTCTAATCAATATTTCGCAATGAATAGTAAGTAGTTAATCGGTAGACACTCGGAACTTCCTATCGTTTAGATGAAAAGATAATACCGAAGAATAACTCCCTCTAAGACGTAAGACGAAACGAGAAAACAACAGAAAAAAAGGAAGTTTAAAAATATCAATAACTTACCGACAAAGGGCACGAGTCCTTCTTGTTTATAATCGACGAGTTCCTCGGTACCGGTGCATCGTCTTATCGACGCGTCGCTCGTTGAAAATGTGCACTTGTGGTGCTGCGACCAAAATTCACGAAACCATACGTTACGGCAATTAACGTATTTACCGGGCAAAGTCCTATGAGGGACGTTACGCTCGTGAACGCCGTCGCATTCTCGGCCGAGTCTCGGTAGCAGGCTCTTGTAGTAGTTGTCGAAACCTGTAACGATCGATCGCGCGATATTTCAAAGACGTAAAAAACAAAAAAAAAAAAAAAAAAAAAAAACTCTTGGACGAATAATTACGACGTGTGGTAAGCTCGATTTTGTTTATTTCAAGGATCGACTATCGAGCGTTGTTTTTTATTTTATTTTATTTTTTTTTGTTTTTGTTCCTTTTTTCTTTTGTTTTTACATGTTTTTTCCTTTTTTTTTTTTATCTTTTATTTATTTATTTATTTATTTATTTTTTCTTAACGGAGGTTACAAACGATGCGGGTTGAGATGTGTGTGTGTGTGTATGTATGTGTGTGCATGCGAGAAACGTTACCTATCGTACAATCTATTGGATACTTGTGCAATAAATTATAGAGCCGAAATAACGGGTCTTGTTACACGCGCGTATGATGAATAAATTGTGTGATTCGAAATCACACGGGTGAGTTTATGTATGTTGAATCGGTTTCATTGTTAACCGGCTGTATCGTAGAATATTAAAATAAGGCTTTCTTTTTAATGAAAAAAAAACTTTTCTATTTTATGTAAGTATTTGCATATGTGAATTAATCTTAAATATTTGAATGCGCAAGATGGATTATACAATTATTGAAGTGATAGTGTGTATTTCGAAGGTAGCGCGTAAATTTTCATTTGTATGAAAATATAATTCGAATTTTTAAATAATAAATCAAAATATTATCTCAAATCAAAATATTATATCAAAATATTCGATCTACAAATTGAAGATGTAAGATAAAAATCTCGAAGAATATCGAAACAATACGCGTAATAATTTTATAAAAATTACGCGAGGCTCACGGAACAATGTATAAGTAGCTGTTTTATTTTTATAAGATAAAATAAAATATTCGATATTTTGATAAACACCGTTAAAGCGTTGGCTATTTTTAATCTCCATTCAAAGTTAATGCTTCTGTTATCTCTAAAAAAATATCGCACAAGATTTTTGTTCAATGTTTTTGCACGTATTAATTTTTATAACTCGGCTAAAAATCTATAAACGTAACATTGACAAACTATTATGCGTCTTTGAACGTAAAATAAACCATTTTTTTAAAAATTCATGTCTAATGCATTGTATTCGTGATAGTAAAAATAAAATAAGTTTATGATAAATGCGTTCTCGAGTCTACGTAAATTTTTCTTAAGAGAGTGTAAAAAAAAAAAAAAAAAAAAAAAAAAAAAAAAAAAAAATTTTTAAATATTTCATTCAATGAAAATTGTCGAGTCATGATTTTAAGAATCGCGCCGCGTTAATGCAAAATACGCCGTGTCATCCTTGAACTAAAAAACATCAACATTCAGAATTACTTATTTAGAAACATTTTCAATGATCACTTTACGTTATTAAGTTGCTAATGTAAGCGAAAAATCTTCGCCAAGATATTAAAATACCTTTCGCGGTATTAATATAATATTTAATTTTAAATATATAAATTTTATTTTTCCGTAAAAGCTCGTAGCTTTTTAAAAAAGAATATCAGATATGTATTTGTGCCGTGCTAAATTTATTAGGTAAAAAATCATGCAAAAGCGTATCCAATATTTCATCTTTTTACGTTGAAGCAGCAGAGCAAGAATTTGATATTTTAACTTACAAAATAACAAGCCTTTTTTTAGACGATATTCCAATGCGCATATATATATATATATATATATATATATATATATATATATATATATATATATATATATATATATATATATATATATACACAAAATGAAGCCATAAATAAATATAGATTGTTATTTCAATTTGTAAATATAACGTGAAAAGATAAAGTTTATACGATATAGTTAAGAAAAATATTTACTTTTATAATAAAAACTTACTGAAATAGAATAAAATTTCGTTTAAAATAATTGAATACAAATTTGATATTGTTTAATAAAAAACTTAGATTTTTCAGATATTTTAAATGAAATATATCATTGATTAAAGTATGATTTTAAAATAAAAAATTCATACAATATTGGAATTCCGTTATACTTAATCGAACAGATATGCACGACAATAATATATGTATATGAAATAGTAAAAGAAGCAAAAATGAATACGTGATTAATCGATTTGTAATATTTTAATAATATCTAAGTTTGAATCTAAATAAATTTAAATATCCTCGATAATGGACGACTCGGCAAATCGAGTTATCAAAATCTTTTAACATTTAAAACTGAATAATGTAGAGAAGGTAGACAAATAAAAAAAAAAAAAAAAAAAAGACAGAAAAAGAGAATGAAGAATAAGAAGCATAAGAAAAATTAATTTAACGAACCTTCGAGAGAATTTCGAAAAGGCAGTATAGTAATGGCACCTTCTGCTGCGAATTCCTGTTCGCGTACAGGATGCACCTTAGCGCCCCATGAGTCGCTGCCTATCCACATGAAATGGCCCGTTTTGTTAGCCTTGATCGTCGCTTGTAGCAGCTTTCTGCGCAAAAAGTAGACAAAGAAAAATCGAACGATCAGTTATTCTCTTACAAATACATCGATACACGCATACACAGCCGGACGTGAGCACACGCACGAACATTAATTTTTTTTTGTTTTTTTTTTTTTGTTTTCTTTTCTTTTTAATCAAAATCCCTTATACAATATGAGCCGATTAGAGTCGAGATAGATAAATAGATAGATAGGTAGATAGATAGATAGATAGATAGATAGATAGATAGATAAATAGATAGAGAGAGAGAGAGAGAGGGTCGCGAGAAACAGTAAGGTAACGCGCGCCATCAATATCGTCCCTTTTTCACCCCGAGGTTCGTACCCCGCGTCAATGTACATAAATTTATCGAAAACGTGCTTCGCTTCACAAGTCTAATTTTATTTCTTTAGTTACCGCGCTGGTGGCAGCTTTGCCCATCTTTATTTTCATGAGCCGTAAATCAGATGGCCGACTAGTGCACGTTCGATACGGCTGATTTTGCAAAAATAACTTCTAGAGGCTTAACGCGCGCCTCGTACGTACATATTACGTGTTTTATACGTCCGCGCGTATAAAACACGTGCACACGTTTACTTATCACCGTGTATACGTGTACACGTGTACACGCACACGGCCGCTAAAAATTGTTGGGCGTGACTAGTAGCTCTCGCTACGCTCATAATACACGCGTGCGTACGTGAATTGATGATGATGCTGCTGCTGCTGCTGCTGCTGCGCGCGCAAAAATATACAGGAACATTTTCGTTCCGTAAAAGGAGCAGTAGCAGCGGCAGCTTCCAAAGCAGTCGTTATGATTGAACGCGTTATTTGGAAAAGAGAAAGAGATACCTCACGAACGTTTTCGCCTTATTTTACCACGTATCGAGCTTATCGTCGTATATTTTCACCCTTCGTTTGTCTTGGCTTTCCTTTATTTTTTCATCCCTTTCTCTTTTTCTTTTGTTTACTTTTCTTTTTTTTTTTTTCTTTTCTTTTCTTTTCTTTCAACGAGATTGCTGATTACTCGATTTTTCCAGGATGCTTTTCAGGAACCGAATGCTCGGCTACTCGATACATTCGATTAGTTTTCAAATGGCTTGGCCTTCGGATTAGCCTCTTCGGCGTATGCGTTTATAAGCTCGAGAATAGTTGCTCGAATAAATTAATCTTTTTATTGCTGCTTCGTTATAGGAAATTTTCAGCTTCGTAACGCAGCTGTAAAAAAACATGAAAAAATTCAAGATATTTTGAAAAAATTAACGTTTCTAATTGCACGTACGATAAAATAAAAATTTTTATTTTCAAGCTTCCCTTTCATATTAAAGTTAAATAACGGAATTTTATAAAAATTATAATATCGCGTCCATTATATCGTAATTATTATTAAATGAGATTTATAAATATTGCATGGTATAAATTTTCTCTGATGGAAAAGTAAAGCTAACTTGGTTATCGATAGATTTTAATTGCCCAACTTTGATGATAAAATTACACCATAAAATAATGTTATTCATTAATATTGTTATTCATTTTTTTTACAATCTTTTTTTTTTTATTTAAATATTGATCGTCTTTAACATTCACAAAACATAAATCTTCGAATTAATATTAATTTCGTACTCATTTCTTGAACATTCTATTATATTTATTTGTTCATGCATGTCGCATAATACACGGGTATATTTGTTTCGATGAAAATAATTTATAAGCAAAAGGCTTATCGCTGTAATACACAAAGAAAAGTGAAAAGCCTATTTGTGCCATCGGCTCCATTAAGCTTTACGTTCCTCCAATTAAAAAGAACAGAGTTAAAAAAAGCGAGGCAAAAGTAAAACTGAGGGAGAATGAGAATGTGATAGAGGGACGGATAGAGATAGTGAGAGAGAGAGAGAGAGAGGCACCGAGAGCACTTTCGGTACGGGCAAAGGTGGCACCGACCCGCACGATTTTAATAGTTAATTTCGGCGGCAAATTACTCGCAGGAGGGGAAAAAGTCCGCCTTTCGTATTTCCACGCAGCTGAACTCTCTATCGGCTTGTCGAACGAGTTTTGAGCTAGCGCTAGAAAATCAGTAGTACGAGTCGTCGTATGGGCGGACGTATCCTCGCGGTTTAACCAACGCCGCCAAAAATTTGCCCATTTGAATTTATATAAGATTGACAAGATTGAATACGCGATTGATTATTCAACATAAAATGCGGCATCCGTAACCGCTAGCTCGGCCTTTTTGTCCGTTTGTTCGTCTTTAATAATAATGAAAAGATTTCATCGAAAATAGACGAGGGTAGCTTTGCGCGAACGCGTCGTTTACTTTTCAATTTCACATTCGATTCCCGTGACGCGACGTTCTGCCGTCTTCCGTTTTTCACTTTTCCGTTTTTCTTTCTCTCTTCTCCTCTCCTTGTTTTCTTTTCGAACATTCGTATTTCCTATTATTATTCGTTTATTTCTTTTTATTTTCTTCATTCGGATTAACGAGCACGTAGCCGACGTTTTCAATCGTGTTGTTAAAAACCTCCGACCGCAGGCAGGCTCTCGTTCGTTCGTTTATTATAGAAATCGATACGAATGCGTTATAACCAAAGAATACACGTAGAAAAATGGTCGGATGTAAAATAAAAAAATAATAGCAGGAAATTCATTTTATCATTTGGCGCTCGGTTTTTTTTTTTTTTTTTTTCTGTCGTATTAAGTATAAAAATAGCCGTCTAATACCTACCGACAACTTAAACTACGCTTAAAAATAAAAAATTTTTAAATGTCCGTGTCTATGATGAAAAGATAATTGGTTCGAGCAGAATTTTTCGGTTAAATTTTCATGATTTAATTTATTTTATGAAAGTATTTTGTATTAAAAATAACAATTCAAAAGCCTTAAAAACAAAAGTTTGAAAAGCTCGGCGTCATAAGAACACATATGACAATCGTTAAGAGTAGTCAGAAGCCCGTTTTAGCCCATCGGTTACGGCCCATGGTCCCGTATAGGTTTCGAGGTCGGATGGCAATAGCTTGTGTGATGACGGTAAACGGACAGTTCAGGCTAGAATAGGAGAAACCGAACTCGAAAATAAATGGGAAAAAAGTCTCGAAAGATAGTTGTTTTAATAACCAATATTGTTAAGTTATAAATATTGTAATAGTTTATTATTTGCGTATTTTAATAACTTGGAAATTATTATTTTCTCTTATAATTATTATTATAAAAAATATATGTTTAAAAATAATAAGAAATATTATAGTGTTATTTCTGAAAAGCTCTTTTTTTGAAGCTAATTTTCAACGAACGAGTTATGTTTAAGTCGACATAAGACAACGACATTTCAAAGAAAAGTATTTTTCCAACTTTAGAACCATAAAAAAAAAAAAGAAAAGAAAAAAAAATTAAAAATATATAAATATAAAAGCAAACGTTGTAAATTGTAAAAAATTATGTAAAACTAATTTGATAAAATAAAAATTATTTAATCATCATTGTTTTCTATATATTAATTGATTTCGTGTATACGTAAGAATATATATCTAGATATGGAAAACATAAACCTATAATACTTTGTATCTGTCAGTTATATCAAGTAGACAGTAAAAAAAGACAAGCTAAATCGTTAATCTTCCGCCAGAAGTTAGTAATAATTTCCGGGCAAATATTCCAAAGGCCTATCTATCCAATATGTGGATTATACAGACACGCATATGTATACACGTAAATGTACCAAGACACGTCTTGATTCTTCTCGCGAAAAATAAACCAGCTTTTTTTTTTTGTTTTTTCGTTTAATGAAAGTAAAAAAAAAAAAAAAAAAAAAAAAAAAAAAAAATAGCAAGAGTGCGAGAGAAGAAAAAAAAGAGCTGTGTTTTGATTTGAGATAAGTGCAGATTCGAGTGCAATCTTGAATGAAGAGAGCGCATTCTTTCAATCCGTACACCAGAGAACAACGCACTGTCTCCTATCCTTTTCTCTACCTTCTCTCTCTCTCTCTCTCTCTCTCTCTCTCTCTCTCTCTCTCTCTCCTCTTTCTTTTTTCACTTGCATTTACTCGTTTTCGATTGGATTCTACTTCGTATGATCAACGGCGCAGCTCTTTTCTTTGGATTACTTTGGCCAACGTTCCGTTTCTGCCTCTCTCTCTCTCTCTCTTTTTTTCTCAAACATATACAGTTTTTTTCTATTTTCATTTCTTTTTTTATTTTTATTTTTCATTTCGAAGAGATTGATTCCCAGCTGCTGAGATGGCTAGATGTCTTTTTTCACGCAGATACAATAGAGAGAGAGAAGAATAGAAAGAGATACAGAGATACGAGCTAGCGAGTAAACAGTTGTCGTATGAAGGAAAACGTTTGATACTTGGCAACTCGGCACGTTCTTTATTTTGATTGAGCGCAATAGGATTTAGTTCATTGACCGCGAAAAAGTCGAACGACGTCGGTGTGAAAAGGGTATAAGCTGCTCGAGACACGCTTTAACCCTTTTGCCAATATAAGATACGAGAAAAGACTCTTCTTAATCTTTCACTTTCGCTAGCTTAATTTTTTTTTCCTTTTTTTCTTTTTTATCCTTTTATTATAAAAAATCGGCCCCAAACATTACACTTTCTTTGCACTTAAAGATACTAAAATACTCGAGCATAATTTAATAATTTTTCATCCCTCTCGATAATGCTTTAATCTTTATTTTTTCGTTCGCTTCCCCTTGCGTGTAACACGATAACGTGTTTAGTAAGAAATCATCTCAGAATAATGAAACGTTTACAGAAAAAATCTAGCCCGTTATTTCATTCGTGCGAAAACCGGAATATCATTTCTGCTTGCGTGATAAGGAAAAAAAAAAGGAAAAAAAAAATTTGAAGCAATCGTTTTCAGCTTATTTGAAAAAGACGAATTGCCGATTCAATATTAAATAATAGATATGGCGTTTCAAAATTTCTTAGACGTGTATATTTTTTATGAAAAAATAAAGTTCTACGACTGCGGTGAATTTTAAATGTAGCACTTTTTAATTAAAATTAATTAAATTTGTCAGTTATGATATATATACATATATTTTTTTTTTTTTTTTTTTTAATATCGTATCTAATCTATGTTAATTTACTCTGCAAATAAAAAAAAAACTCATTATCGTTTAGTTATTTATTTTTATTTATTTTTCACTAAATTAACGTCACTCATAAGAGCTATAAAATCATTTTTTTTTTTTTTTTTTTTTTTTTTAACTCGCTAATATCCATTGTAAAACAACAAGCAAAAAAGTACGCAACATTATTCGACTAAATTGTAAAAAATGCTCGTCGAATTTTCCGGCGAATTCGTACAAGACGTCGTTGTATCCTCCATTCCGCAGTTGAGCTGCCGAACGCACGTCGTCCATTTATCACGGCGACCCTTACGCAACGATACTTACGTCCAAAACATTATACCCTTAGACGTAGACCGAGTGTCTTTTGCATCCTTCCTGCATTTCATTTTAATTTTTTTTTTTTTTTTTTTTTCTTTATTCTTTATGTTTTGATTTAAATTGCACGTCGTAATCAAATTTAGGGTTATTTCACAGGGATGACTTATCGAGACGTTTGTGCTCACACGCAGTTTACGTAGGAATTTTTACCGTGCGATTGTCGCAGCTGTCGATATTTTATAGTTTTTTTTTTTTTTTTACTCGAAGCCGATAAGCTTTTATTTTCACGTTTTATACACGAGGAAGACGCAAACTTATTAAAGTCGCTATAATGTTTCTCTAACACGTATACCGCGTCATATTTCTTCGCTTTTTCTTCCATTTCACCATCCATTTCACCTGTGCGCTCTTATACACACTGTTCCCATTTCTTATATTCTTCTTCTTCATTTATCGTGCTTTTTTGTTGTTTGTTTATTTGTCTGCCTTTGTGAAAACTACTTTCAAAGGTCAAAAGAAAGTCGGAAAATGAAATTTTCGTACTTTCAGAATACGAGAAATTCAAGGGATTTGCGAGAAAAAAATTTTTTGTAAAAGATTGAAAAACCAATGACGAATGGTACAACGTCTTCGAGAATTATTTCCGTGTCACATGTCTACGCGTTTTCCGTTATTGGCTGTGGCCAATTCAGCTTTCACTTACTCACTCAGTCATTCACTCTCGCTTTTCTCTCTCTTCTCTCTCTCTCTCTCTCTCTCTCTCTCTTTTTCTCCTTTACTTTCCGTCATTTCCTCGAAAGAATACAAAGCATCGTGCGGTATACGTATGCCGCGCGGCCTCGATACGTCAATCGTTCGCTGTATATCAAGCGAGGCACACTCGCACAATTTTTATTCTCTATAGCCCTCGTCGAATGAGAAAGAGAGAGAGAGAGAGAGAGAGAGAGAGAGAGAGAGTGACGCGAGCGATGTGTCACGGCAGCGAGCCACGCAAATTCAGCCAAGTCACGAAATTAAAGTGTCGACGTTACGTGCGTGCGCGTTTCGCGTCCTTTATCTTTAGAAAACAAAAACGCCCGGGTGCGGTTACGCTTGTTTGTAATTTAACTTTTTTCGCCGTACGTGAGCTTTGTGACGCGAGCGAGAGAAAACGAGCGGGAACGAGAGAAAGAAAGAGAAATGGAAATGGGTGGAATGAAATGTGGCTTTTAACGGCGAACGTTACATTTGACGTTGCGGATTTAAGGAGCGCTTGTCTGTAATAAGATAAAAATTTCACGGCGAAGATTCAAATCATAAAGATATATTTAATAATGCGGCGAAGTAAGATTCGATTAATCTTATTTTAAAGCTTGAGATCTCGTAGGTGCGAATAGGAACGTCATTAGTTGCGCAAACGAAGGTGACATAATTTTTCCAATTTTTATTTATTTTTATTTTTTTTATTTTTTTTTTGTTTTTTTTGCCAAGTCAGCAAATTTTTTTCTCGTGGATTTTTCATGTTCTGTTTTTTTCTTTTTTTGTTCTCTGTTTGAAAAATTGAAATTCATTCGTGTAATTTACGCGCGCACTTAAAAAAAATTTTTTTTTTTGTTTGCAGCTTTAGCATTTTTTTCGTTTTTATAAAAAATAAAAATAAAGAAAAATATTGAACAAGAACACAAATAATTTGTCTAAAAAGAAAATTTTTTCGAAAAAATTTGCTATATAAATAATATAGAATTAGATTTCATTATTTAAGTTACAAGTAAAACGAAAAATTTAGTTTTAAGCTTGGCTTCGTATTTAATTGAAATTTATTATTGGATTTCTTTTAATCTGTTGCCGTTTATATCAAATTCAATTTTATAAATATATAATTCAAAGCGCCAACTTTAAATAATAATAATTTTCGAAAGTTGGATTATTTATTTATTTATTTATTTATTTTTTTTTAGTTTTTTTTTTTTTTTAAGAATTATAAACTCTCAAAAATTTCATTGAATTTAAAATTTTTTTAAGCGGTCATTTAAAAGTGTTAAAAATATTGATTAAAAAAAAAATGTTTATTCTTTTTATGTCATTCCTTCAAAAAGAAAAAAAAAAAAAAAAAAAAAAAAATCAAACAAATAAAGGGAAAAGCAAAATCACTCAAGTTTCGCGTTCAAGCTTTAGAGCTGAAAAAATAATCGCATTATTTAAGAGGATTTATACAGATTTCGGCTTCTTATTTTTACAAAACGAGATATCGAAAAAAACGATCAAAAGTAAAGTAAGAAAAAATATGAGAGAGAAAGAGAGAGAGAGAGAGAGAGTGAGAGAGAGAGAAAAGATAGCGACACCCAGAGCGCGAAATCCCTTCGACTAAAGTTAACTCCAGTTGAGCCAGCCCCCGTCTTTTACACGGAAGCAAACGAGTCTGTCTTTCTTTTTCTCTTTCCTTTCAATGTCCCATTCATTGCCTGAATATTCTTTTTTCATCCCTTCGTCTTTTGTGCTTTTTTATTTTGAAGAAAGTTTGGCGCCTCGAGAGCTTTCATTACGAATGGGAATCACGTTGCTGCTCGCCGCTTGGTGTATATATATACATACATACATTTGCAGACACATATATAGATGTTTACTCGTATATGAAGGCCCGAAGCCCCCAATACAAAGCTCCATGTACATAAGAGGAGCCAAACGAACCATGAGTAGGAGAAAGATATATATACAGAGAGAGAGAGAGAGACAGAGAGAAAGAGACCGAGAAGGTAGAGTTAGAGAAGGTCGACGGATTTCCTCGATTTTCATTTACATGAGAGTAATACAAATTGCTTTTCTTAAGCTCCCCCTCAACTTGCTGAAATCCTTGCGCCGTGTTACAGCTCAGCTCGACCTAAATATATCGATTGTTGTGCATGCAGTCGTGCGCTCGCGCGCGTCCCTTTGCAGCTATGAATTAGCAAAACTATGTAAATTACAAAATTTAAAATCAGGAAGATAGGTATGTAGATAGTTACATATACTAGGTATGTAGATATTATATATATATATATATATATATATATATAGATGTAAAGTGATAGGAAAAAAGATAGAGAGAGAGAGAGAGACAATAAGATAAGCAAAA
Source organism: Chalcis sispes (assembly GCA_949987625.1). Lineage (NCBI taxonomy): Eukaryota > Metazoa > Arthropoda > Insecta > Hymenoptera > Chalcididae > Chalcis > Chalcis sispes. The sequence continues at coordinate 74,002,037 of OX465095.1, read as the reverse complement.
CTCACCTTATATTGTCTTCGTCAACGAAAAGGACAACTCCACGGGCGTTCCTTTTGGAATCGAGATGCTCGACGATCCTCTCGAAATCCTCGGCTTTTGCGTTCCGCATGATTTTCTCGCTCACGGCGACGCAAATGTTGTACTCCGCCGAAAGGGATATGAAACTGGCTATACCCTGGAATGAGAAAATTTAAATGTGCGCCATTGTTTATGGATTCGGTCGGTTCGGAGCTTTTCACGTCCTCTCCGTATATCTGTTCGCGCGCGTGTTTTTACACACGTGCAAGCGTATCGATGACGAGATAAAAATATCGACATTGAAAGGGTTCATATATGTGTATATATGAAACGTCGCTTTCGTTGGCATTTTTTTTATTTATTATTATTATTATTATTATTATTATTATTATTATTATTATTATTTTTTTTTTGCAATTTGACAAGTGAAAAGTTCAATATTCGTTCGATGGCTTGGATTTACGAGAGATTTCTTTTTATTTTATTATTTTGATCCTCTTTATTTTGGCATATTTTCATTTCATCTCACGGTATTGTTATTTATATAATGGATAAAAATTAAAAAGTACAAAAAGTTTAGATTCGAAATTTCTTTTTCGCTGGAGCGATTAATTATCGCATTAATTAATTTCTTTCGACAAATAGATGGAAAAATATTCACGAAACGTTATAGTTAAATAAATAACGAGGGTTATTATAAATAATATAAACGAGAACGGAAATGAATTTAAAAATTATTTACAAGAATTTATCGTGAAACTTTTTTATTTCGCCGTAAATTTGAGTTAGAAAGTTTTTAAAATTAATTGCTTGATAAAACATTTAAATTCACTCTTGAATTTTAAATTTCCAATGGATTTCAGAATTTAAAAGAAAGAATAATTGGACGAAATCCAAAATAACATTAAAATATTTAATTAATTAAAATTTTATTTCGTCATCAAATAAGAATAAATTATTTTTCAACCATATACTATTCGTTGAAATTTATAATTTAACATTAAAAAGAGGATTTTAAAAAATGTTTTATTAGCATTAATTTAAAATACCGTTATACAAACAAAATTCAATAAAATTTTTCAATTATTTTCATAAAAAAATATGAGCGTAACTATTATTTTTGGAAAGAAAAAAGTTAAAGAAATAAGTTACGCATAAAAGTATAAAATTTAAGCGGTTGGGTGTAGCTTTTTTCCTTCTTAAATCCGTACAAAAAGTACTACCTTTCAAGTGGGATAAAGTTACGGATGAATGACGAATGAAGTTACAGTCTGCATTGTATTTAATAGGATTCTTTCCAGCCTTCGGTATTATTAATGTTATTTGTATTACTGTTCTCTTCATTATGCACGTTATATATTTATACTCTTTTCACATTTTATTTTACATGAAATGTAGATGCGGACAATTCGTTGTGAAGTAAATTTTGAAAGTATCCGTTTCATGTTTATGTAATGAAAAAATGTTGGTTTATGTAATGGAATGGCATTAAGTTTTGTTTTTTTTTTATTTTTTTTTTATTTTTTTATTTTTTTATTTTTTTATTTTTTTATTTTTTTTTTTTTTTTATTTCTTTTTCGCATTATAAATTTTCAGCGTAAAACATTTGAAATTTACCGTAGAGATTTTCTAGAAAAAAACTAATCATCGAGTAATTTTAAGTTATTTTAACATAAAGCATCAATTTTATAATATAAATAGAATTATTTACCAAGGGAAAATCTCATTACGTAATCCGAACCTTTCTTATTTCTCGCTCGGCAATGCTAATTAAAGGATACCATAGTAACAGTATTGCTGATGCTATTACTCGGTAATTCTAGAATTTTACCGTAAATATAATTATGAATCCTTATTTTATTGTACATAATTGAATTATATATATATACATATATATATATATATATTTTTTTTTTTTTAATAGTTCATAACAGAAAAAATAAATTAATAGTTTTTATTATTCGCTAAAATAAATGTTCTTTTTAATATATTAAATTCGAAAAACTTAATTAAAATATTAAGAAAGGTCTTCTTCTTCTTCATTGTAAAACTAAATTACTTAGTTCAAATGTCAATGTTTTATAAAGTAGTTGGTAAAATCCACATTTTATTTCCCTCCCCTTCTCTCTCTCTCTGTCTCTCTCTCTCGTTATGAATTATATTACGTTCATTATAATGAGCAGCGCGCAATTCGCGATGAATTGCTTAATCCCAGAGGGAATTAATATCAGAAATAGCGCGGTGGTATTAATAACGATAGTAATGACGATAATTATAATGATAATAATAGACGGAAGAGATAAGGGAAGGGGTAAAGAGTAAGAGTGGATAAGCCAGATGCAGCAACATCAGCGGGTTATGTACGCTCGGTCAGAAACCCGAGAAACCACGGAGAGATATAGAGAGAGTCTCCTATTAGCCGTTAGACGATTACTTCGTCGCGTTGACAACTACGACGCGGAAGAGATGACGTTATATACCATCCGTTCTTTCTCTCTCTCTCTCTCTCTCTCTCTCTCTCTCTCTCCCTCTCTATTTATCTCTTTTTCTCTTTCTATCTCGATGCAATTAGGCCGTGGCTGCCGCTGCCATCGTCACTGCTACTGCCACGACTCATCTTTACCTCTATCCATTCGCAAAATTTTCTAATTTACCGGCCTCTGCACTCGGTTAAGATCTTTTAACGAGCCTCGACCTACTGCAAGCCAACGTTAACGACAACAACAACGTCGACGTCAATTAGGCCGCATCGGGATATCGCGTTCGCTTCCCTCTCCTTACCTCTTCCCCGCTTCTCCGTCCTCTATACATTTTTCCCTCGCTCCTTTCTATTCGCTTCCTCGCTCGGCCTCTTTCAAATTTATACATGTACTTGTGCATACATTTTATATACGTATATTTGTTAATTAATAAATATGCGGGCTGAGTGTTTGCCAGATATAATATAATTTTTCATCCTGAATTTATCTCCCGGCGCAATCTTCTCTTTTGTATACTCCTGTAAATCGGGAGTTCGTATTTCATCGATATTTAGCGTCTAATCGACGTAAACGTTAGTTCGTTATTTGATTTGATATAAAAAATAAAAAAAAAAAAAAATAAAAAAATGAAAAAAAAAAGAAAGAATAATTAAATAAAATATATCATAGGAGAAGAAAGGAGTCGCTAGGTTTATTGACTAAATTTTATACCCCGAAGCACTGATTTATGTATACAGGTGCAAAGAAAAGACTAGCCCGTAAAAGAACTGATAGAAAAAAGAGTGGAAGTTGCAAATTGAGTGAGATAGATAGATAGATAGATAGATAGAGAGAGAGAGAGAGAGAAAGGTAAAGCTAAAGATCGATGGGCCAATTACATTAGATGGTCCTTCGCTTTATTTTCAAGCCTCCCGGCATTCTATCGCAACGCCGGTGTAGCAAGAGGAACGCGTGTAACTCGCGCGAATCCTTACGAGCTTTGACTTGCTCTCCCCATACTCTTTTCCTTGTCTACCATCACTTTTTTTCTTTTCCCCTCTCTCTCTCTCTCTTTCTCTTTTTCCTCTATCGCTTTTTCAATTCAAGGGTAGTAAAAAACGGCAAACCGGAAGTAGAACTGCCGAACAAAAATCAACAAAGTTATTTTCTTCTACACTTATCGTACGCCGTCTCTCTACCTGTTTTCCGTCCGTTTCCTACTCTTTATCTTTACTTTCCTTTCTCTCTATTTTTCTTTTCCTTCGTCACTTTTCTATTCGTCAATATTTTAAGGGGTCGTCTATTCGTTAGGTACCATTCAGCTCGAATAAACCAAGAAACGTATCTCGTTCTTTTTTTTTTTTTTTTTTCTTTCCGCTTATAAACGTATGTCTCTCTCTCTCTCTCTCTCTCTCTCTCTCTCTCTATGGACGAATACGTTTGCGAGTCCGAAATTGTATTGGATTCCTTCGTTGGATGACCGAACGGTTGATAAAAGTACATCTGGGCTCGACCCATTTTTTTCCCCGTTCACGCTTCGGGGGACACGAGCAAAGAAAAAAAAATAGGTATCGCGTATAGCAATATAAGGGTAGTCGAGAAACACGAGGAAGAAAGATAGATACGCTCGTGGAAAGGACTATATCTATAGGTGCGCTATTTAACACTCGCGCGTTCAACCTACTCAGACGTCGTCGCTCTAGTAGTCGCCGTAGTCGTCGTCGTCGTCGTCGCCGCCGTCGTTACGGCAATTTAACGGTCGTCGTGCGGTGAGAAAAAGAGAGGAATGGAGAAATAGTGCCTCGGAGAGAGAGAGAAAGAGAGAAAAATAAAATAGTCGGAATTCTCGTCATCCTTGTGAAGAAAGCGAAAAAGAAGGTATTTTTTAAGAATCGATATAACGAGTGCAAGCTTAAAAGTACGAGGAAAAGAAAATTTCACGTCGCAAGTGCAATTTCACTTGAGGTCAAAGTAGTTTTAGACTAGAACTTGATGCGACAAGAGACGCGTATTAAATGGGATTTACTTATGAACTTAGGCAAATTCTATTTAAGATTTAAGTAAATCCTTACTAAGAATTCGACAAATGTCCTTTTAAATTCAAGCGAAATCTTTTCTTTCTTTTTTTTTTTTTTGCCTTTTCCCATTTTTCTTTTTTCCTTAAGTAGATAAGAGTAGGTACAAAGTACAAAAATCTCTCGCATGCGCTTTCTCGTATTTTTTTCAAACATTATACATGATTTCTTGTTAGCTTGTAAGATTTTAGCTACGAGTGAGGAAATTTTTCATTTGGAAATATACGAGTACGTATAGAATTAAATTTAATTTAAAGTAAGGCGAACATTTGAAATAGGAAGTGTTGCGTTATAAAAGAATTGGTTGAAATCTACCGAATGAGATAAAATTTCAGCTACGATTAATAATTATTAAATAAATTTAAATGAATAAAGAAATTTTTTAATTAATTTATGATCAATTAAAATATAAGATCAATAAAAATTATTAGCATACAACACGTTCGTTTGATTTGTTCGCGCAAGTCAATTGTTATTGAATTACTGAATTATGTTAAAAAAGAAAAAAAAAATGTTCAACCGTTTTAATGGCTCCTTAAGTTCTGGTTCTCGATTATTTTAGATGCACGAAGAAAATGTGAGCGATCGCGTCTGACCATATTCGGGTTATTCTACTTATGAAACCGATCGGACAACGTTATACATTTCCGAGAAATATTTTTTTTCGGGCTATTAAAATTTATTTCCCAGATTTTTATTTTTAAAACCACGGCATGATACACAGTTAATTTATTTTTAAAATAATTACAATCCAACAATGAATTTCCCTTGAAAATATATAGATCCAATTGAATTTTGATATAAATAGAAAAGCAATCACTGTTGGAAATTTTATATATGCAATATGTTTTTGTCAAACAACACAAATATCAACACGATATTGAATTAAAAAAAATATATATTTATATATACAAACAGATAAGTCTTTGAGTTATTGTGTAAAAAAAAAAAAAAAAAAAAAAAAGATACGGATTATGACAGTTGCAGACTTATCACAGAATTTCATTTTACAACGATCATGTAAAAGTAAAACAATTAACAAGGTTGGAAATTTTGTTTTTAAAAATAGTGAGTTTTATCGTATCCAATATAATAACAAAGTTTTGAATTAAAAAAAAACAAATAGTTGTTTTGAGTTTACGCTCGTTTGATTTGTTTAATACAGAAAATAAATAAATTTTAGAAACTTCACACATACAATCGTATAGTATAAGAAAATTTCTAAAATTCATTTATTTTTTCAATCGGAGAAATCAAACAAACCTAGAATAAATAAAAAAAAAAAACTATTTGTTTTAAAATTTGGAAACGTTGTTATTATATTGGATACGGTAGAATTCACTATTATCGAAAACAAAATTTCACCTCGCGTTCGATATCTCCGAACTTTACTTATTTTTTAAATAAATAAATTTTACGTAATTATAAACTTCAATTTTAAATAAGTTCAATCCTTGCTTAGAAAAAAAAAAAAAAAAAAAAAAAAGATAATATTTAAAAAATATTCATCATCTATTATTCGAACAAGAATATATATAAAATTCTGCTTACCTTTTCGCCGTAGTCCCCTTCGACGGCGACGGTGGAGACGTATTTCCAACCCAGTCTATGAATGACCTCGACCATCGCTTGGGCTTGAAAATTGTCCGGCGGTACAACTCGGCTGAAGTACTCGAAACGGCTCTTGTCCGACAGTTCGGTGCTCGTCGAGGCGTAACTTATCTGCGGTATCTGTGAAAATAAATGAACAAAAAAAAAATTAATAAGAAAAAAAATTGAACGAGCGTTAAAAATTGTCGACAGGGATATACGAGGAATTAAAGGCTGTTTTGCATTAATAGCGCGGCGGCGTCTCTTTTTGTACCTTGTCGATCGGACAAAAATATTGTGCTTCTTATTATTCCGTCGAGTATTTTTCTTAATTAAAACGTTTTAATGAGGGGCGCGCATTTTAATTACGGTTGCTGTTTCGATCGAATCATTAATTTTTCTTTTTTCTTTTTTTTTTTTGTTTTTTTATTCACATAATTTAATAAATTAATAAATAATTGCATATGTGATAAATTTGACAGTAAATTTAATATTGACGCGCTTTCAAGAAAATATAATCTTGCCTGTATTATTTAAATTTTTTGATTATTCGACGTAAGGCAACAATTTTTTTTATTAAAAAAAAAAAAAAAAAAAAAGAAAAGAAAAATCGCGGCAAAGAAAATTTTGAAAATTCGTTTTGCTTTACATGCGCCAAAATTTCAATCTATGTTAAAAGAAACGACAAAGTAGAATAAGTTTTTCAAGTATTTCGGTAACGTATTCTCGCATCGCACACATAACGCGTGGTCGTGAAAAATTAAAACCTATGCAAAAATCTTCGCCTCGGTGCCAAAAGAGAAATGAGAAATAATAACGTATGCAGGCCACGCCTACCTTTTCTCGCCTCTCCTTTTCTAAACCTCGTTTCTATGTGTATTATGTGTGTTGGGGTCGCCGGAAATGTAAATAACGAACCGACTGAAATAAAAATAATAATAATAAAAAAAAAAAAAAAAAAAAAAGAAATAAATTAAAACGCGTTGAGAAAGCAAAGGATAAGGAGAAAGGATGGAAGGAAAAAATAACGAGAAGGACCGTGGAGAGGTCGAAGCGAGTCACGGATATTTTTTTTTTTATTTATTTTTTGTTCGCGGTTAAAATCATGTGCTCAGCCGAAAGCGCGAGAACGGCTTCTCCCACCACCTTCCTCTCCATCAATTTATATTTTACTTGCAAATCGTACACGCATCTTGGCATATTGGATCTCGATGCAAAGCCGCAATTTCGGCGGAGGAACTATGTTACATTGTACATATGCATATACATAACGCCGCGAGGGCATCAAACTTATTCCTAAAGAGAGAGAGAGAGAGAACAAAGTTATGCGCGACTGTAAGTATAGTTGCGACGTGCATACATCGCGAGGCAAAAGGAAATGACTATGGCAAAGAAAAAGAATTTCTAGACATTTGAGAAATGCGACGTGTTCTTTAACGATACGCATAAATGTAAAACTTCGTTTATTTATTGATTTTCTTTTTTTCCTCTTTTTTTTTTACGTCTTAATGAGACAAAAAATAATTTTAATGCGGTTATAATAAAAGTTTATGATGGATATACCATGGATAATATTATTATCGTTTATCAAAATTTATTTAAAATAAGAAAAGATTTGTTTGGAAACGGAAATTATTGTGAAAATTTTAAGGTTCGATGAGTATGTAAATGAAGAAAAAAATCGCTCCAACCGTATTTATTTACTAGAAATATCATATTTTTCCATAAAAAAATTATCGTGAATTTATACGTTTAATATGAAAGTTTAAAAATATGCGCTTATTAATGCGCGCAATACATAAGCTTCACGCTGTCGCAAATTCAAAAACTTTTCCCGAGACGTAAAACGAGCGAGAGTTCACGCGTTAGAGAAAAAAAAAATAAACGAGAGAGCAAAAGAGAAAATAGAAGAGAGACGGAGAAAGTCCGTAGGTTATGTTCAGAACAAAGGGCAGTTACAAGGCGAGGGAAAAGAGAGCTAAAGAGAGAGAGAGAGAGAGAGAGAGAGAGAGAGAGAGTGAGAAGAATGGAGGGAGCTAAAAGGTCGTGAATGCATAAAGCGTCAAGTAGTACATAAGCATCAAAGAAAGTGCGAGAGAGAGAGAGAGACAGCGAGAGAAGAAAATGAAAAATATAAAGAAAAAGAGAAAGAGAGAGAGAGAGAGAGAGAGAGAGAGAGAGAGAAAGGCAAGCCTCGGTTTCTTTTCACTGCAGAAGTACATTGGATAATTCGCTAGCCCCTCGAGAGGAGGACAAGCGAAAGAAGCTCCGTCGTTATGGCTTAGCCAGTGGATCATCGTATTTTATAAGTTCTTTTTTTTCTTTACTTTTACAGTTTCTATATCTCAAGCTCTCATCGGTAAGTTACTTATGGCGACTTCTTAATCGAGCTCGCAAGGCGTTTGGACAAGTCCGATAATTCTCGTTGGAGTCGTCGTCGTCGGCGCGCAAAATCTTTAAAGTTATCCCTATTTTTTCCAATTATAGTTTTAAAGATGCCAGCATCGGTTAAACGAATCGTTGCATAAGCGGCGATTTCGTTATTCATCGAGCGGTTTCCCCTTGTTTCTACGCTACGATTTTTCTCTTTCGCGCGCGACGCTTGTAGCCTAATAGTTCAAGACGCGAGACGCTTGGAATTAAAAAAAGAAGAAAACAGGTGAGAGAGAGAGAGAGAGAGAGAGAGAAATAAAAAAAAAATTAGACTTCTATTCAAGTTGTTGCTACTTTCTGGTCGAATAAATGCGCAATTAAAGTTTTCCCCATCAGTGTCGCGGTATAGCTTGATAATGAGAATTTCGAAAGGCAAAAAGAAAGAAAAAAAAAAAAAAGACAAAATAAATAGTTCCCAGCCTAAAGTTGATTTTCACTAACGACTTGCAAGAATGAATATTTGGATAATTTAATCTAAATAGACGATCGAGACTACTGCGGATAATTGGTGAGTAAGCAAAATGATTAAAATTTTATGGAGCGCCATAAGCGTTAATAACTGAACGCGTAACATTTTACTCTAGGGAAAGAGTAGAAAGGAAGAGAGAGAGAGAGAGAGAGAGAGTGAGAGTGACTTTCCAACCAGGGAAATGAATACAGAAGAGGGGGTGCGCTTTAATTTGAGATATGTTTAAAGTCAAAAGCCTCATTTGTTTTAAAACTGTGTCATTAAAAACAATGTAATTCACTTCATATCATTTAACCCGCTTACAGAAGCATTTTTCACATTTTTTTTTTTTTTTAATACTTTTTTTTTTTCTTTTTTTCTTTTTTCTTTTTTTGTGCTCAACTTTCAAAAGTTTGAAATTTAATTTAGCGAAAAATAAAATTTAATATAATAACTGTGCACTAAATTATTTTATATTAAAAATTTTGTCATTTTTTTATTAATGTAGAAGTATGTAACAATGTTATTTTAATAATGTAAAATTTAATAATGATTAAATTAATGTAAAATTTTCAAACTCAATAAATTATTTATTTCATTCGTTAACAGTAAAATTGTGTCGAAATTGTATTTTATTTTCTTTGATTTATTAAAATACGAGATAAATTACACCATCATGAGCCGTATTATATACTAGTATATTAGCAATTTTTTGAAACGCATTATAAAGCAGACTTTCTTATAAAATTTATTAAGTATTAAAAGCATATAAAACTTAATCCGATATAATGTTTTAAAAATAAACATCAAAGTTATTTTTATTTTCAACCAATAATAGAAAATGGATTTTAAGAATATCAGCGAACAAAAAAAAAAAAAAAAAAAAACAACGACTATGTAAAATAAAATAAATTTCTCTAGATTCAATTTTGCATTTACAGCAATGTAAAATATAATTTATTATGCGTTTACGCTTTTTTAACTTTTTTTTTACCGACATTTCTTAACTATTTACTTACTTGTAAAACTTATTTCAGCTATTAATTACGGGCCCACATTTAGCCGGAGCTCATCATTTTTAATTGCTTTTTCTACTTTGACTTTTAGACCTCAATTATGAAAGTATTAACGTTTACGTTAAGATGCGAAATTTTGAATATCGTGTTAGGACAGCTAATGTATCGAAAACCGCATCTATTAATATTAACTTTAAATAGCGCCTTTTAAGACTAGAATTTGATAATGTTTTTTTTATTAAAAATTTAATACCAAATACGTTTTAATAATGAAGATATAAATTATCATTTCTCTGGTAATAATTAAATTTCTTTTTTTTTTTTTTTTTTTTTTTTTTTTTACATGATATTTTATTAATATTTTACGGAGTTTTAAAAATAAACGATTCGAAATAAGTTACAAAAATTTTATAAAAATTTAATTGATATTTAAACAAATATTTTCTTTCGCGTAATAATCAAATTAATCGATGCCCGATTTATCGGGCTTTGCGTTATAATGGTTTCATAAAATTTTTTTTATAAAAACATTAATGTGAAACCAGCTACGTAAACGTCGTTGAAAAAATTTTACAAAATAAACCATTTTTACAGGCCTCACTTTTTCATCTTTGATTGATTAAAAAATACATCGAATAATAAAACTGAAATTACCTAGAACTATTTTAGCATAAAACGTATAAAATTAAAACCTCGAATGATATGATATTTAAATACTTTATGACGTTATTTAAATGAACGCTCGTTACAAAATGGTTAATTACCGTAGAAATACCGACGAGACGAGCTATGCTACGTCCATTTATAAAATCAATTAAATCCAGAACACGTTAATTCCATAAAAAAAAAAAAAAAAATTTTTATTAAAAAAGAAAAAGTAAATAAATAATTCACCCGAGCATCAAGGACGTATCGACTGTAAAATACAGCTCTGCGTGCAAAAATTTAGGTTGCGCACGCGCGCACCCCCACGAGTTTTATTGCACGTACACGCCGTGGAACATACGTGCGCGCACGCGTGTATGGACGTCGTGTGTGGCGCACACTTTTAACCTTTGAACGAGTAAGAGAGAGAGAGAGCAAAAGTGTTATTTCATAATTTTCCTCAGTGTCGCTGCTCTCGTTTTGAGGACCGAGAACGAAGGAGAGAGAGAGAAAGAGACAGAGAGAGAAAAACGACGACGGTCTGAGCTTGAACGCGACGGGAGCCGTTTGTAGAAGAGCCACTCAACGACGGCCAGGAAACCAAGTGCTTGCTCGATATCTTTCAAGAAAGAAAGAGAGAGAGAAAGAGAGAGAGAAAGCGAGGAAAACGCGCGCTCGATGAAGAACCCGCGTGCGTAAAGAAGATTTCGAAAATCGTTGCCTAGTTTAATTCTTTATCATATCGAAATAATCTACACTCGTTTAAAAAAAGATAAATAAATAAATGGAAAATATTGTAGGCGGTCAAACTCAGGGAAAAACGAAGAGCTATGTGTATTTCAGAAACGTAAATTGATAAAGTGCCGTTGTTGTGCGCACATCGGAAAATAATTGCCTCGAGGCTTTTTCTTTTTCATTTTTACGTTTCGTTATTGTTGTTTTTACTTCGTAGATTAATATTTTCTATTCAACTTTTTAATTACGTTAAATGGTAACATGAAAAAGAAAAGAAACAAATATTGTTACAATAGCGGGAAAATTTTATCCAATTTAGCATAAAACGAATAAACATAAATATATCTATATGTTCGTAAAAATAATTTAGCAAAATTAACAAATAATTAAATTAACAGAGTGCACTTGATCCCGAATAAGCTAAAGAATAATTTCAGCAAAACTACCGATGTAAAGTTAGTAAGTTGAACGAACAATAATACTTCACCAGCCGTAGCGAAATCTTTGCCCGATCAAAATAGCCGACTCTGCACGTGCAAGTAACGATCGAACTGATAAGTCCCGAACAATTTTCCCTTTCCCCCCTCCCCCAGCAATTTTTGGTTCACCACTGTGTCAGCGGGGAAGCTCTGAAAAGAAACGGTCAGCGATAAGAAAAAAAAAAAAAAAAAAAAAAAAAAAGATGGATAGAAAGAAGAGGGAAAAAAAATCGGAAAAAATGTAGAAAGTTTCGCGAAACGGATGAAGGGGAAAAGACGGTAAGCGCTTTCTCGGAACTGAAAAGATTAACGCGAGGAACTGGAAGTAATTGTGGATAGGCCGCTGGCCGTGGGAAACCGGTGCTGAAGCGCAGAAATGTTTTATTGCTCTTTTGTTTTTGGGTCTTGGCCACTTTGGGTCTCCCTGTTTTTCTCTCTCTCTCTCTCTCTCTCTCTCTCTCTCTCCATCTCTCTCTCTCTCCCTCTGTGCATTTAAGCGAAGAAGTTTTTCCCTCGGATGCGAGGAACTTTATCGTCGTATAGGAAATTGTTGAAAATTTACTTGGATTCTTGGCTTTGCGAGAAACGGCGAAAGACTGAAAGTTATAGCTTCTTCTTTTGATTAAAATAACTTGTTTATTTTGTTCCTTGAATTTTTCCTCTCGTTGTAAGAATTTTCAACATAAACATCTTGTTTAAACGATGTTAGTATTTATATGTTATTTAAATGTATCGTTATTTAAATATTTGCTTACGTTACGAAGCCTCCCGTGTTTTTATTTATTTGAAATTGTTTCGTAAAAAGTCCGGCGAAATAAAAATTTTCAAAAAAAATTTTTGAAAATAAATCCTACTGATGAAATAAAAAGTTTGAAGATCGAATAATTCCTAATTAGAGAAAAAAAATTTAATTTTATATCGTTAGTTAAAACTTAAAATTTCTTACATTTAATGATTATTTTTTTAAGATTTTAATTCGCGAGAATATTATTTGCTTAAAATTTATCGAAACAAATGTTTAATCGTTAAATTTATTTTCTCTTATAACTTCGATATTTAAATAAACCGTATTCAGTGATAAAAGTTACATATGAGTTATTTCGGCATACTCGACATAAATTTGTTTTACCGTTAAAGGGTTTAAAAGATAATTTTTAATTTTTTTTTTTTTTTTTTTTTTTTTTTTTTTGAAAACTGTTGTGTTTATTTGAAAAGCTTTAAAAATTGAAAGAATTTTTTTTCTCTTTGTATATCAACGTCATTAGAAAGCTTGATTAATTGAATAATTTAGCGGTACATTAATATTTTAATAATTGTTGTTAATATTATTATTACTTAAACAAGAAGTATTTTCTCACCCAACAAATGTGTATAATATACGCGTTTATAATTTATGCTAACGTCATAATCAAATTAAAATTTACATGGCATCTAATTATATTCAAACATTAAAAAGTAATGCAAAGATTAATTGATCTAAGAAAAAACAATATATATATATATATATATATATATATATATATTCACAAACTTTAACCGAATACGAAGCATTCGATTAGACGTACAATAAATATATCGACTAGATATAAAGGTAGAAAAAAAAAACTTGAAAAACTCACCTTAAAGAGCCTAAGAATATTGGCGACCATAATGGATACACCGCTGAAGGATGCGCCGATTACTCCTGTCACCGGCTTGTGTGGCTCATAGACGGGAGACTTGCCGTTCTCGCACTTGTATTCCGTTATGTCCTGAAAAGCGGAACAAAGTATCGTTCGTTGAGAATTTATTCATCATTTATTATTATTATTTATTGAATATTTTTTTTTTTTTTTTTTTTTTTTCTTTTTAAGTATTTTTATGTAAACTCACGCGCGCTAGGATGCAAGTAGCGCAGCCAATTAGTTGAGAGGTGAAAAATATCAAGGACGGCGAAGGTATAGAGGCAAGGGAAATGTATACGTCTGGCATCTCTCTCTCTCTCTCTCTCTCTCTTGACTTCGTGAAACAACAACAACAACAACAACAACAACAACAACAACAACAACCGGGAAATGAAGGAAGAAAACAGAAAAGACATTTCCTAAAGTACAATGTGAACTGTGTGAGGTAGGAAGGTGGAGGTAGAGGAGAATAGAGAATGAAGCAAGATAGAAAGGGAGATTCATTTGAAATGTGGAACTAAGAATTCAAATCTCGAGACGTCGTCGACGACTCGGCTGAGGTCGAGGGTGAGATTCAGCAGGCGTCGCTGAAAGATTGCGCCGGTAGGAATCGAGCGAAAGTCTACGCTTACATATACATATATAGATATTTGAGAAAGAGCTCGCGAGTCTCTTCGCGCGAACGCGATAACAAACAGCCATCGGTGTCATTGTCCAAGATGCATTGTCACCTCGAAAACGAACTTTTGTTAATTATTTCCATTACCCCTTATATTTGTTGTGATTTGCGTTTCTTCTTTATTTTATTATTCCGTTTTGTCTCTCGTTTATTATTTCTGGTGTAACGAACACGAAAGATATAACTAATTATTGTATATAATTGATGTATTCTCTTTTTGAGGATAATACGCATAAATTATTTGCGTCTGTAACAAAAAATTCAACGTTAAGCTTGCTTTTAAATTACTGCATACTTTATTCCACAAATTTTTTTTCTTTTCCTTTCCTTTCCTTTCCTTTCCTTTTCTATTATTTCTTTTATTTTTTCCATTTTATTCCGTTAAAGAAGAAAAAAAATGTCATTTCTTTATATTATTAGAAGCTTGACAGATAAAACAATTATGAAGAAAATTTAGCAGACTCGGCTACTTTTAATTTTGACGCTTGATTGTACGATTCTAACGATTCTTTATATGAAAAAAGAGAAATACTTTATTTCTATTTCTGCAAGGAGAATTAACAGATTCAATTAGAATGATTCCTAAAGGAGAGAAAAATATCTTTTTCCATCCATTAAAAAAAAAAAGAAAGCGACTTTGAAAGAGAAAAATTAATTTTTTTCAATCAATTAACCACCATTAGTTATTTTTTTTTTTTTTTTTTGTAATCCAGTGATGTCCATACAGATGATACAATATTAACATCGTATAAACATAAATTCCGCAAAATAAAAGGCGAGACCCATCGAAGCGATTAATCGCTCAATTCGCGCAGACATGTAAATTGTCGAAGATAAATGAATAAGTAAAGTCACTTAAGTCGTAATGAACAAGAGAGATAGAGATAGAGAGAGAGAGAGAGCGAGAGAGGGAAAGTAGATAGAAGAAAGCGCGGAAAGGAAGACGAGCGGACAAGTTCAAAATGCGGAAGCTATATGTCTACGATCGAAGAGGTAAAAAGCGCTGTAGGAGCGTCTGAAAATCGATCAATCAGAAAGTGCGATGCCGTGTCATTGCGATCCCGCAGAGGATATTCTCTTCGAAGCATTAACTTTCCAAGAGCGATAGCGAGCTATCGATGTATGTATATATATATATATATATATATATATATATGCGCTTACAGCACTCTCTCTCTCTCTCTCTCTCTCACCACCTTTTTCAACGCTCGACGAAAAGAGTAAACGCGAGCTTGCGAATCGACGTTGTGCGTGTTTTAACCTTAATTTCTATATATATACATATATATATATATATATATATATATATATATATATATACACATATATACACAAAGACACCATAGTCACATTGGGCTTGTCTTGCATCGACGTCTGCATGCGTCACGTAGAATCGCTGATATATCGTTCGCGCGTTTATACAACGAAGTACGCTTCATTGCCACCGTCGTGTGACGTCGACGATATTTCGTCATCGATCGACTTTGTCTCTCTGTATAATCTGCTTCAAGCTTTAAGATTTTTCTTCTTTACTTTTTATTTTTTCCCTTTTATTTACTCCGTTTCATGGATTTTCGATATAATAGAGTTTGTTTTAATGGTTTGGAGATGTAAAATAAAAACAATAGATTGGGCAATTTAAAAATAATATTTATCAGAAAAGCAGATTTGTTTTCCAATACACGTGAGTATACATTGTAAAAAATATATTTATTTAATAGAAAATTCGTGGAATTTTTAAACTTTTTGTTGTTATTGTTAAAGTTAGAGGACAAAAGACAATAGTATGAGATGAAAGAAAAAAAATTTATTGTTTATTTGTAACTTAATAATTATTTAGTTAGAAATTGGATAAATTTTTAAACTTTCTATTGTTAATATGAAATTCATACTATTGAATGTAACAATTGAAGATTAGATATGTTGGAAAATAAAATGTTGACGTTTCTTTGCGATTGAAAATTTATTTAAATGAAAATTCTAATATTACGGAATTATTCCCTAGTTATTACAGATGTTTACTTTAATAAATAATACTCTTAAATCCTATTGTAATGAAAATTAACGTTCGTTAAAGTAATTGATTCAGTAATTACATTCAATAAAAGATTTCTCTAAAAAGGAAAATATATACTTTGTGAAAAAAAAAAAAATTCTTTTTATTTTTACAAATTACAAAGAGGTTTCAGTATAAAAACAATAACTATACTATACTATACTAAACTTTTATAGTACCCACGACAACTTATTTTTCCGAGTGTAAGGCCGCAATTAAGTTTTTCCTCTTTTCCCTTTTTTTTTTTTTTTTTGTATTTTGGTCTAAAAAATTATTCATTAGCCCAACTTATTTTTGCTTTGATGTAAAAACAACGAGAAATTAATTAAGTTAAAAAAAAAAAAAAAAACAAACAAACAAACAAGAATCGACAACGAAAATGAAAATAATAAAAATTAAAAGTAAAATTTAAAAAGGAAAAAGTGACTGCTCGATACAAAAGCCGATCGTTTAAGATACAGGCAAGATATAACAAAGCTCGAGAAAATATTTGGGTCGTTTTTCCTCGTCATCTTTCAAGGGCCACTGCAATAGAAGGTTCATTAAAACGAATACCTGCGTGTAGCGACTGAAACAGAGGGAAGAAGTAGAAGAAGAAGAAGAAGAAGAAGAAGAAGATGACGAAGCAGAAGTAACTCGGAAAACCGACCGGCCGACGAATAAAAAGGAAGAAAAATAAAGGTAATGGCTCAAAGGGGCAGCTTGGAAGAAGAAGAGCGCGCGAGCTTAGGGAAAAAAAAGAGCGGCGTGGTAAGGGAGGGAAGGAGTGAAACGCGACTCGTCAAAAAGAACCGGACGCTCGGGAGGGAAAGAGATACGAGGAAGAAAAGTAATGGTGGAGGAGGAGAAAAGGAAAAAAGCGAAAGAAAAATGAAAAATGAAAGAAAGAAAGAAAAAAAAAAAAAAAATAAAAAAATAATAAAAAAATAAAAAAAAGGAAATAAAATAAAGAAAGGGGAGAAAGAAGCGTGTGTCGCTCACCTGATTCATGTAAGAGCGAACGAATTCCATGGTCTGGTCGAGGGCGTAGGTGTCGCTGCTGCAGGAGTCGAGAATTAGAGCGCCGAGGGTCGTGTTGGGCAGAAGCTCGTAGTCGGCGTTTATCTGGTCCAAGGCGTAGAGCATAGCCTCCAATCGTTGGACGCCCTTCTCCTCCTTGACCGCGCCGCAAGGCGGTTGGCCTATTGGCCCGGAGACCTACGGACATAATGCCGACGCCCGCGTATAACCCTCATACCACCAAAGCATTTCATTCGTCTTCCGTGAATCGCGATTCGAGTTACCACAGTCACGCGGTGCATGCGCACGTTTCTAACCGCAACGTCTCTCTCTCTCTCTCTCTCTCTGTCTCGATTCCTTCCTCCTTTATCTTTGTGTCAGGTACGGGTACGCGCACGCGAGTGTATACGGCTGGTTTCGTGCTCGACGGATCGGTCGAGTGCATGAGATATCCTTGAAAGTTTGTATACCTCGAGAGTGCCTCGCGCGCGCGACGAGTGCCTCGACGCTACAATATTCGGCTGTTCGCTCCAAGATCTTTTTGCGGATTTTATATGCTTCTCGTCGTCTTTCAAAATTTATTTTCAAGCAAATTTACAATTTACTTTTTTTCCTTTTCTTTTCTTTTTTTTTTTTTGTTTTTTTTTTTTTTTTTTTTTTATCGGCTCTTACTGGCTTATATATTTTTCTAGTATCTCGATAAGAACGAAACAAAATTGTTTCGATTTTAAGTTCGCGGAAGTATCCAAAATAAAAAATTTGAGAAGACGGATGTATAAATAAAATTATTCATAAACTACGTTCGGTTTTGTAAATGTTTGTTAAGATAAGTTCAGCGCCGAATATAATTTCTGTAACAAGGGACGGTTGTTCTAAATTAAACTGTATTGCATTACTAAATTAATTCCAAAGTTCAATATTGATTTTCGCGTCGGGCAAAATAATTAAAGTAATGTAACAAACTGCGAAAAAAGCTGAATACAACGCATTTGAAAGCCTTGCTTATTAATCTCAGCATGAACGTATAAATATAAAACGTTTTAATAATAGCTTAATAAAGATCCAATATTCATTTAAAAATTAAATTAACGAACAAAAAATAATAATAAACCACGTTTAAGAAACAATTGATAAGTATATGTAATTAAATTAATTTCCGTAAACAATAAAATTACAAAAGCTAGGAATTTGTTTTTACGTAGATATTTTTGTTTTGCTTGTTTCTCTCTCTCTCTCTTTCTCTCTCTCTCTCATTTTTTTTTATTTTGTTTCTCAAACGAAGCGCTCGAAGTTAACAAGTTTCCGCGGACACATTACCATTTCCTGAAATTGAATTGACGGTATAGAAATCAAATTGTGGCCGAGCGGAACCGCGGTTACGTAAATTAGTCGATATGTCTTTACTGGAAACTGTCCGTCAACTTGTTACCAAACTATTTAAATTTCTAATAAGAATCTCGTACGCGAGACGATATAAACTTACATCAGAGAGAGAGAGAGAGAGAGAGAGAGAAAGAGAGGGTGGGAGAGAGAATAGAAAGTTACGGACAAGCGCATAATCTCGAGGTGAACGCGAGGAGAGTTTAAGCCTTCTCCTCGGTTATAAATACACTCGTGTCAACACGCGCACGCGTGTACTCACACGCACATTAAGCGATGCTCATTATGGAGCATATAGAGCCTCAGGGAGAGAGAGAAAATCGATACTCGATTTTGGTATAGATGCACCCCTACCGTTACATTAGCTTATATATATATATATATATTATATACATATATACACATGTGCATATCTATAAATACTCGTATGCATAAATTGGAGGAGAGACGGGCTTACGTACCTGTTCGTGCATTGGAAATATTCCGCCGAAAATGATATCGCCCACTATGCGGATTAATTTCGAGCCGTCCTCGATGCCATTGTATCTGTTTACCTGGTAGGATTCGGCCAGTGCCACGAGCAAGCACCAACCAGCCAACAGCATGCGCGGACTCATCTTTCTCCCTCGCGCTGTCCGGACACAAGGGATTGTCGACGCCTGGATCGCTGCACTGTGTACAATCGCATCAATAGTTTTTTCTTTATTTTTATTTTTTATTTTAAAAAAAAATTTTTTTTTTTTTTTTTTCTTCTTTTTTTTTTCATTTTCTTTTTATTTCTTTTCTTTTTTCTGCGCCGCGCCGATTGGTTTTTATTTATTATTTGCGACAAGAATTGCACGCATTCGTTAAGTATAATACAAAACTGTAATATTTGCAGGATATGTTATATAGATATGTTATATACTGGAAAGTTCGATTACAAATACTAACGAGCGCGGTTATGCAAAAATAAGAAAAGATGCTAAAATATTAGTATTGCGTTTGAATGCGAAGACTGTGCTTTATTTTGTTTGAAAAGTTTTTTAATACCGCTATAAAATCTCCTGACCACAATGAGATGAACTTTTATCGCAAAGAAAATTACCGTGTACAATAAGAAACATTTAATATATCGTGTATAAATATCTTTTGAACGAAGTTTCTTCTTTATAAGAAATAAAACTTCAACGGATATACAATGTTGTTAATTTTATATATTTTTATTTTATTTATTTATACTAGAATTTTCTCGCGAATGTAAAAAATTGAAAAATTTCGTATACGTCGTGTGTCATACACTGTACGTTTTTTTTTTTCTATTTTAATATTAAAACAATATATATATATATATATATATATATATATATGTATATACAGGTACACAAGTAGAGATTAATTTAACAAAATTTCTCGAAGCATATTTCCGCATCTACGTTAGAACATAAATGTGCAGCAAGCTTATTCATGCATGGCTGACGCGCACGATGCTTATCTACTAATAAATGTACGTATATACTCGTATACAACGTAATTTAACAAATATCAATTACGCTATCGTAAAATCGAGCCAAATAACGCGCTTCCTTTTATCAACGTGGAAGCATAATTGACATTGCTAAAACAAAAGGGTATGCGTTATTTAAAGATAAACAATAAAAACAAAAGATACTTTAAACATTGAAACCGTAGTTGGAGTTTGCAATTTCGTAGGTAGAAAATGTTAGCGGAGAAATAATAAGGCTTAGGACAATGAACCAGAACCTTTCAGTGTCTCAGAAGTAGTTCATTTTCAGCCTTCGGGCAAATTGCGTATACTCGGAAGAGCTACCACTTCAACAATGCTGCGTCAACCGTGATAACTCTTTTGGAAATTTTTAAACTTAAGCCTTATATCTTGTACGACATACCCTCTCGTGTTTAATTTTAATCGAATATTATTACGTTTATTGTTAGTTTTGAAATTTCTTAATGAACTTTTCTTTTTTAAGCCGAGTAAAATGGTTATATTTTTCTTTTCTCCTTACTAGTTTTTACTTTTAGACAGTTTGCACCGCAAAATATTTTCTCTCTTCTCTCTCTCTCTCTCTCTCTCTCTCTCTCTCTCTCTCTTTATCTCGTTTTGTTTTCGTCCGAATTTATATATATAGAAAGAAAATCCGTTAGCCCGTGACAAAGAGCAACCGCAGCGGGAGTGAATCTAATCACACGGTCTATCCATTTTTTACAACTTACTCTACGGATGACTTCATACGTATAATGACTGTACTGCAATGTGGCTAAAAGTTAAAACTTTAACGGAAGAATAAGTTGTGCCGTATGATTGTTGATTAAATTGTTAAATTTGAAATTATAAAAATGAAACGATTAAAATACTTTATAGCGTTTAAAAAAAAAAAAATCCAAAATATATCAACCTGTCGTTTTTTTTTGTTGTTTTAAATCAAAAGTGAATAAATAATAATAAGTCAAAATTGTAAATTTTTACGTTTAATTTTGAATAAAAAAGAGAAACCTATTTTTGAAAAACATTTATTTTCAACATCGATTTGTATATAAAATTTTATAAAAAAAGTTTCAACGCATTTCCATTTATTTATTATTATTTATTTATTTATTTATTTATTTATTTTTTGTTGTTTTTCATTTTTTATTCATCAACACACGAAACAAATAAATATTTTTTTTTACATATATATATATATTTTGTGCAACTTCACGTCAGAAATCTTGCAAAGTCTGGTTCCCAGATTAATTTCACCTCGCTCTTTTACTCTTTCTCTCTCGCTCTCTTTCTTTCTTTTTTTTCTTCCTTTACGTCTGCGATTTACGTAATTTAATTTAATTTCGTTTTACGGATAATTAAGTGCTTAGCCAGTAATCATTGTAGCGTTTCGTTACTTCAATCTTGCTTACGTACTTATACTTGAAATTGAAACTGGAGTAAGAGAGATGAAGACAGAAAGAGAGAGAGAGAGAGAGAGAGAGTAAAAGTACGAAATAACGAAACAAAATAAACGTAGAAAATGAAATAGGCAAAGACCGAGACAATTTTCATTTAATGTCGTATTTTTAAAAATTATATGAAAATTATTCAAAAGAAAATCTACGCCAACACAAATATATGTACTAGTATGTATTCGGTGCTCATGTGTCTCCATAAATCTCCGTTGGTTTTCTTCGTAAGAAAATGATAATATATTTTCATAAATTTCTAACACTGGATTACATACGCAGATTCAACGGAGTGCACAAGTCGACGCTTGAAGCGCATACGAATTTCGTCGATTCCTTTGAGAAACAAAAAATACAAGGAATACTACACCATTGTTTCGTCGATCGCGCGAGCTCTGGGGATGGAGGGGGGGGGGGGAGGGGTGGGCTCGACAATTTAACGAAATTCTCATGCGTAAGAATTTAGCTTCGATGCGATATAACGTCTCCAGCCCTTTTCCCGCCATGCATAGATATACACGTACACGTACACAAGTATGAATATGATGGCGTAGTCGCGCACCGAACCAATTCTTTCGAAAAACAACTGCGCGCCACGGCGTGTCCCAAAGCGGATTTCGATTTTTCTTTATATACTTATAGATATATGTATATATATATATATGTGTGTGTGTGTGTGTATGAACGGATAAACAAAGTTGTTATATTTTAAAAGCTTATCATTTTTATTTCGCATTTGCTCGGGTTACGAGCACGTATTATTGTAATAAATATTTTTCCTTTGATTTTATATACTTGAAAATAAAACGATGAAATTTTATAAATTTTTCAATAATTATTATCGTGAAAAATTTATTCGAGTTTATTTGCAACATTAGCACGTGTCTTTATAATCTTGTTTTTTTTTTTTTTTTTTTTTTTTTTCACTCTCATTGGTCGATGACTGTTTTCGGTGTTTTTAATGAGGCTTGAAATACATGATTAAAGTACGGCTCATTGAATTCGTAATATACCGGGAATCGATTTTTTCAAGATTCTGTTGAGAAGACAAATCCTTAAACTCAAGAGAACGTGTTTGTAAATTATTAAATTTTTCATTTATATGTTTTTCTTTTTTTATCTTTTTTTTTTTTTAAAGTTTTGCTTACTTTTGCTGACTGTCATTATAAAATATACGTAATTGACAAAATATTGATGTATACATATTTTTAATAAAATTACTCGTCATTAACATTCGATATAAATATATATAAAATTTTCTTATTATGTATAATTAATATGATTATTATTTATAAACGTTATATAAGATAAAATAAATATCTTTTTCTTTTAACATGATTTTGAAAATTTTCCGCTTCCTTTCACATTTCGAATCTAATTTCGGAACGAACTTTGAAAAAAAAAAATTTGATTTCCTCATCATATTTTCCAACGAATAAGTTTTATATATGTACTGCCATAATTAAATAATTTATTGAAGATTCAGTTTGAATATATTTTATTGAAAAATTTTGTTACAAAT
Organism: Chalcis sispes; assembly: GCA_949987625.1. Lineage (NCBI taxonomy): Eukaryota > Metazoa > Arthropoda > Insecta > Hymenoptera > Chalcididae > Chalcis > Chalcis sispes. The sequence continues at coordinate 73,978,905 of OX465095.1, read as the reverse complement.
TGTCACTTTCATAAACATTGATTTTATTCGATAAAATAAAAAACAGCTTTATCGAGTAATCTATATTGAGTAACGGTGAAAGTTACGCAGATTAAATATTCGAGCAATGGTTAAAGTTGCCCAAACAAACGACATGTTACTACTGATTTCTAACGCATTTTTGAATTTCCATTGTATTTCACAAACTTTGAACTGCGTATTTTTCTCGACTTTACGACGGCAACTGACGGGATAAAATTTTTCTTTAAAACTTCATGATTTTCTGTATTTTTCGCGAAAGATACTTTGTTGTCTTAAAGTTGAAAATTTTCGGAAATTCTTCGACGTTCCGTCGGTAAGAGATGAGAAATGATAAAAGAAGAAAAAATAATAATAATAATAATAATAATAAATAAATAAAAAATAAAAAGAATGAAAATTTTTTTTTCATCTCGCAATATGTTTTAAGCGACGCTTGTAATTTAAAAATGAAAAGGTGAGTTTTTAAGATACGAATGCTCGTGCCAACGACTTTTCAAATAAGATTTGTAGGTCACGTTTCAACGATGATAATCATATTTTTTATGCCAACTCATGAAACATAATTGAAATATTAAATTGCAAATTTACTAAAGTATTGGAAGTAAATAATTGCAAATACTTTGTTCTCAAATGCAAAAAAAAAAAAAAAAAAAAAAAAAAAAAAATTGAATCGTTAATACTTATAAGTCGTAAAATAAAACGTTATTCTAATATTTAGACACTACCGTTGTCGTGAGAAAAACGAAATGGAAAAAAGAAAAAAAAAAATATATATATATATATCTGTACAAATTTTCACATTATTACATCTCGAAAATAATCGCTTTTTCAAAATCATGCGGAATTCAGAGTTATTCGTGCGTTGCATAACAATTGCGCAATCGCGAAGCCAGCCACGCGAGAGCAAGCGACGACGACGACGACGACGACGAGTGGGTCATTGAAAGATAAGCGGAAGGGAGGGTCGAAAAAGATTTTTCTCATAACTTACTAACGCGAATTCCAAGAATTAAATCACCTGGTTAATTAAAACTTTTAATAAACGCGCGACTGATAAATTTTCCTAAACTCGAACGGTGAAAATAGAGAGAAAGAGAGAGAGAGAGAGAGAGAGAGAGAGAGAGAGAGTTCAAAAAGTTAGAGCCAATCCGGGTCCGTTTGTGATAGAAGAATAAGAAGAGGGGGAAATGCGGCGGGGTGACATAAAGAGAACGAGTGGATGGAAAAGCGAGGACCGAAGGTAAACGTCGCTAGCGAGCAACGGGGCTAACTCAGCCTCGAAAGTTAAAAGACTCCGGAGACCGAATGAGACCCTTTTTGCTACGTCGGGGTAAATAAGGCTAAGCATTTTTTTTTCTTTTTTTTTTTTTTTCTTTTTTTTTTTGCGGAGGTAAAAAACTAGTACGAAACTTGAGATAAAATAATACGTGAACTCTTGTACACGCGATTCTTGTTAAATGTAACTTATGCGTTGTCCTCTTTTTTTTTACTCTCTCTCTCTCTTTCTCTCTTTTTATCCAAATTTTTTTGCCTCGGTTAAGTATGATGTGCACAATTTTTACGCGCTACACCGATCTCCGAGCTTTATATATTTTCATTTTTTCATTGTTTCCTTTTATTTTTACAATAAATCGGTTCAGAAATTTATATATATATATATATATATATATATAACGAAAAAAATTAAATATTGTAAAGTATTTTTTAAATCTACGTGCACTAGTTAATGTTGTGAGTAAATTTAGAAATCTAAAAGATGTGCATTCTTTTGTCTTCATAATGTCTTTGAGAATAAAACTTTTTATACCATGATAATAATATTTATGATTAATAGTAATTAGCCAGCTTAAATATTAGCTTTTTAAAATACACATTACAATTTTTTTTTTTTTTTTTTATGATTCTTATGAATAAACGAAACGATTGAGATAAAATATAAGATTCTTCTTCATCAATTTAAACGTTTTCTTTTCGTTTAATATTTCTTTACATTGATAATTTATGTATGAATTACGTAATTAAAAATATTATGTACGTCATTGATGTATACACTTGCACTCGTTATTTTAACTTTATTAACTCAAATTTGTACGTCCGAAAATTTTTAAATAAAAATTTCACCGCATAAACGTGAATTATTCAGCGACATGTAACAGCTTGTGCTCATTTATTACAATCAAGCGAATTTGCAAAATATATTTTTATGCAATACGAATAATCAAATATCAATTTTTAACAAAATTCATTACCATCGAGTCGACATATTTTTTTTTTATTTTTATGACTTAAAGAATTTTTTTTTAGTTTTCTTCACCTCACAATTCATCAACATAATTAAAAAAAATCTTGTTGTTTCAAACGTTAAATTTATTATTTATTAGCATAAATATAATTATTATTTTTATGCGAACGTAAAAATAATAATTACTACTCGTATATGTATTGTTTCAAGTATTGTCGTTAACGTTTTTAATTTTAAAATTTTAATGTAATTTTCTACGTTGAATAATCGGTCACTGAACTTTGTTTAATTCACTCCGTGCCATTTCTATACATGATATCCTTAAACAAATCTCTTCATTTTTTAATTTTATTCTACGCCTGCGTCCAATATTGACCAAAGCCGCATTAAACGCATCGATGATTAAATCTAACAAAGATTTGAACGATTCTACCATGAAAATGAAATAAACGTATGTATTTAAAAACGAGCTAAATCAGCTAAAGAGTTATCTGCCGAATAGCTTTATTTTTTGCATATTTTGGATTTTGATTGATCGCGCTATTAATTAATTGATTAATTATTTTGCTATTATTTTATCAAAATCGTATATTCATTATAATCAATATATTTTACAAAATTCATCATTAAAAATATTTATATTTATAAAAATAGATATTATACAATAATTTATCGATAATAAATTAAAATATTATTTGTCATTGAAAGTATTTCTAGTGTTACATAGAATTTAGAAAAGCAATATTTTGATTAAATTAATTAAATGTAATATACAACGTCGTTCAATTCGAATGTCTGAACGATCGTTATTGAATTCTGAAGCATTATGTTATGCAAATAAATTTAGCCGATTAGATATGGCATTTATTAAAATTGTTATTTCGTCGCCCTTGAAACCTTTCGATTTTAAACTATTTTCATTAGAGTGACTTTTCTTTTAACGATTAAGTTTAAGAATAAATAATTTGAATTTAAAGCTTTATAAAATTTATATTTTAGATTTCTTTAAATGTTGAACATCTCGTTGAATTATTTAATTTGCACTTTTAGCGCTTCGATCCTGTCAGCAACAAAATAACAGAATCCAAAATAATATTGTATTTTCCTCATCGGTGCACTTAGCCCCATCTAGTTGGAAAATTGCCCAACAGTTTGTTGTATATTGCGTCGTGCTAATGCTGCCGAGAGCAATTTCAAAGTTTTAAAAGTCTTTTAATTTCGGACGGATTCTTTTTTAAAAAGGAAGTTTTGAAGAAAAAAAAAACAAAAAAAAAAAAAAAAAAAAAAGAAAAAAACAAGAGAGATAAACAAAGCAATGGAAATGCATCGGTAAAGTGAAGCTGTCGATGGAAGAGGATTCGAGTAATTGCAATAAGACTTTTTCTAAACACAGTCTGTCGATTCTTAATCAACGGACTTTTATTCGTTTTTTTTCTTTTTTTTTTTTTTTTCTCTTTTTCTCTTTTTCTCATCTCGATTATTTTTATTTTCACTTGTGCAGAAAATTTTTAAAAGTGTTAAAAATATCATTTTTGAAACTAGAGCCCAAAAACGGTATAATTTTAAGAAAAAGTTTTAATTTGAATAATATCAAAATCTTTTTGAGTTTTTTAACAAATACGAATTAATTTAAAACGGTGTTTTTTTTAAAAAAATAACTTAATTTTTTTAAATAAAAATAATATTTGAAGTTTTTGATGTCGTGTAAAATATAATTTAATAACGAGTTCTAAATAATTTCAATAATGTGTAACTACAATAAAAATATGATGAGAATTCGTACGACGATAATTCATAAAAGATATTTTTACAGCGAGTCGGTGCGCGGGGCAAAATTTTTCAACGTATCTCCTCTACCAATAAAAAATCCCGTTCCAATTTTGAAATCTTGACTCTTCGCCATTGAATTGAATTGCGCGTGGAAGCTTAACTAAAGTTAAGAGTGTCATCCAAAGCCTGAATTTTCACTTTGAATTGGCCGATTGTTCGACGGTGTGTAAACTTATTAAAAAAAAAAAGGCATAAAATTATCAACAACAACGTTTACACAAATTTTATGATAATAACGTTGTTATTCATTTTATTTGCTAAAAACATTTGTCAATTTTATTTTTCTTCGTATTTATACGACCGACGATAAGATTTTTAAAATTCCGAGGTGTTTGTTAAACATTAAAAAAAAAAAAAAAAAAAAAAAAAAAAACATTCTGAATTTCGATCAATATTTTCTATTTCGTCAATATTCCCGCTGGATTTTATTCTGGATTTCAATCAAGACTCTCGAATTAAGTCGAAAGCTCTGATCTTACCAACTTCGGACAGTGATTTTAATCAAAATTGTTAATTCAGGTCAAAACTATGGATGGAATTTATGATTAAAAAAAAATTTTTAATTTAGATGAAGATAAAATTATTTGTTTGGTTAAATTTAATTATTTAGCAAAAAAAAAAAATTACATATACTACTGTTGAATGGAAGAGGCCGATACTTGGTGAAAATCCATTATTAAATAATAAACGAAACACTTATAAGTGAACATTGAAAACTAAGTGTTTCGTTTATTATTTATATACTACTGTCATTGAAAGATTATCATTACATATGCATGTTTATATAACAAAAAGAGACAGACGGGCAATTCGTAATTTAAAAAAGTTGTAAACTGAAATGTTTTAGTTAACCAATTTACAGCTACGTATAAAATAAACGGTCGTCTGACTAAACTCGGACGCGTACTACTGCGCGCTAAAAAATAAAGCTAAATTGTTTTAAATAAAATTGCAGGTGATTATAATTTAAAAACAAAACGTTGAGTAAAATAGAATAATTCTCATCGTTCATTGGTTCGTCAAAAACTTTTAAAATTTCATGCTTTTGCAAAGCGGACGTTTAAATGAAGTAGCTAACAATCAACGGTTTTTATTTTTTTTTTTTTTTTTTTTTTTTTTTTTTTTAATACGCATTTCGACGAGCCTAGAAAAAGTAAGCAAACGAAAACGTACGTTGACAGAAATAAAAAAGAAAAAACGACTACGAAAAGGTCTATTAACGTTTAGCAATGCTTCAAAAAAAAAAAAAAAAAAAAAAAAAAAAAAAGAATCGACTGGAAGAAAAGAAAAACAAAAACAATACGATGAACGATACTCTCGGTATATAATGCAGCGATACACGTTTAAAGTTCGCTGTACGGAGAACAAGAGATAGAGAGAGAGAGAGAGAGAGAGAGAAAGCAAAAAAAAAAAAAAGAACGGCTGGCACTTCGAATTTAATACCTTGAATACTCACTTGAAATTTAGCAATTAAGAGCATTTTGCACGGAAAAGAGAGGAGCTTTTATTTCGAGGCACGACGCGCTGAGAGGGTTCGCGCATACCACCGCCAACGGGAAAGGAGAGCAAAAAGGACGAGGGTGTATAGAAAATAAAAAGAAAGAACGTGAGGAGAATCGCGAAAAGTTTATTCCGCTTCGCGCTTAGTACTGTATACGAGTTTAACGAGATAACGAAATGGCCGTGACAATTGATAAAACGTTCGGGCCGAGCTCACCGATAAACTTGTTAATTCGATATCTGCTAAACTCTTCGAATTCATCTTCTTACGTCACTTCTCATTAATTACCTCCGCCTTCTTCTTCTTCTTCTCCTTCAGTTTTGCCTTTTCAATAGGAGAGTGCGCGCACATAGCCGAGAGGATAGCGAGAAGCCGAGAGAATGACAAACGCCGCGCATTCGACTTTATGAAAAGGCGTTATTTTTGTAAAAGCTCGTCCCCCCCCCCAATCCCCTCGCTTCCCCCTCATTCCCTCTCTCTCTCTCTCTCTCTCTCCATACTCTTCATCTTCAGGCGCAAAGCTCGCGCCTCTCCTATACTTTCCCGTGGCTTCATTTTCGAGACCGCGTAGGAGAATTTCGTCGTCGGTCGCGATTAAATATTACGGGCTACGGTTCTGCCTACTGCGTAGAAAGCATCGAACGGCCAGCTGGCTCGTATTACAAATGCTTGCGCGCGCGCCCTCCGGTTTATCATCAACGTGATGGTATTTTCGCTTTCGCGATAATTATTTTCAAAATTTTCTCTCCTCGACTTGTATAACTTTACGCGCACCTTTATTATCGAATAAATTTTTATGCGCTTTGTAATAAAGACGGATAATGTTGTTGTAGTACTTTATGCGCGGCTCGTATCTCTGTACTCGGGCGTAAATGCATTAATGCTTTAATCTCTCGGTAAAAATGAAATTTCATCATAAAATTGTAATGTAGGTTTTAGATTTTTAAAATTACAAAGTTTTTATTTATTTATTTATTTATTTACTTATTTATTTTATTTATTTCCTTTGTTGTTTTGAAATACCGTTAATGTTACGATAAAGAATATTTTTAATTGTTCGAATATGTTAATTCGCGCACGTGAATATATTTTAATATTATACGAATTAATCAAATATGATTAAATTTATAAATTAATAAAACAATTATTGCGAAAAAAAAAATTACAAAGTATATAAAATAAAAGATTAAATATCTACAGTAAAAATTTATTTATAAAATAATAAACTTATAGTAAATAAAAATTTACGTCTACAATTATCTTTATAAAGTAATTAAACATTGATATAATTGAAATAAAACGAAACTTTATGTACTCGTCATTTATACGCATTAATAAAAATTTATGATCAAAATATACGTTCACATAACATAAGGAATACGCTTATTGATAAAAGTTCTTCCGTGTATTTATTTTAATTTACAATAGTTTAATTCGATTTGTTTTGAAAGGTTTCGATTTGTTTTTTTTTTATTACTTAACTGTATTTACAACTAAAATTTTAAAGTTTATTTTGAGATATCGTTGAATTCTTTGATAAAATAACTTTATCTCGGTAAACATTTATTAAAAGCATAATCATTAATTTTAGGTGCTAATAGAAAAGAAAAGTGATTTCTTTTTGTATTTAACATTATAATTAATAAGTCTATAAGTACGCATTAACATAAATACCGTAAATCTTGCCAGGGAAAACGTTGACTCAGACACACACACACACGCACACGTACACACAAATGGAAGATTTAATAAATTCAAATAAAATATTCGTTTTGCATAATTTTATTAAAATAATATCAAATTTTAATGAAAAATATTACAGATACAAGAGGTAAATTTTTATTAAACTGTGAAATACTTTTTATAATTTTATTATGGAGCAAATTTTTTCTAAATGTATAGTAAAATTAAATGTAAATATGAATCTCGGTATAAAAACAATTTTCGTTTCATAAAAGTAAAAATTTTAACAAAAGATATTAAAAAAATTTATTTTATAATAAAACTTTTCATATAAAACTGTAATGAAATAATAAAAATTCTAATTGAAAAATTCCTTTTTTGTATTTTATACCAAAAGAATCGTTTGTTTAAAAAAAAATTTTTCATCTAGTACCGTTCAGTAAAAAATACAATGTATCAAATAGATGATAAAATTCCGATGGATTAGGTATTCTAATAAAAATTGAATCTAACTTTAATATTTTCCAGTTAACTTTGATATACTTTCTAATTCCTTGCTTAAAATTTTATATATTAAATAATATTTCACCAACAATAATACATCGATAGAAGAATTAGCTTGATTCGAGAAAAATAATTTTTAACGAAGAAAAACATTTAAAAAATAAAATATATTTTCTTGACTCAAGAATATATCTGTTTTTAGTATTCAATATTAACGTATATATATATATATATATATATATATATATATATATATATATATATATATATATATAAATATTAAAAACCAAGAGTAGAAATTCTTGCGTCAAATGAATGTATTTCTTTAAAATGATCATAATTATTTTTCATTAATCAAACTAATTCTTCAATCGGTGTATACATCATTGAAAAGAACAAGAATCACTAAAATAAATGGCGAATAAAAATTTTTCCGCTTCGGAAATCTTTCTTTTTTGTTTTTCCATCCATAAACTATTCCTATTGTTATATTACCATTTTCCACCGACCGTATTTCAATTTATGTACAAACTTACGCTTATCCGCCATGCTTGATATTAAACCGTCGCTTTATCGCGCTCTCATGATGTCAAATGCTCGCCAAGAATTTCTAATCCCGAAGGGAATCTCCGCTTCCTCTCTACTTCACTTCCACGTTCTCTGTTATTATCGAAATTAAACGGAATGCGCGCGCGAACGTTATAGTTCCTGCGGACGAAGAGGAAGACTATTGCCGTCTAGTGTCGATTATGTGTCACGTGTTATATACATATCCATATATATATATATATATATATATATATATATATATATATATGTAATCCGTAATAATGGACATTTGATTAAATTAAATAAGAGGAAAAGTTGCATATAGTATTCGTTGGAGTATTAAAAAAAAAAAAAAAAAAAAAAAAAAAAAAAAACAGAGGAGGAGAATAAAGCGTTAATTTTCATTGCCAAACAGCAACAGCTAGCAGCCCGTCGATGGTATACACAACCTTATGTACGAAAGAATGACGCTTAAAAATGGAGTTAAAAGAGGGAGAAACTTTTCTTTATAATTTTATTAAGTTGAGAGTAAAACGCGACTATGCGGAACTTGTGATAATTAAATTTTTGCCCACTTCGCGCTTTCTCCATCCTTCTGTTTTTCTCATTCTTCTTTCTCCCATCCTATCTCTCTCGCTCACTCCTCTATTAATTCTCTTTAACTCGCCGACTGATTATACGGCGTGGAAGTAGCGCGAGTGCCGCGCGATAACCATTTCCTTCGTTTCGATAAAGTAACCAATGTTACTACACTTGAAAACTTGGATACTTATATGCGCACATTTATATTTACATACGAGGACGTTTAAGTCCGATTAGATATATTTTTATATGCTATGTGCACGTGCGCGATGAAGAAAATTAGAATTGTGTCTTTAAAAGGTCGTTCGAATAAAATGAAAGTAGCCTAAGTTAGATAATAGAAGAGTTGGATAATTGCTATTTTTGTTTGTGAATAATAAAGATATGGGACGGAGTAAGGAAAGAAGGAAAAAAGACGGTGACGAGAGTAGGGACAAAAATAAAAAAAAAAAAATTCCGAGAGAATTCGTTACAGCGCGCTACATGTAATTCCGTATGTCGCGGACGAACAAAAACCCGGAGTCTTTCTTTTTAATACGTTAATCCCTCAGGTTATCCACTACTCACACGTTTTCCCATAGTGTTCTTTCTCTCTCTCTCTCTCTCTCTCTCCCTCTTTTTCTCTTTTTCGTTTTACTTCATTGTATATCTCTCGCTGGAATAACGGTGGAATAAAGCCAAGCACTTGGCAAAAAAATGAATAAAGAGTTTGTGGAGGAGAGAAACAGTCGCGTATAGAAAATGAGAGAAAGGAATGAGGGTAAGGGAGATGGTATGAACGAAAGAGGCAGAAAAAAGGAAGAGAGGAGAAAAAAAAAAATGAGTCAGACTGGATTAAATTTTAATTTTCTCCGTTCGAACTCACCGGCCATTTACCAATGCAAATTCTCTCCATAGCCAGCAACGATTTAAATCTTACCGTTCAAGGAATAATGCGCCCAATAAAGGTTTGCGTGTATTTCAATCGTTTCCGATAATTGCTCCCCGGAAAAATAACCGATACGTTGTGTAGTGTTTGCCTTTCTCATAAAAGCCACATTCTACATAGGATCGCATTCATTTTTCGTTTTTGTTAAAATAATTAACTATATCGCTCAAAAGTGAATTTATTTAGAAATTTACTCTTGTCGGTAATGAAGAATGAAAATATTTATTTTTTAAATTCGAGATTGCAATACATCACTATAAATTGTTCTTGGTATTTGCAATATTAATTTTACACTAAATTTACGATTCTTTAATTTTATTTTAAATAAATTTCCTAGAATATTGATAAGCAAATAAATTGAAATAAGAAAAAAGGTATATTATAAATTAAAACATTTTCGTAGAAGAGAACTTTAATTATTTTGTTTATTTATTTTAATTATTATTATTATTTTTTTTTTCTTTTTTTTTTTAGAATTCGAGTATTTCTGCAATAAACCTTTTGCTGGAAAAAATTAAGTTAAAACAACCGTTAAATTCAGCTAAACCGTTTTATACATTTCAGTTTAATCTATTGAAATAATATAAAAATCAGAGGTAGATGTTTATTGCGATGATTATGCTGATTACTTTTAAAGTTTAGATCAGTGCATGAATAAAAAATGATATATGAGATATCTTTTTTTTTCAAAAAAAAAAAAAAAAAAAGATTCATTAACGCTATTATTTTAAATATAAAGCTCAAATGTAGCTTTAATAAAGTTTTAAAAGTTCTAATTAATTTACTATTTTACATGAAAATTTATAGCTTAAGATGCGATCAATATTTAATCATGAACTGTGTTAATGCTTTAAATTAACAGACTTGCATATTATGCATATCCCAATACAGATGTACTTAAATGTTTTCTCTGCAAAGTCCAAGGCAACGTAGAAAAATACTATCATAACGCATAAGAAACTTCGAAAATATACATATATCTTTCTATTCTCTTCACTTTGTCATTTCATTTATAAAAATTGTTCAAGCGCAGATTTATCCATGGAAAAATAAGTTATACACGTGGAACTAAAAAAAGAAACTATAACAAAACAAAATTAAAATATACCTAAAACCGAACTTAACTAAGACCACAGAACATTCAATACCTTTTAAAATTATTTTGTAAAGTAAAAAAGATAATGTAATTAATTATCTTTTCTCTCGGTTTAAAAAGCCGAACTAATTTCTTATAGCTCAGCTATATCAATGAAGCAATTTTTAGAACCACAAAAGACAATTCTGTTTTTATAAGAATTCTGAAGGGAACTTAGGATGTAATTTTTAAACCCAACAAATAGAATGAACCGAACAATGAAACGACTGAGACAAACCAATATATAATAAAAGCGACGGGTTTATGTTTAAAATATCTTTGAAGGTAATATCAAATTATAAATCTAAAATGCAACTCTTATATATGTACACTATAATGTCAAACATGAAAAATTAACAACGGAATGGCTTTATCCTAAAAGTTTCACATCGGGCACACAAAAAGCTTTCTTTGGCACTGACACGATATTGAATCCATCGCTGTAAGAACGTAAACGACGACTACGACTCGGCTTTATGAAATTTTAATCAGATATATTGGCATTATTAGAAAAATTTTATACATTATTATTTATTTAAGGCTGCGATATCGAAATCCAAACGAAAAATAATGTAAAGCTTTTATAACTCTTGCGCTTTAATGTCGATCGTAGAGACTCTTGTATTTTACGCGCAACCGAAAACTTTCTATAAAGTGTTTAAAAATAAAAGTTTAAGCTAACCTTTTAGTCAGTGAATTAAATGTAAAGGAAAAGAAAAAAAAAAAAAAATTGAAAAATTTCGCGTCTGTCTGTCTCTCAGCACAATAAAATTTCGAGAAAGTAAAAGAGACAAAATCCAGCGGTTATATACCGAGATGATCAATTTTTGAGACGTTAACTCGTGTCCCAGTGTGCGCGAGAATGAAGACTCACGCGGGACATAATGTGTCGGTGAAAATGAAACAAAAAAAAAAAAAAAAAAAAAAAAAAAAAAAAAAAAAAAAAAAAAAAAAAAAAAATGAAAATCCGAGACGATAGTACAAACGTAGCCTCTCCGTGTGTTTCTGTATAGAGATGTGTTAGAGAAAGACCGAGGTTGAGTAAATTCATTTGTCGCTTTCAAAGGAATATCCTCGCTGCTTCTGCCTCAAGAGACCTTGGAACATGTGTGTATATATATATATATAATAGACGAGTGTCCCGGTGAGATACGAAATCTAAATTTTTTACTCTTTCTTATTACCGTAATTTATATGCGCATTTTACCTATTGTTTAGTAATATATCGAATTAACGCATTACTGTTTTTTTTTTTTTTTTTTTTTTTTTTTATCTTTTTTCTTTACTTTGTTTATTAAGCATCATTTATTATTACTTGCTAATGCACAAATTGAACGATATAAAATCACTTGAATAAAGGGTTTTTTTTAAACACGCGCGAATAAAAATTTAAACGTACGAGTCTCGACCATTGTACGTTAGATAAAGTTGATAATATTTGTTCACAACTTTTATAAAAAATAAATTAGTTTTTGCGCGTGTAATTTGGTAGCGTATGAAAATATTTCAGTTTGTTTATGAACTTTTAGAAAGCAGGTGGATAAAAATATTATTATTCGTTAAATCTACTAAAAATTTATCGACAGACGACTGCAACAATCTTTATAAGTATTGGAAAAGCAATAATCGTTATCGATATTTGTATGAAAAAAAAAAAAAAAAAAAAAAAAAAATACTAACAATAAATAAATAAAAAGTAACATTTAAATAACGATCACAAAAGAACGATCGATAATATCCATAACGAGTTTTCCATACGCGTGGGAGACGTTAAGATAGCCGCGATATTTCAAGAAAATATATCTAAGCCGCGACGGTAACATTTTCATAATAGACGATCTTATATAGCTTGTGCGTGATAAACGCGCGTAAATCGCCAATCGGAATCGGTAAGTCAGTAAAGTAGCTCAATTTAGTTAAGAAATTATGGAATATAAATTGGTATAACGGTAGAAAGCCAACTGTACCGTGGCGAGTAACTCACGCATAAGAAGTCGATTGGCCGTCGTAGATGTAATGATTGAGTTTATTGCCAAAAACTCGTAATGGTTCTCATAAAATTGGAAGGAGTCTCGTAACTTCGATAAGGAATTATAATCACTCGGACTCGGAGGATGGGAACTATGGACGGGTCGTTGAAAGCTCGCGTACGCCTCTCTCTCTCTCTCTCTCTCTCTCTCTCCCTCCCTCTCTACTCGCGGGTCACTTGGGACGTTCTCTGAATGAGGGGAAGATTGGCTCGCTCGGAGCCCTCGGACGCGTACGGAATCGATAACGATGAGATTTATTCGCTGGCGCTACATGTACACGTGTGTATATATATATACGTAGAAGAAGAGGTGATTCTTTTCTTCTCGCATTCTCTCTCTCTCTCTCTATCTATCTTTCTTTCTCTTTTTCTCTCGTTGCCCCTTTTATAAAGTTAGTTCTTCTCTGACTACTCGTTCGACGGAAATGTTGACCGAGCGTGAGTTTACTTTTGAATTTTCACGAAGGATGTTTATCCTGTTCTGATGATTGCCTTAGTTCAAGTCCAAGCCTCCTAAGAATTTTTATTTTTTTCTCTCTTTCTTTCTTTTCACTTTTTTTTTTTTTTTTTTTTTTTTTTTTTTTTCTATTCTCTAGTAGAAACGGATAAAGAAACTGCCGAGTGTTTTTGTCAAGGGTCGAGAAACGCCCAGCGAAGAAAACTGCGATGGTCAGGTGCAACGAACGCGCGCGCGCGCGTCTTTACCATCTTGCCTTTGTGCAGTTAGAAAATAAAAGAGCAGACCAAAAGAGGAAGAGGAAGGAAGAAATATATCTCGAGCTGCGGAGAGAAAGAATAAAAAAGAGGGAAAGATAACACATAGAACTGAAACGAATCACTGGAACTTTTAATCGAAGGATTAAAAGTCAACTCGAAGTTCTTTTTTGTTTTCTTGCCATTATTCCCACACTTTTTTCCCAAGATATTAAGAGATCGGACTAATTCTGACAAAATGTAAAAAGAATCGTATCATCGCTACAAAGTTTCGATAATTTTCGTGGATGTAAATTTCACAAGTCAAAGGTGAAGCTTCGTATGCGGAAGAGACGCAAACGTTAACAAAGTAGGTTAAAAGATCAATGAAATGTTTCTATAAAAAGAAAGAGAGAGTGAGAGAAAGAGAGAGAGAGAGAGAGAGAGAGAGAGAGAGAGAGAGAGAGAGGGTAAGCATTCTCTCGCATTTTATCATTTGAAAATGCACACGCATAGATATTTACAGAGAGAGAGAGAGATAGAAAGAGAGGTAAGGGAGAAAGAGAAAGAAGGTGTAACGACCGAAGAAACGATCAGGAGTAGCAGCAGTAGTAATAGGCAATAGCAGCAGGTCCGTTATCGCAGCCTCGGTACACACTGGCGCGGCTCGAAACAGATAAGAGGCCGCGAGGCGTCGACTACAGCTGCAAAGCTGCATCTCTTTCTCTCACCCTCTCTCTCTCTCTCTCTCTTTTGCTTCGTCTATTCTCCTTTATACCAACAGCCCGCGGCGAACAAACGAGAGAGCTACACACAAGAAGCACGCTGTCAACAGGTACTTTATCCACAGGCGCGATTCGGTGTGCTCCTCTCCCTCTCTCTCTCTCTCTCTCTCTCTCGTATTTTCTTTCTCTCTCTCTTTCGCACATCTGTTTTACTTTCTAATAGCGATGAGGGCGCGCACACGCGCACGCACGGCACATTAGCCGCTCGATTGTGCTTTCATCTTGTATCGATTTTCATGCTTTTTGATTGCTCATTTTTTATTCTACGTTATTATTATTATTATTTTCTTTTTTTCTTTAATTTATTATTTTATTTTTTTGTTTTTTCTATTTATATTTTTGCGGCAAACTAGGCACAGATATAAAAATTTGCATCTCTCTTCTCCCTGATTACGATAAGGTCGCGTTTATTCGATAAGCGCCGGGTCGGTAAAATTCACGGGTCGCGAATATGCGGCAGAGAAAGAACGAAGAAGCATCATTGATTTTATGATTCCAGGCTGTCGATGCATTACCCGCGCGTGGGCGTGCACCGGAGAAAGAAAGAGAGAGAGAGAGAAAGAGAGAGAGAGAGAGTAACCGTGCTCGTTATCTATTTACGGGTACGCGATAACGAACTGCTAAGAGTGTCAGGGTGCCTTTACATCAGGACACTCGCGAGCGACGTGCGCGGCCTCGATAGCCTTTGCAGCAACGTCGAGTCGCTTCTGCTTCTCACTATGTCGCCCTCTCTCTCTCTCGCTTTTTATCTCGAATTCTCTCGTCGCTTAAGCGACGGCACGCATCGAAGCTGCACATATATACCGTGTGGGTACAAGGATGAAGTGGAACGACGGTGAGCGACGACGTGGACTAGTAAAAGCCGGAAATGAAAAGTTGGCTTTTCCAACTGACTCCCTTCTCTCTGTTTTTAGATTCTCCACTTTCGCTTCATCGGCCATATTTTTCATTACTATGCGAAAATTGAATTCCTCTTATGATACATGCATATTCAAGTTTCGTAATTTTTCACTATCGATATGTATAATCTTTTGATAAAAAAAAAAAAAAAAAAAAAAAAAGGAAAAAACAAACAAAATTGTAATTAAAAATAAAAAAAGAAATGGAAAAACATATTTTAAAAAAGAAAAGAGAAAAAAATATTTTTAATTTATTTAAAATATATTGTATAATTAAAAAGTGAATTTTAACGATAAAACTCGGTCGTGTGATTATGAACCATAGTGCATTATTTAAAAAACAGCTTTAAATATCTTTTTTTATTCGTATTTTTTTTTTTTTTTTTTTTTTTTTACGACTAATTTTCGGTGAAATTTCTTTTATTTTTTTAATTTTTCACATTTCCAGACTTTGCTCTTTAAATATTTTACAAAATCGTTTATGAAATGTTTTCAAATTTCAAAAAAGAAATGGAAATTTTCGTAAGGTTTCATAAAATCGCTATATTATAAAGTATATAAATTATAAAAATAGTTGAGTGAATTAATATATTGTTAACAAAAGAAAAATAATAATAATAATATAGAAAAAAAGGGTTTATTTAATTAAAAAAATATATTTCTTTTTTTTTTTAATATAAATATTCTTTAATAATGAATAGTGTACCGTAATTGATATAGTTTTATGTTATCATTGTATAATTTAATTATGCAGCCTTTAATCGCTTCGTTACTTTTAAATCTTACTCGTACTGCGAGTCTCAAATAAAAATAGGTTAAATGATTTTAACGAATAATTTATTTATAAATATCACGTTTGAGACAATTTAAATATTACATAATATATATATCAATGCGATCTTGAATAATTTACAATTTTCTACGTCATATTTTATTGGAAAGAAATTTATTACGTAGATTGTGAAACTATCGAACATTCATTACTTTGACACTTTGATAACCGATTCTGTATGAATCCAAAGTTAGCACAACCGAAGCGAATAGCCTATAACGAACGAGTCGCATCTTTAGGCTATGGATTGTGATAAAACTTTGCGGAAGCGTATCCTCCCCATTTCAATGTATATGTCAAGGTATGTATACTACTGAAAATTCCGATGGCTCGTTTTTCTTAACATTAAAATTCGCCCGAGATTTTTAATAAAAATTCGATCCGACGTTAAATTTAACAGCTCGTCGTCATTCTCGATTAAAAAATGGAGATAACAAATACGAGTAATCTACTACGGATAAATATTTCTGACTATGATTTATCACAAAAGTAAAAAAGAAAAAGAGGGAGAAAAAATTTTTTGACATTACTTTTCCCGAATCGATCGCCGTCTTTCGAAAAATAAGTGCCTCATCTTGTTAAATTTCGCCTCGTTTTTTAAAGCTAGAATGACGCACGACGTTGTAGAGCGAACCGTACTCTTTCCCCGTAACTACAAGTTCACACGTAACAGACGCACGTTCCGCGAATAATCCTCGCGTGGATCCACTTATCCATGAGTCCGCAAAAACGTGGTTGACACGGACGTACGCGGTGTCGTTTAAGCGAGTCCATTGGGTAAGAAAAAAAGTAAGGGGGTGGAGCGAGGGGGGAGAGGGAGAGCAACGTTTCTCGATTGTTAAAATGAGGAATAAAAAGGAAGAAGAAAAAACGAGGTAGCGTCTTCGTCGACGTGACAGATGCAACGAGAGTAAAAGTGGAGGTGAGGGCGAAGGAAGAAGGAAGAAGAAAGATAAGAAGAAGAGGAGAGAGAGAGAGAGAGAGAGAGAGACGGCTCGAAGCAATATAAGTCCGGTACTCGATCGATTTCCCTGTTTCCCTTCTCGTGTGACCAAAATCCTTCATTGAAACTCGTTTCGTCGCCCGAATTACTTTCCGGGATATTCGTCGTTATCGCCAAAGAGCGCGCCGTTCGCCTCTTGCTTCTTCTCCTTCTCTCTCTCTCTCTCTCTTTCTAGTTCTCCTTTTTGCTCTCGTGCATTTCAATATCGTATTTCGCTTATCTCTCTGTATATACCTACGTCTCTTTCCTTCGCGATGCAAACTTGCTCGATGTCAAAATTATCTTTTTTTCTTCTTCTTCTTCTTTACTCTACTTCTCTTCCTTCTTTTACTCAATTTCTCTCTTTCTTATTCGGATCCTCAAAAGAAATTTATTTAAATCGTCGATGCGGTTCGAGGAAATCGTCGCCTACCTAAAGAGAAATCAATTTTTCAAACGCATTGATAAAAAAAGAAAAAAAGAAAAAAAGGAAAAAAAAAAAAAAAAGATCAGGCTATTAATGAACCAAATTCTTCCCAGCAGTTAAACGCAAACTTCTATTTAGAATTCGGAACAAGCAATCTGTTGACTACTTATCAGATGTATACACGCGGACTTCAAATACCTTTGAAACTTTTACAAAATATATATCTTTCAAGCATTTTATATAAACGTCTGGCTTTAAGTAAATTTGTCTCGTTTTCTCTTTTAATACTATGTCAAAAATATTTTTCAATTACACTTTCATTCAATTACTTCAAATTAATTTTCTTTTTTATTTTTAATTTAATTTTATTAATTATTTATTTATTTATTTATTTTTTCTTCATTTGTCTTCATTTCACTTTTATCTTTTTCATAAAAAATCGAGCTAAAAAAAATAGATTAAATACGTTTGAATAGAGTTTCCTTTGAAAAAGTTATAGATTAAAAAATATAAATAGCAAAATCTTATGGAAACATTTATTCATTTTCTAAATATTTAAAAGACCTCAGAGTTTATTTAACTTTAACATTAAATTCTCATCTTTATTGTAAACAAGTAAATTTTATTACAAATATCGTTTGTAAATATCGTTTTAATCTGTAAACCATGCAGTTTTATTTAAAATAAAAAAAAAAAAACAGTCTTTTTAATCGTTCTATTGTCTATTATCGTTTTAAGCAATAATAGAATAAATCTATTATTAAAAACATAGTTGATACATTTAATATACGTTATCCCTTATCATGATTGAATAGTTGCAATCAATTAAATAACCCGATGCGAAATTCAATTTAAAGATATTTTATGATGATTTTCTAAATATAGAATATAAATTACGCTCGATAAACATTACTTTTGCAATGACGTCAATAAAATCTTCGTCGTACTTCAGCTGACGAATAGTAATAAAAAAATATCATAAACTTCAACGATAAAATTAACGTTCGGACAAAGCTTTATTTACAACGTTTGCCAAGAAACAACTAACATATATTATAAAATAGAAGAGAGTTCGAAATTTAACGTTGAGAAAAAGACCGAGAGAGAGAGAGAGAGGGAGAGAGAGAGAAGTGCAATGCACAGTGGAGTGTCGAGCGCAAAAATTGGTCGCGAGCGGAAGTTCAAGATACAAAGGGAGAAAAATACGAACAATGGATGGAAAGACTGGCAAGGGATGCGCGGAAGAGGACAAAGCGCTCGTCTGTGTACGTGTGCGTATATGTATGCGCGGCAAAATGATGATAGCTAAGAGGGCAAGTGGTCCGTGATGATGCATTTGGCACTTTACAAATGAATCTCTCTATTCTTCCATCTCTCTCTCTCTCTCTCTCTCTCTCTCTCTATTTCTTTTCGCGACCTTTTTTACGCTTGTGCATATTCTCTCGTACATACTCTTTTTCTCTCTCACTACCTCGAAGATTTTTAAAAGTAATTTTCAAAAGCAAACCCTTACGGGTAATGGTTTTTATCGCGACGTTTCCGCACATATATACGTAACATAAGCATCCTCTCTTGTACGAAACATGTTTTATCAATGTTTTGTCCATTTTCTTTCGTTTCATCGATCCCAGACGGCCTGTTCAGACTCGATGTCTGGTTGTTTCTTATTTTTTACTCAACATTTCCATGAACTACATTCTTTTGATATATATTCATATAAATAATCGATCGATGAAAAATTCAAGTCACGAGCGAATGTAAGATATAGGTATTACTATTATTATTTATTTATTTATTTTTTTTGCTGTAATTCATTTTACGTTACGACACTCATACGTCTTTGTTTACGCTTTGAAAATTATGCAAATTGAAGTTTGAAAACATCGAATTTAATTATTTATTTCAAGGCAATCGTTTAGAGTAAATATTTAGAATTTAACGTTATTTAATACGTCTTGCGTACATGATGACATACTTTTTTATCAATGGTATTAGTCATGAGTATAAATATTAGCAAATGAATGTATTTGAATTTACATATTTACATAGCACTTTCAGAAATAGCATAAACAAATATGAGAACAAGAAAAGGGTCTGATTTTAAGGTAAATATTCAATAATTCAAGCATAAAATCTGGTCAGAATTTGATACATCTCTTATTTTTTAAAAGTACGCACACGCGATATATATGTATAAAAACAAGCGTAAAATGAATTCGGCTACTTTTAGAATTTTTCGTCAAAATAAATGCTACAGCTTCCTTTGAAAATGTACGAAAAATGGTCCTAAAGTTTCAATGCCAAGCAAAAGTATAACGAAAAAAAAAAAAAAAAAAAAAGAAAAATGAAAAAAAAAAAAAATACAAAAATAATTTTAAAAAACTTGAAATACTCGCGTCGCAGAAAAGTTTGTTCGTATAATTTTTTTTTCCCCCACGAAATATGCACTTTTTTTGTGATAAAATACTGAAACTGAAAGAACCGTCATAAAACCTTACTGTGTGTGCTTTAATTTTCTCTCTCTCTCTCTCTCTCTCTCTCTCTCTCTCTCTCTCTCTCTCTCTCTCTCCCTCTTTATCTTTTTTTCCTTTTTTTTTGTCATTTTTTATTCTCGCGCTAGGTGCTTTTTTAGCGAACGGTATATATAGCGCATATATTTTTTTATAACGCGACGATTAAGTTTGCCCTAAATAAACTGCTACTTGGAGTACACCAGAAACGTTAAAGATTCGAAAATTGTTCTTAAATAACTTTGATAATCAATGATATTAGGGAAATATTTTGAGTAAAATTTTATGACGATGAAATTTTTTAGTTTGTAAATACAAATGCGGCGTTGAATTTTTAAAGCAAAAAAAGGTAAAATAAATTTTCCAAAACGTATAATTTTTCTTACGAAAAGTTTTCAACGTTGTTTTTTGACACTCGAACACACAGCCGTTTGCCAATATTCAACTATGAAAAATAATATTTTCATTTCTCGTTTAGTATTAAAATTTTTATTTCGAGCGAAAAATTATCGTTTAAATAATAATTTTCTTTCTCGATGAATATTTTTATCAGTGTATTTAAGTACGCCATTTAAACAATTTATTCAAATATAAAAAAATTTTATGCAAATTGATAAAAAAAAATTTTTATTAATGAAATAATTTAAAGTAACAGAGTTTAAAAGCATGTACCACAATTTATCGATTTGAATGCATTACATTTAGTTTAAGATAGATAGATGGAGAATAGCCAAAATCAATAAAGAATAGAACGAGTAATTAATTTCGCTTGATTGATTTTCTAAAGGTGATTTAATTATATTATATTAACAAAGATCCATCAATTTTACGATAATTATGATTTTATAACGGCTGAGGACAAGCTAAAATATCTCAACAATGAATAGTAATTTAACCGAGTATTAAACAAGAATTTCATGAATAATGCAACGGTCATGTGCATTAATATTTTAAAATATTCTAATTGTAAATTTTTATGCGTTTTTAATTCAAGCGAAATTATAACGAGCGATAACTACATTTAATTGAAATCATTGAAATTTTATCATATTAGAAATATCAGTAATAATTCGATAAATTCGAAATTTCAATATGAACGTGATCGTAAATAACTAACGGCCTATCCGAGAAATATATCAGCTGTACTATACGATATGACTAAAAATAATTACCAGTAAAAGGCTTTTTCGAGGTACCCAAAAAAAAAAAAAGAGGGATTACGAGACAGAGAGAGAGAGAGAGAGAGAGAGAGAGAAAGGGGGGGGGGGGAGAAGAAAATAAAAAAAAAACAAAAAAACAAAAAGTGCATTAAAAAGAAATAGAAGTGCATTAAAAATTTTTTTTTTTTTTGAAAATGTTCTCTCCCTCTCTTTCTCTCTCACCTACGAAGAGACTACTTTACTCGGTCGTACACCGATAAACCGATAAAATGAGCGGTCGCTTTGAAATATCTCAAACCGCACTCGAGTTACGCCAGCGTGCGGTATTACATACTCTCTCTCTCTCTCTCTCTCTCTCTCTCTTTCTCTCTCTCTCTTTCTCTTTCATGCAGTAGTGCCACGTGTGTGCGCGCGCGCGCCCATATTCATACGCAGGGACATTTGCTAAAAATAGTCTTTTCAGGTTCTTAGTACGTTGGTCGCACCAGCGATGTATATGTGACGCTGCGGTGTCCGGTGCTCGTGCCGTCGGCACTCCTGAAATGCTTAGTTATCTCGAGAGACATTCCTTTTTACACCGATCACAATAACCTTTTCTTCCTCTCTCTCTCTCTCTCTCTCTTTCTTTCTTTTCGTCCCCTTAATGAACGAATCATCGGACAAAGTTAATCAACGATTCTTACTTCGTTAATTTTTCTCCTAGTATAAGCACTTGATATACTTTGTTATCGTTACATCAAACAGCTAGTACCGAAATTTTTTATTTTATTTCGGCAGCTATACAAGCTGCCCTTTTATATTATTTTATTTATTTATTTATTTATTTATTTATTTATTTATTATTTTTTTTTTTTTTGTTCCATCTTGACACGTTTTTAACTAACCGCGAATATCGCGGATATACTATTTTAATCTTGTGAAAAATTTATAAATGCACGCCCGCGGCTCGAAGTCGCGTCGGTGAAAAAAAAAAAAAAAAAAAAAAAAAAAAATAAATAAATAAATAAAAAGAAAAAAAAAAACGTTTTTATCCTTATGACGTCAAAGCGTTTCGAAGCTGCTCAAGTTTTACAATTTTTATCGGGAATGTAATACGCATGGTACCGTGTAACTTTTAATGTTGGGAAAAAGAAATGTGAATTAGACAATTAATATATAATTATCATTGAATCGCTTTTTTACATTTGTATTCACTGCATTGATGAAAATGAATTGTTATTGTTGATTGAAATGTCGAAATCGAATAAGATAATAAGCTAGTAATAAATGTAGCATTAAAAAAAAGCTTCACAATATGTGCAAAAAATAAATATAACCGTTGAAAATATTATCCGTAATTTATCAATTGCAAATAAAAGCCCGCGATAAAGTAAAAAACAAGAATTTATCATCTCCTCGGACAAAGTTTTGTTGTTTTGAAAGTTCGTCGAATGCTGTTTATACGCCCATAAATTGTGCTCGAAACTCAAACTATTTTAATCGCAATTTTCAAATTTACTATCTCGTATAATGAGCTCGTGCAGTTTTCAAACAATAAAAGAAAATGAAATAAAAAAGTCGAATGTGGATCAAGAGACCTGAACAAATAATATTTTTGCAAAAACTTTTACGAATTATTTTAGATTACTATTCCGTAACTATGTGTATATTTCTTTATTTTCTTCTCTCTCTCTCTCTCTCTCTCTCTCTCTCTCACTTGTCCTTTTCTATGCACATATCTATTGAACGCGCGCACTTTCACATTTTCGCACGTGCGATTCGCATTAAGAATTCGTCTCGTCACAGTGCCAAACGACAATTTCGTCCCAGAATTGTCAAATCTTGACATATTAATTAAATGGATTGCGAACCCAGAGCACGCAGTCGATAAAGCCCTTCGTATATATATACACACACACACACACACACACACACGCGCGTGCACATTCACATCGAACAAAATATGTATATATACACGACTGCCCGAGTTTCTTCTCATCCATCCATCTTGGCGGACAAATATCCCGACTGAGTGCCGTCGACATCGGCACGCTGTTTTATTTCTACGAGACCGGCGCTGAAATCTCGCTAGACTCTCCGCATGTGTATTATATCGTGCGTATTCATACATATACATGTATACATATGCACGAGTAAAAAGGAAAGAGCTCCTCCGACGAGCTTTCTTTTTCGTTGTGACAAGAAAATTGAGTGGGAATCAAAGGAGTAGTATATATGGAAATTGAGAAAACTGAGTATCGTTGAAAACGCGATATATGTGTAGGTATGGCTCTCGTCGATCTTTCATTAAATTCATTGCTTATCCAAATCGTTATTTATATCAATCATAGGTATATTTAATTTTTTTATCATTTTTAAAAATGTATTCTCGTTTAAAAATTTTACTTAACGATACTTGAATTTTATCAGCGAGATATAATATTTATTCGATAGTAGAGGAGAAAAGAATAATGAAAATTTAAGCGAAATGCATTAAGTGCAAATGTATACATATACTATCAACGCCTCATTTAACATCGTTTAACTATTTCTTTCCGGATTGGCGCTCGCTTTTGGCATTTTCACGATTCTAATCTTTCGACTAAAATTAAAGAAAGCTAAGAGAGTTAAGCTATAAAAAATGAGAGATAGTGAAAGATGGAGAAAGAAAGAGAGAGAGGAAGAAAATGAGATAAAAATAGATAATTATTTTGGAGAGTGTAGAGCTCATCGCGTGGAACGCCTTTTTTGTTGAAATAAATTTTTTAAAATGTATTTTCGTTAAAAAAAAAATATCTGCAAGCCGCAAATTTCGTTATTATGAACAATATCATTGATATAATGTAAATTTTGAGATAAATAACGCGTATATATATATATATACACTTTTATTTAATTAATGAAATGACTGCTTTATTCACTCGAACTTAATTTCTTTTTTTTTTTTTTTTTAAATTTAATAATTTATCAAATATTATAAACTCTTAATCAAACAGGATTAAAATACTATAAAATGTATAACCTTTTTGAATGATTAATAAATAAAAAGAAAAGAATTCGAACATTTTCAATCTTATAAAACTTTTCAGTTTTCAAAGATTTTCCAAAGAAAATCATTAAATTCTTATCTACGTATCTTGTAGCGGGTAAGTCAATTATACCAGCAGATAACGAAGCTTTCAAAAAGCCTTGACTCGCATTGAAATTCATTCACTCGTTATCATGATATTCAGTTTTGAAGTTCAGATTCAGTTCCCCCCTCCTCTCTCTCTCTCTCTCTCTCTCTCTCTCTCTCTCTCATTCTCTTTCCGATGTATCCTATCTTGGACCGCAAAGTTGTACGAGAAAGGGCGATATTTCTTCCGCCTTTATTTATTCGACATTTCCTTCACGGCATCTTGAGAGGTAAAAAAGAAATATAAAAAACACCTGAGAAAAAAGTAGAGCAATAATGGAAGCAGCAGTAACAGCAGCAGGAGCAGCGACGGTTATACATATGTACACGGGATAAGAACGCGTAAGGGAATTCCACAAAGAAAAGCGCTCAAGAAAGAGAATGAGAGAAAGAGAATGAGAGAAAGAGAGAGAGAGAGAGAGAGAGAGAGAGAGAGAGGAAGGTAAGAAGAGGGAGTTAAAGGGTGAAGAAAAGAGAACAGCCAGATCCCTGAGGGCGCTTGGCAATCTTCCACAATAATAAATCCTGTTGGCGAATCTCGGCAAATCTCGCGGATAGAGAGAGAGAGAGAGAGAGAGAGAGGGAGAGCCGCATCGTAGACTCAGGAATCTTCAGCAACGCACACGGATGAATTGCGAGTGCAGCAACAGATCGTTTAGTCTCGATAAGGATTAAGGTCTTCCGGCGGCTTGTGTAAGGAATTTATCGTCGCATGAACCGGTACGAGTATCGATGGAACAAAGACCACTACAGACCTTCCTTCTCTCTCTCTCTCTCTCTCTTGCTCTTCAAATTATTGTTTAGTCCGTTACGCTGGAATTGTGCGTTCGACTCACGGATGAAAGAGAGTCTGGCGGAGATAGCGGATTACTTGCCGCGCTCGATATGTACAACAAGTACATAAGTATACATAAATCGGGATTTTACGCGTATCGTGCAAATGAATAATTGCTGGACGTTACGCCGTTTCGTTAAAGGCTGGGATACGAAAATTCGAATGACTTTTTTAAAACATGAAAGTAAAGTTTTTTATTTCACAAATTTTGCTTAGAAAGCGATATTTAATTCGTTTAATTAAAAGTTAAACATTCAATGAGTGCATGAGCTTTCCTTTCTTTCTCTCTCTCTCTCTCTCTCTCTTGCTTTCACTTTTTTTTTTTTCACCTTTTTAATTAACTAAGTATTTCATTTAGTCTTTGAAAGAAAATCGCGAATGAAAATTTTACAATTTTTAAAATTATATTATTCTTACCTCACTTTTATTCAGTAATATTTATTTTATTTTTTTGAAAAGTATTCGCATTAATTCATTTTTAATTTTTCTTGTGATTTTTGCTTAAAACTATTCCATTTTCTATATAATTAAAGAAAAATACTTCATGTTTAAAATTACATTATAATTTGAATACTCCGAAAACAAAATTTGATTTAAAGAATAATAAAAAGCAAGTTATATAATTTGTAGATTAATACGAAATTTTTAAATATAATATTTTAATCCTTTTAGTTATAACAAAAATAAAATTATAATCTTTTTTATATCACGCGCATGCTATGTAAAGCTAAAAAAGCTTACATATTTTCTATTATATTTTTTAAAACAGAAAGTGTTTGCATTAATTCAAGAAAAGTAACATATAATTTATTTCATTTTACTTTATTCTTCTTCTTTATTTATTTCGTTTCAATGATATATTTTTTTTTCTCCATAATAACAACGAAAAATCCGTTGCCCTGTAGCACAGAAGAAAAAAGCAGTCAATTTTTCTCTCTTCGTACCTCAATATATCTCCGACAACTAAAAAACAATCGAAAAGGAATAACATACATTCGTTCCTATAATAAAATAAAAAGATTCTAGTGAAATGTATTTGTCATTTCTTTTTTCAACGAGAATTTCTATGAAATTGATTATGATTTGAATTTAAACGATTTTCAAATCCGAATCACATAAGATATATTTCCGAGGAAATTTTTTCTTTTTTCTCGCGATCGATAAAACGTACAATAATAATTAAAATTGCATTACGGATATTTTGAATAGTATATGCTCGATATTGGATTAAAATTATTATTACTTTTTTTTTTTTTTTTTTTTTTTTTTTTTTTTTTTTTTTTTGAAATACTATTTATCATACATTTATTAAAAATCAATTACGATAAAAATTTTTTTCTTTTTTCAATCTTATGTTCTTGAGGATTGAAATATGAATAACTTTTAAAATTTAACAATAGCAGGTGCAAAAATAAAAACGTGCTTTTAAAAAGAAGAAAAAAGAATTCGATCGTACGATAAAGAAAATCTCCTCAAAGTATTTTAACAATTTGGAACAACGATTCGTTTTTCCCGAATACGTCGATATACATTTCGTACATATGGTATATACGTTGCGCGCGGAAAATTCACTGTACAATCACAAAGAAACATTTCCATGAGTACAAAAATGAAAAGCCAATAAAGAGAATAATGCTTTAGATACAGAAATATCTATCTATTCATTCGATAAGTCGGAAAATTTCAATCGCTTCAAATCCTCTGTATATCGAAGTCACTTTGTGGAATTTTTTTTTTTTTTTTTTTTTTTTTATTCAAATAAATAATTTCTACGTTCCCCGACAAATATATATATATATATATATATATATATATATATAAATATGTAATCGTATTACCCAAGCGCGTATATGCGCGTAAGCGCGATGGCGCGCGGAATTCTTTTTGTATTCGCGCGGCGCATTGATTCGCCGGGGCGTCATAATCCGAGGGATCATTCGATCTTGGAAAATTTTATGAAAGGCGCGCTAAAGAGATAAAGAGCGTGGCTGCGCGAGAGAGACGAAGAAAGGGAACAAATAGATGGGAGTTAAAGAGAGAAAGTTAGGCCGAGGAAAAGTATGCAAGCAGCCCTAAGGGGCTAATTTAAAATTCCGCGCGTGACTATAGGGAGACTTGTCGGCATCGCATAGATGAAAAATCGCGCGACGACGGCTTTAACGTTTTCTTGCGCACAAATACCAAGGGACGATTGTTTAGTCGTCGAGAGTTGACAAACGAGCAGAAAAAAAAACGTCATAGAATGATTAAAAGAGATAGAAGGAGAAAGAGAGAGAGAGAGAGAGAGAGAGAGAGCTTAAGAATTTCGGTCGGGTTTCACATTTCGACCGGTGAAAAGTAAGTGGAAAAGAGCACGCGCGTTTAATCAAAATATTTAATCACGAGGGTGAAATTTACTCGGTGTAGACCCGGCTGTTTTCGTTATCCTCTTGGCGTATGTCGAGGATATAGAGCGAGAGAGAGAGAGAGAGAGGGGGAGAAAGAGAGACAGAAAGAGAAAGAGAGAACGGAGTAAGCTGGAAAGGTGCTCGACGAGTCCGTAGGAGTACAGCGTCCAATCAAATCAAATATATACACAGAGCTTGCGTTTGCTCGCTTGTGATTCCGCGGCACGTATGCGATTTTACGCGTAACTATATATATATATCCTTTCTCTTGTTCGGTCGTTTGCGCGAACGTTTTATCTCTCTCTCTCTCTCTCTATCTCTCTCTCACACTCTCTCTTTATTGGTGTACATATGTGCGAGTGCACATGACACAGAAATGATGTGGAATATTGTACGAGTGACTCGTATATATTCGTGTACATATGTATAACCTTGCCAATGTGTACAACCCTGTTTTTTTTTTTTTTATTTGCTCTACCGCTGCATTTGATGTTTATCGTATTTTGGTGCACTCCATTTGGTTATATATTTATCAATCGAATGGAGAAAATTTGATTTCAGCAATGGATCCGATGAGAATGAAGGGACTGAGAATTGCTTGTTTACCTAACGGTTGATCATGAAATCGAAGGTTCAATCTTGCTTTTACAATTTTTTTTTGTTTTTTTTTTTTTTTTGTTTACGACGTAGATTTATTAAAGCAACAGATTTTTATAATGCCTATTTTCTATT
Source organism: Chalcis sispes (assembly GCA_949987625.1). Classification (NCBI taxonomy): domain Eukaryota; kingdom Metazoa; phylum Arthropoda; class Insecta; order Hymenoptera; family Chalcididae; genus Chalcis; species Chalcis sispes. Next base: position 73,950,505 of record OX465095.1, on the reverse strand, counting down.
CTATGTTTCACGTCGTTATGTGTAATTTTTTATGTTGCACAAGTAATATTCTCTAGACACTTAACTTGAAAATTTTCAAATTATTTCCAATTTAAATTTATATTTTATTACGAAATTTTTCCATAAAAGTGCGCAAGCTTAACGAAAAAGTTTAAAATTCATAGCTTAAAAGTTTGAAAGATAAAAAAATAAAGATGGAAGAAATCAAATGGATTTTAAAGTATCCCTTAAAGTAGCTACAATCAATTATCATAGTTAAAATTTTTATTTCGGTTATTCACCGAATCGATAATATTAAAGGCGTATAAAAATATTTTAAGCATACCGAAATTATAAAGAGTCGTTTCGCGTGAGTCAAAACGTTAAACGAGAACGGAAATGCGAGACCGACTAATTTCTAATAACTGTTGAGAGAGCAAACAATTGTCAGAATTAAGCGAAACAATTGACGACACCATACACCTCGAAGGTCGCGACACGTTTATCTCGAATGCGAACGTCGACGTTGAAGATCTTCGATAATTTTCTGCGTACACCGTAAGATTAAATGAAAAAGTCAGTCGATCGTTTATGGTCCCGAGGCATATTTCCATGTACTCTTTTTTATCTTTTCTTTTTTTTTTTTTTTTTTTTTTTTATTTGCGGTTGTATCGAATGAAACGAGAACGATTGAATTTCTTATTGAGAACGAATGAATGAAATAATGCGGTACATTGTAAACAATTAACTCGAAACAATTGTATCGGAACGATTGAAAATTTCTTGTATAGTGAAAAAAAAAAAAAATGTGTACGTTCATCTTTATTTTATCGAGATGGTAAAATAAAGCAAGTATAAAAAATTTTAATTAATTACACATACAATTTTATTGGTTAAATATTTATTTTTAAAAATTTTATCATCGAAGATTATATTTATTGAGATAAAAATTTAAAAAATCGTTCGCTCAAGTTGAATAATAACATCAACGATTGACACACGACATAACGATACCTCAATGCATCTTACCGTGGATGTAAAAACACGTCTAAACGGATTCGATACTTATCTACTTAGATTGATTTGTTTAATATCATACTAACTTTGATAGATTATTTCTCAACTTTATTCTTTTCGAAAAACAAAGAAAAGGCGAAATAAATTTTGTTTAACTTTATGCGATTCAACTCGGCAGGTATTGGCGTTTGTTCCTTATGTTTATCTTTAAAAGAAGAGCTTCCTCTTTCTAGAAGTATATGGAATTGAAACCATTACCGCTGTTAGTTGGTTAAGACTATTGAATACCGAAGATTCGAGTAAAGTTGACTTAAGAAAACAACTTGTACGCGTTGATACTTATTGAAAATATACTCAATGTTAAAACGAAATGAATTTTAACAATTGTATTATGATCAATCACCAAAAAAATTTTTAATTATCAATTGATATTTCATCGACAAATACTTTTATCGTCATATATCGATAGACAATTAATTTATCAATAAATTAATTTAATAAATATCTAGTTTGTCAATTAAATTTAAAATTAATCGCTAAAACGTAACTTTATACCATGCAACAGCTAAAAATATCATACAATTCATTTAACATCTTTGCAACAACGAAAAAGAAATAAAGAAAAAACTAATAATTTACATAAAGCATATCAAAGAAAAACTAACATTCGTATAATAAAAAGTGATTAATTCTACAGCGTATGTAATATGTACGCATTAATACCAATGCACCATAGATAATCGCGAAACAAAATTCAGATCGAGCAGAGCTGCCGGATTATGTCGAAAATTCCGAGTTCGTGGTTGATCTCTATATGGATAGATGAAAAGGCTCGCGCGTAGAATTCGCTCGTTCGATTCACCGCGAGTTTGAAAAATTTTCACGCATGAAAATTCACGATAAAATTTTATCGAACGCGGTCGATAGTTTGGCCGAAATTGTATTTACTGGGAGAGACGAAACGAAGAGATAATCGAAAATTTCCACGCTTTGATTAGTTTTTTTTAAAATTTCCGGCGATTGTCCGAGACGCGCGTGTATACACGGGTATATGTGAGTGTAAAGGTTTGCGTTTGTACAAGGTTATTTATTTCCGACGTTCACGAAAGGGCTCGGACGAATTTTGGGCTGCGATTAGTTTCGCCGCGAGTGCGTGAATTGTGGACTAGAATATAGAATTTTAGGTGAAGAGCGAATAACTTTCTCCCTCTCTCTCTCTCTCACTCTCTCTTACTTCCTTTCTCGAAAAGAAAAGAAAGAGAGGGAGAGAGAGAGAGAGAGAGAGAAAAGGACGAGGCAAGGCAAAGGATGAAAGTAGAGCGAGATTTGCTTGAACGAAACGCCCTTTTCACGTTTGTCGCGCTGCTCATCCATTATCCATTTCTCTATTCTCGCACTTCCGGCATGGACTGAAATTTTCGAAAATGCAGTCTCGAACGCACCGTAGTAGAGTACTATTGAACTAGGTCATTCCGATTTCAAAAGTAAAGTCACTCCCCGGGTGCTCCTGAGTTAGCTGCTGCAACTGCATTCGCCCCGCTCGACTCACCCGAGCGACCGATGCCGCTTCGTTTCACGCGTCCCGGCACTTTTCCGGAGTAAAAGTTATTATCCGCGTCATCGTATTGTTATCTTTGTGAAGCCGATGAAGTAACTCGCGTACATTTTTATTACTCGCTGTCATTCAATTCGGTTTACTTAACCGTAATTGTTTTCTCTTACTTTGTTTTAATTTTTTTTATTTCTTTCACCATATATATATATATATATATATATATGGTATATCATTAAATTCAACGTACGCGAAGTTAACCGCATCGACATTAAAAGAGATACAAGTACGTGAGGAAGGAGAGATAAAATAAGAGAGTCGGTTAAAGATCGGGAGTGTTTGCGCTCGATCTATCTTCTTCTTCCGGGCTCCTTGAACAAATACTTGCTCGCGTATCGGCAACTTTATGAGACGGATTCGTGGGAGTACGCGCGGACTTTATTCTCTCCAATCTCCTCTTCCATCCTCTTTTCTTCGCTCTTGATGCTCTCTTCTCGCGCATAGGCGCTAACTCGCCGAGAGAAAGAGAGAGAGGGAGAGAGAGAGAGAGAGAGAGAGAGAGAGAGAGAGAGAGAGAGAGATATGTTCCCGTAAAATGGGTGACTTCCTATTTCACCAAGTCGTTTGTCTTTTCTCTATTAGCCTAGTTTTCTCTATTGCACGTTTCACGCCTGCGAGCTGGCTTATGTATTACGTGTTTGTATGTTTGCACGTCTCTATATGGGTATACATATGTACGTATATGTTAATTTCACATGTGTATGCGTACGCTTATGTATATATATATATATATATATATATACATATCTTGGGCAGCTTTTGTTCAAGTACGTTATAAAGGAGTAATTTGCGTAGGCTCGAAACAGTAGTACGCGTACACACCGCGGACACTTGTCCGATGAGGGACGGCAGTTTATAATTTCGGTCATTCACGCTTCGTCGCAAATTATTTCTTGCGAAACCGTGAGTCATTTTCGTTCGCTTTAACAACGTCGTTGGAAAGGACAAATAAACGCCCGTGTGAATAATACAACATTTTTTTCGCGAAGCACTTATTGCCTTGACGCGTTACGTGTTATAGAGTTCTGGTTTATAAAGCGAAATCACATTGAGAAACTTACTTCTCAATTACACGTAATGGACTTCTCGCATAAATATGTTTATGCGAGTAACTTTGATAAAATTAGAGCAGTTATCAAAGGGAATTAACTTGGCAAAGCGAAAAGCTCATTTCGAGAAAATTACAGATAAACTTTACTACCGTCTTTTTTTATACTTATTGAATATAATAAATAAAAGAAAAATAAAAAATGAACGTGGTATGAATGTACGAGATGATGTATTTGTAGTATACGATGTCAACATTATATACCTATGTACAGTATCAAAAAAGTTATCGTGCAAACATTAAACATGATACTTATTGTCCACGTTGAACAATATCCTTAATTGATTATATAAGCTCGCTATGCATGCAAATAAATTCAACGCAATCATTCCTCAAATGGTCTACATTAATCTCAAAGCCATTCTCGCGAGAAAATATTACATGCGCCCGCACAATTCAGATATTCAATCTTGCGCTATCGCTATCGAGCGAGGAAGGAGTGACAAGAAAAGACAAAAAAAAAAAGAAAAAAAAAAATAAATAAAAGGAAAGAGAGAAAACTGAAAAAAGATCAGGGAGAAAAGGAGCAGTTCGTAAAATTTCTCTTCTCCACGCGGTACTTTTCCTCACGAACATATTTCACCTCATCCCGAATACGCATAAAGCATAGATCCGGCGGAAGAACACGACGCGTACATATCTCTCACAATTTTTTCCAGCTCGTGCATTCGCGCGAATAAATAAAACGTCGAGACCCTCGTATTTTAGCTTTAAAAGACTTGTATGTACACTTTATCGCATCACGATTTTGTATCACTTTGTTTCTCTCTCTCTCTCTCTTTCTCTCTCTCGCTCTTTCCCCCATTCATCCCTTCCGCGCGTACGAAAGATAAGCGAGGAATCGCTTTACCGTCAACGCGCGTACAGTTCGAAAGTGACAATCGAGCGGTTAACGGATCTATATGTATATATATTTATATACAAGTATATATCATAAGGAGCGCAGTTCGTCCGATATATGCATATACGTATGAATGGACGCGTACTCTTTCTAATAATATCTTAATCTATATACACATTCCCATATGTCGATTCTAATCAGCCGTGGCAAATTAGCCGCTCTCGTTTTCCCTCTTTCGCTCGACGCGTAAAGCGCACGCGAGTATAGCGAGCTCTTTGCATCGTGTACGTACATATAAACATATATATATATATATATATACGTACGCGCGTGCAAAAATGTACACATCTACATATTTATTCTCGGACACGCGTTCAAACGTACACATACGTATGTATGTACACGAGTATAAATAGCCGGACGAAACAAGGAAGAGAAAAAAAAAAAAGAAAAGAAAAAAGAAAAGGTGAATGGATACAGCGGACGAAAATCTTCCGATTGTCGAGAACTCGCGTTTACCGTATAGGAGTGGCCGGGACGATATCTTCGATCCGATAGTTCTCCACGGTTTTCGTGATATTCGTACACATTCGGGACCAAATGGAAAAAAAGAATAACGAGGGGAAAAAAAAAAGGAGAATAAACGAGACAAAGATCGTTTAAAAAAAAAATAATGCGGAACGAAAAGATTTACAAATGGTATGAAAGAAATGATAAAGCACATACGATAAATGGATGTGTGCTCAAAAACGTTGTATATGTTGTGCGCTTAGTGGGTACATGCGTACGTTTTATGCATTGTTCATGAAGGATACATCGACGATACGAAGGAAGAGGAGAGATTCTGGCCGGAACTGCGCGCTCGCGAGCTATGGTTACATGGTTTTTCGTGCCGGAAGAATGGATTGGGAATGAGAGAGAGGAAGATAGAGAAGGAGAGAGAGAGAGAGAGAGAGAGAGAGAGAGAAAAAGATGGGGAAAGAGTAAAAAAAGCACGGGAAAATACACAGATAAAAAGAAATTGAACAATAAAAGTTTAAGCGAGGACATGAGCAAGATTGTGTCACATCACATATATATTGGAGCTCAACGTGCGAAACGTACGTTTGTCTTCGTTCTGTTTTTCTCTATTTTCTTTTATTTTTTTCTTTATTACTTTTTCTTTTCTTTGTTCTTTTCTTTCTTTCTTTCTTTCTTTCTTTTTTTTTTTTTTTTCGTTTATCTAGTTAAGCGCCGCTGTCAGAGCCGCAAATTTAGTAGAGGGTAGAAGTTGCAGCAGCGGCAGCAGCAGCAGGAAGAGAAGGAGCAGCGTCGTCGGCGACAGCAGCAGTAGCCGTTGGTATCCTCGAGATATTCTCCTTCCGTTTTTCACAGTCGTCTCTCTCTCCCTCGCCACTCGCGTGCTTTATAATAGCAGCCAACGAAAATATAAACGGACTAACGAAGATACAAAGAGATAGGGACAGAAAGAGAGAATAAAAGAAAAAAAACGGTAAGAGATTTAGATTCAGAGATAGGAGTAAGAAGGAGCGAGAGAGAGAGAGAGAGAAAGAGGCAATTGTCGCAGTTGACGATGAGGTGCACGAATAGCACTGAGATCCTTCGAAGCTTTTTCTCTCCTCTATTTTACGTTTAAACTTTCAGTTTTCAATTTTCAGTTGCTTCGTCGGCCAATCGAGTACAAGGAAAGAAGAAAAAAAGGAAATAAAAATTTAAAAAAACAAGAACAAAAAAAAAAAAAAAATGACGATAAAAGATTAAGTATTACGGAGCCGGCGCACAAATCGGGCCACGGCAATATGCCAATGAGAGCGGTCCAAGTGTCACTGATAACGGTGCATCGCGCGCGCAATGTCCGCGTGTCCGCGCGCGAGCTAGCCGACGGCGAAGGCTATACCCGAGGCGTCGCGGACGGAGGGGGAAGGGAGGGAGGAAGGGTAGGTAATCGAGCGCGTGCGCTTATCACGAGCAGCAGCGGTGGATGCCGCGGCGAAGCCACGGACAGCCAGCGGCAGACTGGAGGCGCGCGCTCGCTTACTCGAGCATTTATATAAAGAGGCTGCGCTCTCGCGCTGCCTGTGACGGAAAGAGAAAACGCGCGCACGATTAACGGACCGATAGGGAGATAGAGGGAGAGAGTGAGAGTAAGAGAGAGAGAGAGAGAGAGAGAAGAGGGAGCAGCGCCTGCGCCGCGCCTCGACCCCACCGAGAACAGATAGACCGAATACAGCAGAACGAGCGGCTACAGGAGGTGCCGTTACTGTTGCTGGCTGCTCTCCCCAACTCTGTAATAGTCGGGAATGCCTTTTGCAGAATTTGGATTCGCGATTCTCCTGGATGGTCTCTAACGGGAGCCAGGGAAAGATCTCTGTGATCCTGTTGCCTTTTGGCGACGAAAGCGACGAAGGCCGCTTTCGGATCGATATGCGTGCGTATATGTAACAGAGGGAGGGATGAAAAGAGAAAGAGAGAGAAAGAGAAGCCGAACTTTTTCCGCTTCGTCGTGTACTAGGACGTACTCGCGTATACGGGAGAGCCCAGTAAGTACTGGATCGGCTCTCGAGATACATCCGCTGGGTAATCAGCACCCGCGGGAAAAGAACTGATCGCTCGCGCATCCCCACCAATTTTCAATTATCGTCATTTTCATGATAAAGCGCGTCCGCTGTATCCGCGCGCATTCATCCTTGCGTTTATACGAATGGAACGGGATTCGGATGGGAGGGGGAGGGAGTGAGAATTCTACAAAATCGGATGCGTTATGAGCGTCAATGTTCACGAGTGTGAGCTTTATCCGGATGCCGAGATTTGATGAAATGATAAAAAAGCGATGGCACTTCTGTACAAATTGCGGCTCGGCGACTTAAATAAAAAAAAAAAAAAACGATCCCGCTTAATGGAGATTTATGCAATAAGCTTCTCCGATTTTTCCTTTTTATTTTCTTTCACGCGGGCAGGATGATAAGATTCGTCCCAAGCTATTTTTGCCCAACAGTCGAATATATTTTGCAAGGGAAATTAGCCTTTCCGCCACAGCGCTATAATAAAGTAAAAAAAAAAAAAAAGAAAGGAAAGGAAAAAGAAATAGGAGAAAGATATATACCGAATAATCGAATAAAAAAAAAAAAAAAAAAATATGTATATATATACCATATATACGTACATAGAAAAACGACGGTTATAATTTCCCAATCGCCTCACTCTCCAATATTCGCGCGATCTAGCGCATCGAAGAGCTTTTATCGTTTCCTCTTTATTGGTCATCGAAAGGCTCGCTTTTAGTCTCTCTCTCTCTCTCTCTCTCCCTCTCTTTTAAGTTAAAAGCGCGAGAGAGCAACCCTCTAAGTCTTGTAATTGCCAACGTCACATAGAGCTCCCTAGTGATGCTCATCGCGGCAATAAACATTCGCCCTTGATTTGTAACTCGTCCATCGCTTTTCTTTCGCATAGCGCTCTAAACCAATTTTAATTATACACACACATACACGCACACGTATATATATATATATATACATGTGTACTTTGTAGTGCGATGATTATTAAAAGCGTATATGTGCGCTACAACTTCGTTAGCAATAATGCACGCAGACGCGAATCGTTGGCGCTCACACACGTTAACCTAGAGTAACGTCGAGCTGCAGGCTGGCTTTTTACCGCGCATCGGTGAAAAGCGACCAGCCGCGTGTGACAGTTGGGATCTAATGCTTCCGAGTGATCGTAATTGTGACGGTAATGCACATTTCCAGAAATTTTGGGCTGCGCAATAATTAACCATTTTTTTTTTTTTTTTTTTTTTTCTTTTAAATTAATTAATTGAACGTTTCTACCGATGGCTCTTCCTTTTTAATTTTTCACTCGCATTGTGAATGTTAAATCTCCTTGTAAATTTATACTTGACGACTTCGTCGAAAAGGAAACGTTGCTCGGTAGATCTCGAATTCTCGACAATTCTATTATTTTTAGAAATGTTTGATCATTAATTGAAAATCCTATTACGTCGATTATTGCTTTTGACAGCAGGATTTGTTTTGAATCGAAAAATTTCTTTTCTCCGATTGAATGGTAAAATAATTTTTAACGGTATTTCTAATATTTTCAATATAAAGTGGCATGCTTAAATATTGAAAATTACATGCTTTAATTTTATAAAAAATGTATTGCAATTTCAAATAAAGATTTTTCAAATTTTCTTGATGTTAAAATAAAAAAAAAAGTACGTATACAATATATGATAATGTATGTACGTAAAAAGCAATCATTCACATTAACACGATTGTTCTGCACGATGTGCAAAGTTGAAAGTTTGTAAGGCCAAATTGAGATTCAAACTTACGTATTTCCGCATTCAATAATCCATCGACAAATAAATGTATAAATATTCCTAGTGTGGTGTACTACATCCAATTACATATTATATAACATTTCCATGAGTTTAAAATCAAGATCGCAGAATGCATCGATTATCTGGCAAACTTTCAACATGCATATAATTCGTTTTCACGAAAAAACATGATAAGTAGTCATTTCCTCAATAAATTATCAGGTTTACAGGAAATAATAATAAATTATGTTCGCGCATTATTATTATTATTATTAACTTTCTATTCTAAAATAGTCCGGGCGAAAAATTTTCATTATTATATTATGATAAATGTATGAAAATAGCGATGAAAGCTTGATATAGACAAGCTGTGCAACCGTTATAGTAAACAAGTGAAATCGATAAAATTCGAAGCAAATGCATCGTGCAATAATAATTGTATTCTATATATGTATGATATTTTAAATAAACCACTTACTCAAATTGTTCCTCGAGAATTTTTATTTGGTATGCTTTAACATTTATTTTTTTTTTTTTTTTTTTTTTTTTTTTTTTTTTTTTTTTTACTTTATAAACATACGTTTACCGAAATAATGAAAATGGAATATTTCTTCGAGTGTTTAAAACGGGATAAATTCGCTTAAAACGGGACATGCTCTATCATACGCGTGCAAATTAAACGTGCGTGCGTGAATACATTTATACGAGTAGCTTCCGGTTATTGGAAAACTTAAAATTTTTTATTGATGTGTTAAATATCGCTTTTATCGTGATCTTATCAATAAGAAAAAGTTAATCTTTTTTGAGTTATGATATTACGTTATTAATAAAATTTGTTATACGGACGAAAAAAGAATCGCCTATTAAAAAATTATTTATCAAACATATGTAGATATTATAATCGTGTCATCAACTCTATATAAAACTATCCTATATAAAATTAGTTTCTAAATATTTTTAGAATAAAATATCATTATGAAAAAGAGTTTGCAACATAATTAGCCAATTATAATTAAAATTGAAACTATCTGCTAGCTTTTATATAAAATATTAATTTAAAGTTTACAATTGTTGAAAATGAAAGAAGTAAACTATATTAAGAACAAGAAATTATAATGTTTACAATTTTTTTTTTAATTTTTTTTTTTTTATTTTTTAAGGATAGAAATAAATTTAAACTTGAATTTAAAAAATTTTATAATGTTCTTGATTATTATTATTAATATTTTTTAGTACCGCAATAAATGAAATAGAACAATTATATTTAATATATGTATATTAAATATTAAATCGAATAAAAAACATAATTTTTAAAAATTCAAAACAATATTATCTATAAATAATAAAATAGAATTTTTATTAATCGATCAAAAGTAAATTTTTTGGTTGATAACCCTGATAACAGCGCGTGCTGTGCAGATACGTACCCCACGATGTGCGATCACAGTGCACTCACTGTGCGATCATACAAGCACCAGAATTGCGCACGATCGTTGCGCACAACCTGGTGGCAGTGTGCCATTAGCCTGCCATCGTATGCATGTTGTTTGTCAAATACGGTGGTCATAACCTACAAATCGCCAGGTATAGAGCGCAAATAGTATAAAATAGACGAGCACACGTGCGGTATTATACACAAATTATATAATTATATTATTTAATTATATAATTATAGTATCAGTAAATATATTAGATAAGTATATTTAATATTATATATTAAATTTATTTTACATATAATTGTTAGAAAGAAATAAATTGTTTTTGTAAGATTTTTAGTATTCTAGGTTATACATTAACCACGGCGGCAGATATTAGAAGAAAAACAACTATAAATATAAATAGTTTAATTATTTTTTATAAAGCCGGCTATTTCGAAGGACTATTACTAAAACAATAAGTGGTGACTTTTATGCAAGATATATATATATATATATATAGAAAATTATTAGGATGAAAATATGTTGATAATTGATAAATAACAAAATTCAAAAATTATATGTTTTTAAACTCAATATTTTTATGTATTTACTTGATTTACTTTATTTTATATAAATTTATTTATTAGTTGGCCAAGTATTGTGATTCATTATTAAAAAATTCAGCCAAATTTGCATCTGAAAGATTGAAGAGACATTTGCACATTTTATTTGTATTTCAAATATGTAGATGACAAAGGTGCATTCCAAAAGTTTTATACGTGCATATTAGCTAAACGATTAATTCATCAACAATCACAATCTATGGATGCAGAAGAAGCAATGATTAATCGATTAAAACAAACATGTGGTTATGAATTAACAAATAAATTGCATAGAATGTTTACAGATATGTCAGTGTTGGCAGATTTAAATACGAAATTCACAGCAAGTTTGTGTTGGAAAGAAACGGTGAAAATCAACAATTTGAAATTGGATTTTCTGTGTATGTGTTACAAGCTGGTGCATGGTCTTTGGGGCATTTGCCATCTCCTGGATCCTATAATGTTTCTCAATGTTAGGTTTGTTAACATAACATAGTATACAATAAAATAATTTATTTTAAACCACTGTAAAACTATTTATTAATATCCAATAAATTTTTAAAAAGTTTGCATATACTTATTCATTTAAATTGAGCCAATATTTCTAAATTATATATTTGATTTATTAATGTTTATAATAAATCTAATAAGCATGAAATTCATCATATTTAAAAAGGCAAAACTTTAAAAAGATTTTTCTAATGGTTTGATTTATAATAAAATAATATTTTTATTTAATTTTAGATTAAATACAAAAAAAAAAGTTGAGCTGGTAATTCCAGGTTTAGATTTACAATTACAAGAACCATTCTTATTGCATAAAAATTCAAAAGGCAATATTTATGGTATTTCGTTATATGATAAAGATGAATGAGTACGAATTTCATCAATGTTAAATAAGCTTGCAAGGAATCAGATACTTCTAATAAAGTTACATTAAAGATTAAAAAGACTGTGCAGAAAAAAGTTAACAATGTTGATATATTCAGTAAGCTGAGCAAAGCTCAAGAAGATTTCAATTCTAATAAAAGTGGTAATATTGAAAGAAATATTAGAGGAACGGACTCAAAATCTCCAACGAGTAATGCTATTGGAGAGCTTTCTGGAGAATTATCTGCAATGGCTATGGATCCTGATATGACTTCAAAAAGTGTAATGGATTTCTTTGCAAAAGCGAAAGTTAATACTGGAGATTTTAAAGCTGGTGATCAACCTCAATCAGGTAATGCTGTTAACGAAGGGAAATCTCTTTTGGCTCGTTTGATGTCACATGCAGCAGCATATTCAGTAGAATATATAGAAAAGCAAAGAAGATCAATTACACCTTAACCAACAATTCCATTTCAAGCACAGACTGGAATGCTCTCTATTAATTATAAAGGGTAATGGAATCAATTATTATTTCAAAATTTTTTAAATTTTATGCATTTTACTTTTATCAAGAATAAATCTTTTTTTTAAATCTTTTTTTAACTTTCGATGAATTTCTCTTTTCATAAATCTGTATCGATTTATGTTTTATATACATTAAGAATATAAATTGCAAATTTGTAGTTTGTATAAATGAAAAAAAGAAACTATATTTAAATGTTATCGAATTTAATTGCAATAATAAAAATAGCTACAACTTTTTATGCAAAATATATAAATATCAAAAGATTATTTTAATAAATATATTTAAAATTAACACTTTAACCGTTACTTTTTTTTAGTTCTGAAAATTCAATTATAACGAAACTCAGAAATATAATGCCACTTCAGTTAAATGTAAATGCACCTTCATCAATCCATATGGTTAGACAGGAATATCCATCAGCACTAAATTCATCTGCATATAATGTTATGACAGAGCTTTCTGTATTGAATCCAGAAGATACAAATAGTTTCTCGAGCTTCCATAGGATACAATCACCTACAGTTAAGAATAAAAACAACTTAGTAAATCAGCACAAAAGTAATGCCAATGTTCTACCTTTCTATGAATCGCTTCAAAAGCAGAATAATTCTATAACTAGTAATGCTTTTGATTCCATGTTCCATCACAATTCAACGGTAATGCTACATTTTTAATATTCATATTATATTGCTTTTGTATTCAAAATTTCATTCTTGAGATCTTAGAATATATATATAAACATTTAATTTCTTTGTTACATAATTTTTGGTTCTATATTAAACATTAGTACATTTTATTATTTTCTTTATGTAAATAACTATCCTACTGGGGTTTCACACAAAAACCGTATCGTAGGTGGCGATATTAGTTAATAAATAAATGAAAATTTAACATTATTTATAGTTTTTATAAATAATAAATACAGCAGATTATTATTTAGCTTATTTTGTATAGTCGTTCTGATATTTTGTTAAGTATATTTGCGACATAGAATTATCATCTATTTTGATACAATATTGACTTTATTTTAACTTATTCTTGTATATTTATTCTAATTCATTCTTTAATTTGTGAAAGTTAATTTAATTAATAGAAGTTATTATTATTATTTAATTAATAAAAGTTAAATATTTTTTTTTATTAATATTTTTTGGCAAAAAAAAAAAAAATGAATATAAAAATTTAATAATTCTAACTTTCAAATTTACGCGCCTAAAGCACGTGACTACAATAGACATGCGCCATGCATGTACAATAGAAGCGCGCTAAAATTGATTGGTTTTTCAAAGAAAACCATAAGAACATCAATGCAATTAAATTATTGCAACGGTTTTTAATTCTCTTTAAGTCAATTGTGACTCTTATAGTGAATTAAATAAATTCTTCAATCATTCATTTAGTATAGAAAAATTACAAAAAAATAGTTTTTCCCTACTTTTTTATCAGCTTTTTTGTAATCAGCTACTACTTTTTATAATTAGCTGTTCTTATTTGTTGAAGTTTCTTTTGAAAATTCAGAAGGTACGAGTCAACCAGGAGATCTTCCATCAGTAACTAATTTTTTCATAATGTATTTTATCTCTTTTTATTAATATTACTAGCTGTAATTGAATTCATAGCTATAATTATTTTTATATCACTGTGGTTGGCTTCACAGAGTGGGGCGTGGTTGGGGCCCCACTCATAAAAAAACTCTAAAAGTTTAAATAATAATACATTTTGATTAATCATTTTCCATGGACTCATCTTATCACTCGCTTATCTGATTCTGTTATATCTATTGTAAGATTAGAATTATTTATAAATTTTTTTTTTTTAAATTAATAAATGAGTAATTTATAAATTTTTATAAATGAGTATGAATTTATAAAAATATATTTACTTGTTTTTCTTATAGAACAGCTCGAATGATTATTGTGATCATTTTAAAGAACAAAAAACATTAAATAATAACAAGTCATCAGTCCAGTATAATAACTTTTCAAGTACAAAAGAAAATAATCTTATAAATCTAAACGTATCTTGTAATACACTAGTTGAATTAAAAAATTCAATCTATTGTATTGATGATTCTATAGATGCAGAAAGTAATAATGATTCTAAAAACTTTTCAATTTTAAAAAGAAAAAACACTTTGAATATTAAAAAACGAAAAATTGTAAAAAATAGTGAGCCTAAATCAAGCACTCAACTGGAAGGTTATATTGGTATTGATAGCGATGCTAATTTTGATAAATTAATAGATGATGTTTCTAGTACTGATGAAAAAAACAATTTACCAGTATTACACTATAAAAAAATATTTAAAAAAACGAAAACTATTAAAAAACCTATGAAAAATATTCTAGAAGGTAATAGTTCATCTAATTTGTTATCTGCAGAAAAAGAAATTAATTCTTCAAATAAATTTGAAAATAATTTTGAAAAATATATCACCAAAAATAAATGAAGCAGTAAGTTCTAAAAATATATCATTAAATGAATCTTTAGATTTTAATTTTAATGTAAAATCATTGAGTTTCAATGAAGGTTTAGAAAAATGGATTGATCTTACTAAAAATGATCCTTTAATTTCTTCTAGTACTTTGGCTGTAAGTTAAAATGAATAAACGAATAATATTTATAATACAGCATTGACAGTATATCATTAGTATACAATTTATTAAAAAATCATTTATATTTCAGATATCAAAAGAAAAATTAGAGGCAGGAAGGGATGATCTCAAAGATATTCAAGTAGAAATATTAAAAAAAATTGTTTACAGCTTTTGACAAAATTCCTATCACAGTATTAAAAAAGTTTCTCAAATTTGATGCTGAAATATGTCAACGATTGCAAAGTTTATATTTATATAAGTTTATATTATATTGAAAATTAATTCTTAAGAAAAACAATGTGATACTCAAATAATAGAAACCAAAAATGAATTTCAAGATTCTCACAACACATCATCGAATAATTATGAAGATTTTAATTATATTTCAGAAAAACTTACGCCTCCATTTAGTTATAATGAAAAAAATTTTACTAAACAAAAACTAAGTGATTTTGATAATAATATGAGCAACGAAACTATAAATCAACATTTGCTAAATAATAGTCCTTGTCAAAATTTAAAGTCTAGTAATTTATTAAAGTCTCAAGATTTTTCACTTAATCAAAAAATAAATCAAAATGATAAAATATCTCAAAGCTCTAAAGTATTTACGACTCCACATCAGAAAAAAAGTTGCTTTCAATTGAAAATGCCTATAAAGGCAACTATAGATCTGAAAATTTCCAAACAAATAGAAGAAACGATGGAAACAAATGACAAGGTAGGAATAGCAATTGTACCCCAGATGAATCGAATAGATCAATTTTACTAACTAATGAAATAAAATACTCAAATAGAATAAAAAGTAATCTGAAGTATAATTTTCAAGTGAAAAATTCATCTTTACAAGCTTATGAGTTTGAACTTGCAAATAATTAAAAATGAAAAAATAGAGATAATAAAGATAATAATAGTTCTGATAAAAAATGTATTGAACAAAATTTAATTGAAGAAAAACTCAGTTCGAATAACTTTGAGGCAGTACCTCAAATGTCATGGAATAATTTCGGTAATTTGATTTAAAAATTATATAGCATATGATTAAAATATATTTTTAATTTATAAAATTTTATATTATAGATGATGAGTTTAAATTTGATTCTAATTCTTATTAATTGGAGAAATCATTAACTCAACAGTTGAATGAACTTCCAAATTTAGATAAAAATGAAGTTAATATAATTACATCTCCAGTTCATAAGTTATCTGAGTTAATAAATAAAAATAAATCCTTCGAAAATTCTCAAAATATATATAAATAATAAATAATAAATGCAATTTTAATAAAAGTGAAGAAAATACTCAGTTTATTGGAAATTTTCAAAATGACGGTACATCTTGAGATTTTGGCAGTCTTAATTATTCTCATTCCAGAGAAATGATGAATGTTTGTTAGCTTTTCAAATATTTATTAGTATAAAATATTCTTGATAATGAGTAAGCACTTTTTATTATAGGTTTTTCGACAAAAATTTGGTTTATATGAATTTAGACCAAATCAGTTATAAGCTATTAATGCTGCTATTTTGGAATTAATTTTTTTATTTTGATGCCAACTGGCGGTGGTAAATCTTTATGCTATCAACTTCCTGCTCTATTGACTTCTGGAAAAACAATTGTAGTCTCACCTTTGAAAAGTTTAATTATTGATCAAGTACGAAAACTATCATTTTTAGATGTAAGCTAATATTTTATTATTTATTAGAAATGTAAAATTCAATTTTGTAAATTAAAATTTTAGCATTTTGATATTTAATGTAAGAAATAAGTGAAATTTTTTTTATGGAAGACAATATTAAAATTATATAATTATTAATTTGTAAATTCACATTAATATAACAATTGATTATTATTTTTCAGATCAATATGGTCAACAGGACAAGGAGCTGTGTAGCTGATTATGTATAAATATTAAATATTATGTATTATTTATTTAAAATATGTATAAATATTATGTATTATTTATTTAATAAATAAAATAAAATATTTTAATTTATAAATTAGTTTTATTAATTTAAAATATAAAAAA
This sequence comes from Chalcis sispes, assembly GCA_949987625.1. NCBI lineage: Eukaryota > Metazoa > Arthropoda > Insecta > Hymenoptera > Chalcididae > Chalcis > Chalcis sispes. The sequence continues at coordinate 73,933,585 of OX465095.1, read as the reverse complement.
ATGAATATTTTTGAGGTTATGTAGGATGGCACAAAACATTTATTAACGATGGCATCCTGCCAGCAGAATGCTAGCAATTGCAATCGCAGACTGCCAGCAGAGCCTGCTTAGCAGGCTGTGCTGGCAGTCTGCCGTCCAGATGGCATGGCAGGCGGACATCCCTGTGCCATTGCGCATACTCCAGGCCGTGGCGTACGCTGCTAGCAGCGTGCCAACACAATGTTATCAGGGAATGTATAGCATATATGCTTAAATTGTACCAACTACCGGTAAGGAAAAAATCTGCTAATATGATTATATATTGTATCGAATCGTATACAAACAATAGTTTTAGCAATGTGCTATAATTGAAAGCATTTGAATTAATTATGCAAGTTTTGAACTAATATATTTAGAGTAAGGTGATATAAACCTCCATGTATTATTAACAAATATATTATTTAAACATATTTAGATACAAATGTGCGTATGTATATAATATAATCGTTTATTTTTATTTGAAGAACGTAAAATGAATTATTATCTATAAAATACCAAAAAAATGAGTTGGGAAATATGCTGGGCGGACATGTGCCGCGCATGCATGGAAGTTGAAGGTGACTTACTTTCTTTATACGATGAAGATAGTGAAATAAATGAGTTATCAAGTAAACTTGTCGAATTAACTTCAGTTGAGGTTAGTTGCAGTATGCTTAAAATGCATTAATCATTACTATAAATTAATACTAATCAACTGTATTTATTTGTTTTAGATAGGCAAATTTGATGGCTTACCAACGAAGCTTTGCGAAAAGTGTGCATACAGAACAAATGCATTTTTTCAATTCAAATGTCTAGTTCGAGAATCCGATAAAAAACTCAGACACATGTTCAACCAGCAAGTGGTTTCTGATATAAAGGCATTTAATTTTTAGTTTTGATTATTCTGTAAGATTTTCTGTTTTAATTTTTTTTTTTTTTTTTATATTTTATAGGATGATCAAATGGAAAATCAAGTTGTTGATCACGTAGATAACACATGTACTATTTCTGAAAATTCTACTGATCTCATCGATGATATATCTATTATTTCTAAAAATCATTTGAAAAAAGAAAGCTATATTGAAACAGAAGAAAATAACGGGAATCATAGTAATGAAAAGAATATTTCTGTATTTAAAACAACAACATTTAATAATTTAGAAAAAGTTTCTGACACTATAATTTTAAAGGTAGAAGATAATTTAAATGATACTTCTGATATAAATAACTCAACACAAGATTTACAAGTTGTTTTTCATGCTAATGAATTTGATCAAGCAAACAGCAATTTTACATTATCCAATAATTTTAATAACTTTCAGTCGATTGAAGATCAAACAAATTATAAAATTGAAGAACCAAATATTTTGGCTTTAAGAGCAGATGAATTTTTGAAAATAGAAAAAAATGAAGACAAATTGAAAAAAAATGAAACAAATACTGTCTGTATTCAAACACCTACACAAGTTATTAAAGATATTGATTCGACAGCAGATCAAAGTTTTGAAAATTCAAATCCTAGTTTCATCAAAGTAGATTATAATGATAGTGATTCCGATAGTTACATAGAAATGCAAGAAAATATTGTAGGTAGTCTTAATGATACAATAACAAAAGTAAAAGAAATTAAAGAAGGAGGTAAAGTTGTGCAGTATCAATGTACACTTTGTTTGCAAAATTATAAAGTATTATCTGAAATTTTAAGTCATATAGTTGATTTACACATACCAAGTACAGGACCATTTTATTGTGTTGTTTGTGAAATGGATTGTAACAGTATTAAACAGTTAAAAACACATGTAAAAATCCATCAAGGAGCAAGTCCTTATATATGCTTTCTCTGTAATAAATCATATGTAATGAAACGGTACCTTAAAAGACATATGGCCTGCCATACAGACTTTCCACGATATCGTTGTGCAAAATGTAGTGAAAGATTCAAAACAAAAAATGAATTAGAAGATCATATAACTTCACATACTCAAGGGGCTCCTTTTAGATGCAGTCAATGTCCTCGTGTATTTAACCATAAAGGAAATTATAAGCGACATTTAATTTCTCATCTTGATCCCCAGGGTCTTCATTTACCAAAGTATCCGTGTAATATATGTAATAAAAGATTTTTAAATAACCGTATTTTAACAAATCATATGAGAGTTCATACAGGAGAAAAACCATACAAATGTGAATTATGTGGGAAAGCATTTTCTCAACAAGGAAATTTATTTAATCATCAAAAAATTCATAACAATCCTCGGAGTTTTACATGTGAAGTTTGTGGGAAAAGTTTCAATCAAAAAGCTACCTTGAGAGACCATGCATCATTGCATTCTGGAGAAAAGCCTTACGTGTGTGCTGTGTGTGGTATAGCATTTACATTTAGTGCAGCCCTTCGACGTCATATGTGGACTCATAGCGATGGCAAACCTTTTGAGTGTGATGTTTGCAATGCAAAATTCATTGGGAGATATGATTTAAAACGACACATGAATATACATAGTGGTAGATCAAATTTAAAACGTAATAAAACTACAACTAAAGAAAATGCTGTTGAAATTCCTGAAGAAATTATAAATATTGCTCAGGATACTTCAAATACAGATACCATTTTTGTTGAGCAAATATTTTTATGTGATGATTCTATACAAATTATTTCACAAGAAGATTCTGAGAAAGAAAATGTTGAATCATTGCTAGGTTTTATTCAATATGAATAAATTATTAAAATAACTTTTCCGTAAAGTTTGAACAATCATATGTGTGTATATATTTACATGTATACACATATTGTTATAATAATGTACATTTGTAATAAAATACCATTTTTATTATCTACATTTACTCAGAATAAGAAAAGTATTCATTTTACTTCTCACTAGATGGAGTTACCTATGCCATTTGATTCAAGAAGATATGAACTGATGTATACGTATATACAATATACAAAATTGTAAAACTTTTAATATAATTTTTTTACTCAATTTAATTGTATTATTATTTAAATGCCTAAATGAACAGAAAAAATTTTTCGATAAAAAGAAAAATAATTTAATTGCTATTTAGTATTGAATTTTATACATATTGTGTAATATATAGATTCAAATTTTGTATGATAGCAGAAAACAAAAAATTGCAATAAATAAATATTTATAATAAATAAATTTTTTAAAAATTATGGAAATTAAACATAAAAAAAGTACGAAATTGTAAAACATTATCCAAATATACGTGTATGAAATGTAAATTATAATCATAAATATAAATTATGCTAAAACTGACACTCTATTTAATAGTAATTGAATCTACAAAAATTAATTTTTTAATATTCAAGATAATTTTATCTATTATGTTTAGATCATTACATAAATAAAAAATCATTTAATACAAAAAAATGTGTTTATTAAATATGTTTTATTTTATAAATTCACATTGAAAAAAGAAATTTTATTAAACTCTTTGAATATTAAAGAAGTTATTTTAATTTTAATATATATTATGATATTAAATTACATAAAAAAAAAAAAAAAAAAAATATGATTATGACAGTCAATCAAAATTTCAATTTTGGGTATAAAATTATAAAAATAATATTTTATCACAACTAAGACGACTTTTAAGTATCTGTAAATAGAAAAATTTAATCATTGAGTACATTTCTCACATATTCTCGTCTGCGTGTTTTAAGCGTACGGAAAAGAAAATCATACACTTCCCTCTCAGGCATTAATTTATTCGAACACACGTTTAAACTCGCGACACATACTCATCTCAGGATATACACAGGATAATCGCTCGTAACGTGTAAGCGTGCGCGCGAGCAAGAAGGACAGAGTCAACTCGAAGGAGGAAGGTCCGTAAGTGGCGCCACCTCAGCGGAGAATCTAAGCCGCGCCAACGGCAGGCTGCAGGCAGGGCAGGAGCCAGCCACGGCCATCCAACCGCCACCACCTCCACCACCTCCTCTTCGAGCCGTTTGCCGCTACCGCGGGTAAGTAACCCTCACTCCTCTCGCACGTTTCAGTCTGCACTCGCATGTTCCCGAGGCAGCTCGGGCGGGCTGCCGGCTTCCTCTTGCCAACTCCCGCACACGCGCGACAACACCTGGCCACCGTACCTCTCCCGTAACGCGGAGGCTCCTCCGGAGCGCGACGCGCACAGCTGGAGAGGTTAGGACGGCCTACGCGACGCGCTTATTATTTAGTCCGTAATTGTCTGTGACATTGCTTAAACAACGTCGCAAATAAATTGCGGAAAAGGCCAATCGCAATTTCGTCATCAATTTCGTTTTTCGTAAATAATTTCCACACTTGAAACGATTGTCTCGATGGTGCCGCTGTTTAATTCATTGCGCCGTGTGTACAAGCATTGCCGTCCGTTCGCCGCCAGTGGCTGGAATCAACCTCATAAATAGGTTAGGTGCGCCGGCCCACGACGCGCGAACCGTTTGAATATCAGTCTGCAGCCGCGCGCGCTGCCACAACAAACTAGTGTGCTCTCCGCCGCCACCGGCGGACCTGTTCGCTCCTCGGAACTTGCACGTTGCCCGCCAACACGCGTACTCGTCGAGGGATTAACGGCGCGTTACGATAAACGCGTTGATCGAAACGAGAGAGTGTTATCTTATTATTTGTAATAAATGGATAACTCCGCTTATGTGCCGAATCAGCTGCCGCCGCCTCTGGTCGTGTTTTCACAGGCCGGGGGCTTCTCCGAGGCGGCTCTTCGAATGCAAAGACCCTTCAATCCGCAAGTTAGTATATTTCTACCCCTTTGACGCTACGAGATTATTACGCTGATTCATTTATACGCGCTCAGAATGTGGATAGTTTTTATTCGTACGCGCGAGAGATTGGCACTAGCTATGGCCTGTTGCATGATTAGATAATGTAAATGTTTTCCTTTTTTTTTTCTTCTTTGTTATTTCATGTGTGTGTGTGTGTGTATGTGTGTGCGTGCGTGCGTGTACGCGCGTACATAGATAAAGAAAAAAAGAGCAATTAGATCTTTTGTACGTTTTAAAAGCGTCGCTGTGAAATAAGCGGAGAAAATGAAGAAAGAAAATGTCGCGTTTTCTTTTTTATTTTATTTTATTTTTTTTTATTTATTTTTTTTTTTTTTGAAAGACTGTGCGCGGTCGGGAACTGGAGAGAAAAATGGAAGAGGAGACGATAAAAAAAAGTAAGAGAATACGATGCAACATAACCGGACTTCTGACACGTGATATAGTTACGACGGATCGACTTCACTTATCCGACGACACAGAATACGCATATACACCAGTTTGTGAAAGTACATACTTTGCTCGAGCGAAAAATAGTTATCGTTTTGCGACAATTGATGTTACTTATTTACGACGTTTAATTACTTAATGTCATGATTGCATCCGATTTAATTTCTCATTAGCGCTGCGAAATTTCTGATTGCTCTGCTAGTTAAGTTTGTTTCGGCAATGTGCGCGCTTTTGTCAATCGATTCCATTATGGTGTATAAGTGTTATTTGGAGAATTTTTTTTTATTCAATATTTGGAAAATTTTCGGAGAGAAAATTTGATGCTCGATCTTTTTAAGCGACCCGTTTAATTTTATTTCCGATATTAAATTAGTTATATTATATGCATATTTGGGTTAATTTGTAAATTTAATTTTAAATATTAATATGTTTCTGCATGTGAGTTTAATTTCTTTTTTTTTATTAGAAAATTGGTATAAAATTAGTAAGAGCAAAATTGTTTTTAATTTCGAAAGGATATATTTTTGTGATTTTTTTTTAACTTCTGCGTGGACTAAATTAATTTGGATTTGCTTAATGATTTATTTTACGGATTACCTTTATAACTTTGCACAATTTTCATTCACTTGATATTTAAAATTATTTTTTATATTTATCGAGTATTTATAGTCATAATGATTGAAACAACCACACCTCGTTTGTGTAACGCAAAATGTATAAAACGAATATAACGTTTGGAAATACTAATCTTTTAATTTGTTAACGCATTTCATTAAACATTGAACTAAAATCGTTGTTGGTGTAATCAGCGTTTCATTCGTGTTTAAAGCTTATGTGTGTATGTGTGTGTTTCTTTGAAAAGTCTTTTGTAAAATCAAATTATAAATTAATATTGAATTTAAATGCTCAATTTGCAAATTTAAGTATTTCGAATTAATAATTTACGTACGTAATACCTACTAAATTCTTACTTTAACCGAACGATATAATTTGCGTGTACGTGGACTTATCGATATTCGTCCGGTATAAAAATGTTTTTCTTTTATTTATAAATTTTTTTATTAAACAATTTAAAATATACGTATATATTTACTTGGCGTATTCGAAAAATATTATATCTTTTCGGTGAAAGTATGCGCTCGGGCGCAATAATTTTGTGGGCACACACAAACAACGGTTGCACCTACTTGTGAATTATGCCTCGTAAAAAATTTTAAAACATTTAAGCATTATTTATGCGAAACATAAAGACAAAACTTTAAATTTTAAAAACAGTTATAAAACATGAGATCCTTTTTTTTTTTTTTTTTTGCTCTCTCTCTCTGTCTCTCTCTCTCTTTTTACTCGGAATATAAAGCAAGTTTAAATTTGATCAACGTTTTTATGAGTCGTTCCTTTAAGACAAGGTGATTTGCGAGCTAAAAAATACATTACATATCGGACGGCCGGATTAAGCAGCGTTTTGGTTCTTGCAAAATTTAAGTTGCATATTTTCTTTCGCGAACCACGAAATTTCGAATCTAAAAATGAAGACGTAATTTACAAATTTATTATTAAGACTTTGTAGAATGAAAAAAAAAAAAAGAAAATTCTCATTTTTATCGATAATTCACGATTCTAAATTTTTTCTATATTGACAAAACAAATCAAATCAAATCTTACGGTCTTTGTTAAGATAATTGTTCATTGATTATGTATAACCAGATTCGTCAAAATCATTGATCGAATTCGATTAAGTATTTTCCTTTATTATTCAACGATCTTGTACAGTTAGCCGTTTTACGTTAATTTTCGTATCTTCATCAAAAACATAAAAGAGAGAAAAAAAAAAAATTCTAAAAGCAATTCATTTTATAAATCCGTAAGACGGTTAATTTCATTGTTTTTCTTTTTTATTTTTATAAATATATATGTGTGTGTGTGTGTGTGTGTGTGTGTGTGTATTCCATTATTTAGTAAAGTATTTGCGTTTTAAGAAAAACTATTACTCCTTAAGAGGTCATATAAATTACGATCTATAAAAATGTTGAAATGCCTTATTCGTAAATATGCTTAAAAAACTCTATAGGTATGAAGGTAGGAAGTTGTAAATTATAATGAAACGGGCCTTTATTTCTTGGACTATTAGAAATTTCAAAATAATATGAGTAATAAATATAACTTTAATAATAAAAGATTTGTTGGAAACATAATATTTTTTTTTTATGTATTTTCTATTTAAAAAGTTTCTATTCAAAAGTTCGAAACAATTTTTTACGCAAAGTAGATGAGCTTTTTCAATTATACAATGCAGAGATAAGGTTGTTTTATCTTTATAATTTTCTCATTATATTTTATTATATTTACATTTTTCTAATTGTTTAATTGGGGGAAAAAAAAAAAATATATGTATATATATATAAATAATATAAATAGTAAACGTGAAAAGTTGTAAACTAAAAAGACTATGGCATATAATGTAGTTTGAAATGACATTGAAATAAATAAATTTCCATTCATTCTATTCTATGTGGAAATAATCATGGAATATATTTTAAATCGAACTTAAGAAATTCTTAGAAACATGGATAACTTATAATATCGATAGTATTGTATTGACTATAATATATATTAAAGCATGATCTTAATCTTAAAGTATAATTCAAAGATTTATTTAATGACTTGTAAATATAAATAATTAATTATAAATATTTTAAAATAACAATATTTATTAAAAAAAATAAAAATACAATAATTTATTCAATTGAAATCACTTTTCAATTACATGTCTTACTTTCTATCAAAGTATTCATAAATAAAGATGCATGAAAACAATAAACGTGAATAAAATTAGTCACATAACGCGTCTCCCATATCTCACGCTTCTTGTTGCAGATCGGCGACGCGAAGGAGTTGCAAAGTCCGTTCGGTCAAGCGGCCGCATCGCTCGACTATCGCTTCCATCAAATGCTACATCTGCAGCACCAGTTCTTGCATCCGTTGGACCACAGGCTGCCGTTCGGTAGCGCCTTCCGACCGCTCGCCCCGTCGGCGTTCGCACCGCCCCAAAAGCGATTGAAAATCGAGACCGAGAGTCCGGGTGGGCCACCTGTATCGACGACCCCGGGTGTACCGCCGGGTTTATCGAGCCTCGGCTCGCTCTCCAGTATGTCGAGCATGTTCTCGCCCTCGGTCGCCTCCCAGGCGGCCGATCTAGCGGCACCCCAGAGCCCCGCCAACTCGACCAGCAGGTCGCCGCCGGGAGCCGGTAGGCCCGGCTCGAATCAACCCGCCGGAACGCCCGGCAACCCCGCAGCGGACGAGGAGCGCGAGGCCAGCGCGACGCCCTGCTCCGAGAACACCGAGAGATCGACACCCGAGGAGGGCAGACCTTATCGAAGTGAGTCCGATTCCGTTGTTTTTTTCTTTTGTTAAATTATTTTTTTTTTTTTTTTTTTTTTTTTATTTTTTTTTTATTTTGACTTTATTTTGAGTTTCGATCTTGGTCGAAAATGAAATATTATACGGCCGAGGATGCGAAAAAGTTAAATGTTTTTAATTAAATTAACGCTCCGCGACAATAGTTTACCCAAAGTCCGAAATTTCAGTTCGTAACCGCGAGGATTTTGCGGATTGTCTGACTAGGCCAGCACTCGTTCTACTTATGCGACATTGAGCTTGCGCGTAAAACTTTCAAGTTTTAAAATTTATTTCTCTTCGCTGAAATTCAAAGGCTATTTTTTTTTTTTTTGTTTTATGTTAATGAATTTGTTGAATTATTAATAAGCTTTAGAAACGAAATTTTCAATAAACCCGCAAGACATAAAATTTTCATATACTTTGTTCAATAATCTTGAATGATTGATTATCATGAAATAATAATAATCACAAGATATTTCTAATGAAAATTTTGGACTTATAATCCATTGTTAATGCCTATTTAATAATTTATCAAACGCGTATTTATAGATACACGGGTTTGTTACATATTGATAAAAGCGTTTGATTTTTAAAAATTGAATCAATGAATACAAACCCCAGTTTATCAGGTTTATCATGTATATTAAAAAAATGAATCGTTAAATAACGAAACTTAATCGTTTCGTTGTTAAGCGGATACAAAATAATAATAATAATAATAATAATAATAATAAAAAAAAAAAGAAAAAAAAAAAAAAAAGAAAGAAAGAAACAGGAAACCAGATAACCAAACGAATTTCAAAATGTGGATATTCGTGTCAATTTCAAACTCGAAAGTATAATACAATGATTCTCGCGAGTTGAGCAACAGCAAAGCGAACAGTGTGTCCGATACAGTGTTTTTAATTTACTAAACTGCTCGTTCTCGTTCACCGAGGCCGGAGCTTACCAAACTTTTCGCCGTGTGTATACTCGAGTTCAGTAATTCTCTCGCTCTCCCTCCTCTCTCTCTCTCTCTCTCTCTCTCTCTCTCTTTCACTGTAAGCGCGTTATACAAATCATCGCATCATTTCGCCGGTTTGACTTGTTGGAAGACCGCGAGTGCAAATAATCATTTTGAGCGGCGCATTTACATTGCATTTAGCGGACTATTTACTTCTCGACCGCGCGATGGCTCGTTGACATAACGCGACGTGTGCGCCGCTCGTGCTCTTTCTCTCTTTCTCTCTTTCTCTCGCGGTTCCATAAATTTACCCCGTGGCCAATACTACCCACGAGCGAGAGCTAAATATATACATAACGTCGAAACGCGCGCGCGAGCTAGCTTTGCTCGACTGTGTCCGCTCATCGTCGATTTCGATATTTTTATATTTTTTTTTTTCTTCGCGATGAAAATCCGTTAGCTTTCGCACGCTTTAAATTTCATCCCTTTAGTTTTCGACGAGTAAAAAAAAAAAGGAAACTCTCAACGATAACGAACATTCGCCGTACATAAGGGGAATTAACGCGAGAGAGTCGCGAGAGTTAGTGTTACCTGTTCACGGGAGATTTTAACGCCGTCGGGTTCGTCGGTGCTGTCGTTTTCCGTTACTCGTCCAAAGCGCGAAACGTTATACGCGCGAACGACCGTAAAACGGCCGAATTAGAAAACGCGAGCGTTTATTACGTTGTAAAAAATTTCTCTTACTTGTCTCTTTCTTTCTTTCGCCCTCGCTCTTGGCGGGGGAGGATAATAGAATACGAGCTATCGCGAGTACATGCTTGTACGGATGCCGGGCACGAGCTATATTTTTTCTACGATATTATTACGGTATTATTCGGGTAATCTGATATCTTAAGCTCGAAACGCATGTCGTCTTCCTTGTCGTTTGATAGCATGAATTTTTGTCATTCGGTAACTTTGAAACGACTGTCTCGTTTCTTGTAAAAGAAAAAAATTTACATTGTATCCGTCCGATACGTGTATAGTAATCGCGTTACAAGTATATAAATGTGATAAATTGATCGTTTTAAAGAATAATGATTTGAAATAGAAAAAAAAAAAAAAAAATAAAAAAATATTACGTATCGATAAAATTTTCTTAAGCAGACCCGCATAAATTATCCAAAGGTTTTTCTCAACTCCAAGGCGTCTTACTTTTTCCGCAAGTTCTTAAATTAAGCGAGCAGTTACTTTCATCCAATAAATTGCCTTATGTTAAGTTCTAAATACGAAATAAGATAAGACTCGCGAAAGTAAGATATACAAGGTGCTAAATTTTAGCGATAGCTTGTAAGCAAACAGCCGCTCACGAAAGCGGATTTATCGAACACACATATTTGTATACGCGCGCGCGCGCGTGTGTGTGTGTACGTATTCGTTACCCGCTATGGAATAGTGTTCGAGAGCGGCTTTATATTTATCAGTTGTATTTATTTTTCTCGTTGTTTTGTTAAATTGTTATATTGTTAAATTTTTTTTTTTTTTTTTTTTTTTTTTTTTTTTTTTTGCTTTTTGTTTTCTTTATTCAATTCGTGTTTTAATAACACTGTGGAGTGCTCGACGATAAATGCCTTTTTGAAATAAAAAAAAAAAAAAAAAAAAAAAAAAAAAAAAAAAAAATAGATATATACAAACGTTGATCTCGAATAAAATATTGAACGTAAATTAAGATTGTTCGTAATTTTAGATAAGGTTTTATCAAACGGCATCCTTCAATTACTTTTAAAGAAAGTAAAATCAGGATATCGTCTATTTTCGTAATTTATAAGATGAACATTTATCGAAGCCATCGATTCTTAATATAATTATGTATAAAGGTGTAAAGAAAAATCAAAAGAAAAAAAAAAGTTTTAACAACGCTCGTCAGTCGAATACGTTAATCGTACAGGCTTATCAGCCGCGTCAATCCGCCTAATGCTAGGAAATTTGTAAAACGCATTAAATCACGAGAGCCTACCTTTTATATAAAATGCAAGTAAAATTTTTCATAACGATTGAATAATGTTTCCCGCGTACGTACGAGCGGGAGATGGCGCGTTTGCGTTATGTGCGTTAAAATTTCGCCGCTGGTATCATCGTCGTTTACATGTACGTATATATCTATATATACAATATTGGGTGGTTTAAGAGCGCACGTATATGTATATACACGTATACACGTATATATACGCATATTTAACGTTTATACAGACAAAGTTTTAAAAGTTTTACGGTTTGCATGGATTACGGATGCACTACGTACGTATGCGGAAAACGAAAGAGAAAGAGAGAAAGAGAGAAAGAGAGAGAGAGAGAGAGAGAGAGAGAGAGTGAGTAAGCGTAGAAGGTACGCACATAGTGCGTAGCGTACTGCGTTGGCCGAAAATTTGTCATGGCATAAAATCTCACATCGTTTGAACGATATGTCCAATGTAACGCGATGTCGGCGCTCGATGGCATTGCAATGTAATGTGCTGCGGATTCAGTCAATACCTCGCGCGAGGAAAGCTCCCATGGGGGTGTGTGGGATCGAGTCAAGGGAACGTATATGTGTACAAGCACACACACACACACATCTATATACAGAAATACGCGCGCGCGAGAGCAAACAAACATACGAGAGCTCGCGTGCATACGCGGAATGCAGATATTTGTCAGGAAATTGATAACTGGAATAAACTCGTTGCAAAACATCGAGGGGTGGGAGAGAGAGAGAGAGAGAGAGTGAGAGAGAGAGGAGGAGAGACCGCGCGCTTACCGCCAGTCCCCGTATGTTTGTATGTGCATGTGTGTCGCGCGAATAGCCCCGACCGTTCGATGCCGAAAGGGAGGGATTGTAAATGGGGGAAGGGGTAGCAAACGAGAGAGGAAAAGGAGGAGGAATGCCCGCTGCTGGCCCCCCAACGACACTGTCCCGGTTATGTATCTGCCGCATTCTGTTTACCTAATATAGCTTTGACGAGCTTTTGCGCAAAATATTTTCACCTGCGGATTGCTCTTCGTTTTTCGATCTGTTGACGCTACTTTCTCTCTCACTTCCATTTTTTGTTTTACCGCGCTTTTTTATTTTCAACCGCGTCCTTCACCTCCCTTGCGCGCTATTTTTCCTTTTCTCTCTCTCTCTCTCTCTCTCTCTCTCTACATATACACATATTTTGGTCTTTTTCACTCTTCCTCGCCCCTTTTTAAATTTTATTATTTTACCATATATAGGCAGATCGCAGGCGCTCGCCGATGACCGCTTGTCGCGATAGTTTATTTATTGACGTATTCAAAAAAAAAATAAATAAATAAATAATAATAATAAAAATAAAAAAAAAATAAAAAAAAACAAAACAAAAAAATAACACAAAAACAAAAAAGCCATAAGACAGAAATAAAAGCTCTCCTTTCTCCTCCATCCACTCTCCACGCTCATTCTTCTCCCGCCGCACTTTTTTTGCGACCGTAGCCTTTCGCGTGAATGTCGCTCCGTTGACGCGCGACGGCTCACAACATCGCCTCCGCGTATTTACGTAACCGTAAAAGAAAAAAGTAAACGCGAGGGTGACGTTCGCCGCAGATATCAGGGACGTTGTAACGGATAACCGGGCCGAAGATATCCTCTGTTTTGTCATTAGCTGGTCCTTGCTTCGCGCACGCTTCGACGCCTCGATTTTAACGCCCGTGATCCGCTATTATAACGGCCGCGTTGGGCGAAAAATTCCGACGCTCCGTTTATATCTAACCGCAATCGGTTACTCAACGGTGAAACGTTGCGTCTCGCGGTGCGCTTGACGAGCCGTCGATTTTCTATCTTCGTTTTGGAGAATCGTATCGTCGGCTCCTTTGGACTACTGTGATTTTTTCTGCGGGTCGATGTCGAACGATTAGCCACGATTTTAAATTACTTTGACTTATCGTATATCAGATTTTTTATTCGAATAAAAGTACTTCTTTCGTTATTGATTATATTAACTTGCATATTTTGTGTATTAAAATTTAATAAAATGTATAAATAAAAATTTTTTATAACTTATTTGTTGAAACGATTTAAATAAAGAAATTTTTTTTTTTTTTTTATTGAATTTTTGAAAGCAGTAAATGCAATAAATTCAAATAAAAATTCTGTTGAATTATGCTCCGATACTTTCGGAGGACTGAAAAAAGATGTTAGAATCTCAATGCCGTCATTTATGACATCGAAAGATCAAATGCGTCATTCCAAAGAAGTTGTAAAACGATAAAAGCATTATCCGCTAAAAGAGTGCCTACTGTAAAAAGTTGAAAACCAGAATTTTCTTATTTTTTATTTTTTTTTTTTTCTTCCATTCATTCTTAATGCCTGTCGTGAGCGCCCAGCGATGTATTTTTTATTTTAATTGATGTTACCTTAAGTTCATTAAATCACACCGTATGAAAAAAAAAAAAAAAAGATAGACAATTATTAATTCTATAAAAATTCATTATATAAAGAAATCGAATGAAAATGCTTTTTATAAAAACTCTCGCGTAAATGCCTTAAATCGCTCGCGAGAGAAACCTTATTAAAATCTAATGGAATAACCATTGAAATTTCGAGCGTATGTATATACGAGTGACCGCCAATTAATAAAAGGGAAACGAAATTGCGGCGGAATTAAAAGGAACGAGCGACGCGTGCGCGCCTCGCGTAACCGTGCCGCATAAAAAGAACGAAAGAGAGTGAGAGAGAGAGAGAGCGAGAGAGAGAAAGAGAGAGAGAGAGAGAGAGAGAAATCGACGATGCGCTTAAAGCTTGCGACTCACGGTCGGGTCGTAAAATAGAGAAATCATCCATAAGAGTTGCCGGCGAGGGCAGCCTTTGGTCTTCCATTCTCTCTTTCTCCCTCCCTTCATTTCTCTAACGGACAGAGAGAAAGAGAGAGAGAGAGAGAGAGAGAGAGAGAGAGAGAGAGAGAGAGAGAGAAATAGGAGTAAAGAGCAGCAGCCGAGGCTGGAGATTTGATTACGAAATAATTCGCGCGACGTGATACTAAATCGAGGACGCCTGCTCGCTCTGCGTTCTCTCTCTTTCTCTCTCATTCTCTTTCTATTTCACTCTATCTCTCTTTCACTCACGAGCGAACTCTTCGCTCTAAGAATACAAATGAGGATAACCGCTTTTCCGCTTCCCCATCTCCTCCTCTCCACCCCCTGAGAGTCAAGTGGCGTGTGTGACGTACGCGGAATATGTCGAATCGCATTCTCGTTCTCGCTCTGACGCTTTTCCTATCTTTGTTCTCTCTCTCTCTCTCTCTCTCTCTCTCTTCTTATCTTTTGCTCATACGTGCTCTATTTTCCTTTTGTTATGCGGAGTCTAACTTCGAATGTTACCGAAAACATTACTATGCATCAACCGATGTAAGATGCATTTATTTATTTTTTTTTTCAGTAAATTACCTGTTAACGTTTTACGCGTTTTATTCATTGTAAATAATTGGTGAAATACAAAATTCTAATTACACAAAATGTAAATTTATTAATAATTATTGGATACTAATTAAATACCCAAATAATTCAAAACTTTAATTATTCTCTAATAAATTTTGTTTTCATAATATAATCAATACAGTATTATAAAGATTCTAATAAATTTTTAAAATAAGATCTTTGCAAAAATAAATTTATACAATACAGTATAAATATATATATATATATATATATATATATATATATGTATATTCGAAGTGTGTTTTTTTTTTCTTTCGAAAGTCTCCGTAGTATATATTCAATGATTTTGGCTCAATGAAAATCCGCTCTAATCAAATCAGCAACGCATGTACCATTGATCATCAATGAATAATTACTGGGATTCGCGGTGGATTATATTGATTCGAACGTAGAGAATAAGAGGAGATAAACGGAATTTATACTAACATATGAACTTTGTAATATTATTAATAGTATACAATTTGTCCGATTGATTTATCTATGCGACGGTCGAAAAAAAAAAATAAATAAATAAATAAATAATTCATTGTATTTTCGCCTTTCCAACACACTTCCGCTCGTTATCATTATAACCCGTGCGTTTAATATTCGCGATAATTTCATCCATTTTTTTAAAATATTCCCCGTATCCCTTAATCTCCCCTCCCGTTGCCATTTCCGTATCCGCAAGGTCTTTCCATATTTTATTATCCCGTTCCATCTTCTAATTATTTTCTCGCTCGCGCTCCTCTCCTCGCTTTTACAAAACGAAAAAGCGCATCGCCGCGAAATGCGAAACTCATTACAATGGATGTAACGAGCCTTAGCCTTACTGAATTACAAACGAAAATGGAATTATTGTATTACAGAGAGAATTATATACATACATATACACACATATGTATACATTCGCAGCAACGTTACGTTGCAACGAAAGTTATGCAACGATCGCCTATACGCCCGCGAATTATTATTTTTTACCAATTTTCCGTCTACAAAGCCACCTTTCGCTCTCAAGATTTTCGTGCTTTAATGCGCTCTCGAAAAAAAAAAAAAAAAAAAAAAAAAAAAAATAAAAAAAAGAATGGGAAAAAATAAGCAAAACAAAACAAAATTGTAAAAGAAGAGAACAAAACGAAAGTCAAAACTTGACTTTGCCGCTGCGTATGCGGAATCGCGATTTTTTATACGGCTCGCGAGACTCGCCTTGCGCATTACGACAAAATAAAGAGGGCAGACGGAAGGAGAAAAAAAAAAAAAAAAAACTTGGTAACGTTGGAAGGTTGCGCGGAAATTTTTTCGCAATCACCGTTACATCGGCTTTTTTTTTTTTTTTTTTTTTTTTTTTTTTAAATTTTTTCATTAGCGGCAATAAATTTAATTCGCGTACAAGCGCGGGCGAAACATATTTTTCCGCGGTATCTTGGACCCGGCAACCGTATTCGCGAATACGCGGCGAGCTTTACGCCGTACGCGCATGTAAGCGTACGTATGCAATATTCAAAGGGCGATAGCTAAACGGAAAATTATTGAGAGCGAGCGAGATAGAGATAGAGAAAGGGAAGGAGTGAAGAAGGGAGATGAGAAAACGAAGGGCTGGTTTCACGTTTCGGTTCGAGTCATACACACATATATATATATATATATATATATATATATATATATATATATATATATATATGTATTTTATATTTATAAATATATCCACTCGTTCTTTCTCTTTATCTCTCTCTCTCTCTCTCTCACTTTCTCCATCTCTCTCTCTCTCTCTTTTTCACTCACTCGTAGATATGAAACGCGATACTTTTGACAGAAATTTTTTCCACGGTTTTGCTTTATTGTTTCGCGGGAGCGATTGGTAATTGGTCTCTCTCGCGCGCTGTGTGCACGCGCATGGCTGCGTACGTGGCTCGCACGCGCCCGCGCCTCGGCAACGTACGGAAAGAGGAAGAGTGAGAGAGAGAGAGAGAGAGAGAGAGAGAGAGAGAGAGAGAGAGAGAGAGAGAGAGAGAGAGAGAGAAAGTGCGTTTACACGAGCGAACATTCGACGAGAGAGCGTGTGCATGCATCACCGCAATTGCATTTGGCGCGAGCCAGCCTTTCTCGATTTCTTGTTTTTTTTTTTCTTTTCTTTATTTCTTCTTTTTTTTTTTTGTTTTTTTTTTTTTCTATTACCGGCGCGCGGGACCACTGCGGCTCTTTCTGGTGCTTCCGACGCTAAACGATCGACCCTTTTTATTCCTGGCATTTCAATAAAATCACGACCGACTCTTCTCTATGCTCTGCTACCTTTTACCGGACTAGC
Organism: Chalcis sispes; assembly: GCA_949987625.1. NCBI lineage: Eukaryota > Metazoa > Arthropoda > Insecta > Hymenoptera > Chalcididae > Chalcis > Chalcis sispes. Next base: position 73,916,239 of record OX465095.1, on the reverse strand, counting down.
TTGTGGCTTTTTTTCGGCTTCTTCTTTTCTTCGTTTTTTTTTTTTTTTTTTTTTTTTTTTTTTATTATTATTTATGTTATGTTTATTTTACATCGAGCAGTTTTTTAACGGAGATATTCTAAAATTGATGAAAGTTTAGGGGCAGGCGATTGGTTAAGAAAATATTTTTAATAATAGACACGTATGAATCTATTGTTTTAATTGATTTATTTTTATGAGAGATGTGATCAACATTACGACAAAGATTTTCTAAAAAATACGCGAACGAAATACTTTTTATTTAATATTATCTAATGTAAATGTATATAGAAAGTATTAAATAGTTTTTTTATTTATTGTAACATTGTTATATTCTGTTAAACATATTTTTTTAGCTGTTATTTAGCTTATGTAATATTTATAAATTAATTAATAAAATTAAATTCTGCTAAATTTTAATGGATACAGAAACCTTTGAAATTTTTTTCATTTGTTAATGCACGCAAAATCATTGCATTTATTTATTTCGTAAAATATTGTAGTAGATATTTAGATTATAATAAAACGTTTGCATTATATAACGCTGCTATTATATAAAAAATTGTAAAATTTCGTTTTTTACGCTTTAAATCCTTTCCACAATATTAATAAATATTTATTTTAATTAGTAAACACGACATATTCACGCAACAAATATCATTTATTTATTCTCGTGTTTTTGATTGTAACTTATTTCCTTATATCGTTAAATTATGTAACGTAACTAAAAATTTGAAAAATTATTAATACACAAATGAAATTAATATCAGCCAATCGTTTTTATAAACTTTTACCATAATATTTTCATAAACATTATTATACATACAATTTTATACTCCATGTAAATCTTAAACATATTTAATCATTTTTTCTTTTTCATTATATTTAAAAAATAAAATAAGCAACATATTATAACTTTTGAAAAATATCACGATTTGTAAAAAGCTAAATATACGGATAAACTTCCTCATTACATATCATCGCGAGCGACTATTTTTCTCGTCGCTTCGTTTGCGGACGTCGAGACGTTGTATTTTCCCAAAGATTCATTGGAAAAGTCGGACGCACAATTAATCAAGCACGGAACATACATAAATATATATATATATTGCTGCATAAATTTAAAACGCATTATAAATACCTAAAAAATTAAAGAGGCACACGGCCTAGGAGTATAAGTTCCCGCTATACTTTAACGACGCGCAGTAAAAGATAATGCGATACGTTCTCGTCGCTGCGCGAGAATCGCCGCTGTTCTTCCGTATTAAAATTTTCTAGCTCGATGTAAAAAAATAATAAATTAAACGAATAAAGCATTTCGTACTGGATTTTGCGATCGTCCGAGCTGATTTTCAACGTTTGCTTATCTAAACGCGTATGTACATCCCAAGCATCAATTCTATCGCGTTATTTTAATCGCCATTCGAATTGGCATGCTTTTATGCAAAATGATCAAAATCTCGTAATTGCGAAAACTTTACTATGGATTAGTTGAATCTTTAAACAATTTCTCGTTAAATGAATCATTAATATCGCCCGAAAGTTCATGCAAAACGTATCTTTACGACGTTCGAGATATCCGATATAAGAACCGACCAAAAATTTCAACTTTATTATCATGCCATTCCATTCTTTGTAATTTATAATTTCTCATTTGAATCGGTGTTATTTTTCTAAAATATCGTGTGTTTTTGGCTAAGAAAAAAAAATATATATATGTATATGTATAGATAATAACAATAAATGTAATAATAAAATTTGTTTTTACCAAGAGAATAAAAATGTATAAATTTCGATAAAATGTTAACTCTTTAAAAGTAAAAACTTAGAAAAGAAAGAAATAAAGAATCGAATAATAAGCGTTTACGTTCGATAGAAACGTGACGCACGACTTCGATAAATCGTCTCACGATGCGATATTGCACATTATTATACATTTCTAAATCGTTAAAAATTTTCCGAGTGCATCTATATACGTATACGTTTACTTTGAGCCAGAGAAACACCGTAAGGTTTAAGCGTGTATCTCCGAGAGCCAACCGACTATGAGAGCCGGTGGCTAAAAAGCTATTGAAACAGCCAATATCCCAGCTTCTAGCTGGGCGATAAAGTAGATCGTTTAATCCGGAGTCCACCGGAGGTCATGCACTCTCTTTCTCTCTCTCTCTCTCTCTCTCTCTCTCTCTCTCTCTCTCTCTCTCTCTCTCTCTCTCTCTCTCTCTCTCTCTCTCTCTCTCTTTTTCTAAAGTCAGTAAAGCGGTAGATGTTGGCGCAGGTGCATGAGCACTGGCGGGAGTATCGAAAGAGGGGATAATTGACGGAGGCGCGGCGTAAGGAACGCGCCCGAGCTCGTGCATATCTATATATGTATATCTATATATACACATGTAAGTTATGTATGTATATAGATAGCCAAACGGAGAGCTGCAGCTTATACGACTGCGGGTACGAGGAACGGAGAAAAGAGTAGCGGGAGCTCGAGTCTCTCTTCTAGGCGGAGCTGCTTTTGCTGCACGTACGACTGCTACTCTCCACTCCGCTCGAGGAGAAGCTGGTCGCGCTTGCGCCTCGGCACTTTCTACGCTCTCTTTCTCTCTTGCCCTCTTCGTCTTTCTCTCGTGTTATGCCGTCACGGAGGAAAGTCCGTCGCGGTTTTTACGCTCGGCTGCCTTTCTCTCTCTCTCTCTCTCTCTCTTTCTCTTCCTCTCTTCTTTCATCTCGCGCTTCGCGCTACGCGCGTATAACCCGGCTAGAAATAGAAGCCGCGGAGGCTCCGCCTCCTAGAGTAGGATCTGGGCGAGTCCTCCTCGCGAGCTTTTCCTGGGCTGGCTCGCGAAGAGGAAGCTAAGCGTCGGGTTAAGTGCCTTGCCTCCCAGGCGTGGTGCGCGACCTCGCTTATCGAGAAAGGGGGAGGAGTCGCTGCTCTACATCCCGGGGTTAATCGAGGAGACCGAGAGAGCAGCCCGGACGAGCTGAGATCATTTTCGCAAGGCGTGAAGAATCTCTATTCACCTTCCCTCTCGCCCCCCTCCTTTTCTCCTCCTTCTCCTCTCCTCCTCTTTCTCTCCTTTTCGCCGTTACTCTTGCTTTATCTATTCACCTAACTTTAGCTACAGAGTGCACGAGACACTTTTAAATTGCATTCGAATCTTGGATGGTATCTCGTTCAACTAGATATTACTTTTGTGCTAAAGTCACCGTTAACCTTTGCAAATAATTATTTTTTTATTTTTCTTTTATATTTTTCAAAAGATTGTAATAAAAACGTATGCGTATATTAAATTTATTCTAAAATATTAAATAAATAATCTAGCACTTTGTTTTTGAAAAAATATATAAAAAATAACGGCGTAAAAAAATTAATGTTTAATCGTAAAATTTATGCATTAAGATATGAAAATATATTTTTTTTCAAATTCGTATTCGAACATTTAACTGTAACATGTATTTATATCACTTTACATTATTTATTACTATATTTTTATTATTTAATAAAAATTTTTAATATTTAGCAATACTGATATTTCATAATAATAAATGGTACAATAATGTAGGAGGAATAAAAATTTAAAGTATTTCAAGATCGATTAAAGAAGCTCCCGCTCGTTTTCGTTCTTTCCTAACGAGATACAGTCCAAGAACACAGCCCGGATTGAAAAGTAACCGCGCAGTTCGACGCACACAAGCTCGAGCCAGCTTCCGGGCAACGCGCTCACGTAGGTCCAGGCCGCGTACGGCGGAACACAAGCGTCGCCGGCCACTCGACTCGTGACAGAAATTACTAAACGTTCTCGCTCGCTTTCCCGTATCCCCCCCCCTCTCTCTCTCTCTCACTCTCTCTAACCAGTTATCCGAAGAGAGAGAGAGAGAGAGAGAGAGTTAGCGGGGTAGAGGAAGAGGAAGAGGAGGTGGAGGAGAGCGTGGAATCACGGCAGCGCGCGTCCAGCAGCCGCGGGCGACGCTGCATATTAATCTCTTGGACCGCACATCGGTGCAGTAGGCGCCCGCTCGACACCGGCCCTCTCGAACCTCTCGCACCTGCGCGTTTCTTTATCCCGACCTCTCTCTCTCTCTCTTGCTTTCCCTTCTCTATCGTTTTCTCTCTCTCTCTCTCTCTCTCTCTCTCTCTCTCTCTCTCTCTCTCTCTTCAAGCGTTTATCTCACCGGTTACACTCGAGCGTTCTAGCAGCGCGCGGTGGGTTAGCGTTGCAGCGTTCGTAAACGGCGGACAGCGCAGCTGAGAAAGAGAGAAATCACGCGTGCGGTTTTGCGGCCGAAATTCACCGACCGCCGAAATGCCAAAGTTCGAATTGAACTGTCACCATCAGCCATAGCGCGTAACGCATAACGCAAACACGCATCCGGCCCCGTGTACCCAACCTTCCTCCCCCCCCCAGCCTCCCACCCTTCTCTCCCCCCACGTGACGTAAACCATGAACCAACCGGTCTCATTTAACCTACGACCTTTCTCTTCCGAGATTCCCTTCTCTACCTCTCTCTACCTTTCTCTCTTCCATCCTTTACACCGCGGGTCTTTGTACTTTATGTAGGTGCGCGAAAGAAGTTGCTATAAATCACTCGCTGACTTCCTATCTCCGCTAATTTACGCTCGCGACGCACAAATGTCTCGAAGCGCGCGTCTTAATGAGCCAGCTCCCGTTCTGCGCCTTCTCGATCCCAAGACGCTAAAATTTCTTCGATCATCGTAAAAAATGCCGAAACGTCCCGCCAAAGGCTCCCTTTGCTTGCCGTGAGTTTGACGTTTATGTTGCCTTGTTGCATTTTGGTGGCTAAAATCGAATGCGCTACCATTGGTTACGTTGACCTTCAAAAGTTTATTTTTTTTTTTTTTTTTTTTAAACTTCGAGGAACATTTTATTTTCGTCAAGAATTTGTCGCGTAGATTTTTCAATGTTGAATAAAAGAAATAATAAAACGGCTGAAAATTTTTTATAATTAATGTTGGTTATGATTAGCAAATGTTTCGAATTTTATATAGGTATTAATGTAAAAATAAACCAATTTATTATAACAAATAAAAAATCGCATAAAAATTTTCTTAGCCTAAACCGCTGATCGTTACGACAATGCATAAAAGAAAAAAAAAAGAAAAGAAAAAAACTATATACGAAAATAAGAGAGCCTTGCAATCCGATACAATTAATCAAAAAGCGTATTTAGCGTAGGCAAAGTTACCCCAAGTAAAAGTCACTCGCAGAACGGCTAGTAAAGCTGCGGCTTGCCGTCGCGCAATCTTGCCCGGCCGCAGTTGGCAGTTGGCCGCGCGATTAACCGAAATCACCGCGGCGCCCTCGAACTTTGTCACTGTCCGGTCACCGCGGTGCATTATTTTATCGGGACGGCGACGGTTGCCTCCCGACTACCGAACGTCGTTTCGTAAACTCGAACTTTTATTCGGTTGACGGTTTGTTTTATTTTTTTAATTTTTTTTTTGTTTTCTTTCGTTCTCTTACGATCGCGAGCTCGAGGATTTTCTCATTTCTCCGTCTCTCCTCGTTCTCGTTCAAATAAGTTTCGCTGCGCCGCGAACAACGATATAACGCTTTCGAGAATGAGTAAGAGAGCTGAAAAGCGAAGGAAGATAGAAGATGGGCAAAGAGAAAACGAGGGGAAAGTCGCTCGTCCGTCGGTGACTCTTGATAGTAAAGGATGAGGAGAGAGTGAGAGAGTGACGGAGACAGAGACGAAGAGAGAGAGAGAGAGAGAGAGAGAAGCGGATCCCTTTGACGTGAAAAGGCGAGTAACGCGATTAAGAAATCAGAGGATTTTTAATCTTTACCCTCGGTGAATGGCGCACCAAACGCTTACCCGTACGACGCAGGTTATATGTACAAGGGTTCGCTCGCGTACCGGCGAAAAAATAAATAAACTCGTCCAGTTGCCCGCTACGAAATTAAATTGCTGATTAAGAGTTTAGTACCTTTGCGGCCACCTTTTTTACTCCGTTTCTCTTTCTCTTTCATTCCCTCTCTTCTTCCCTCTTTATCCCGTCTCTTTCGCTCTCTTTCTTTAAAATCGATAAATCAGAAGTCAATCGCGCGAGCAAGCTTTCCGTCGTGTTTATCCTTCTTTTTCTCCTCTTTTGCGAAAGGAGAGAGAGAGAGAGAGTGAGTGAAAGAGAAAGAGAGTATACTCGGCTAAATGTTAAAAATGTGAAGGATTTGCATGCGATCGGTTCCCACAGTCTACAACGAGTAGGAAGAGTAGCCGTTCTCATTCACTCTCTATCGTTCACTCTCTTGCTAAAAAAAAAAAAAAAAAAAAAAAAAAAAAAAAAAAAAAAAAATAAAGGAGGAACGAGAGAAAAGTTCGCTCGAGTGAGCCGAGCCGCATTAAGGGGATGAACTCGCGTGCATAAATGTCGCACCGTGTGTAACCTAACACGCTTGCTCCGTCTCCCTGTCTCTCTCTCTCTCTCTCTGTCTCGCTTACTCTCTTTCGCCTACACACTGCAAATAAAGTCCACAATTTTTATCCTTCTTTATTTACCGGCTGAAAAAGTCGCTCTTTGCCTATGTGCACCTTGTAAAGAGTCACCTTCTCTCTCTCTCTCTCTTTTTCTTCTTTGTCCTCGTTCGCGAATGCGCATTTCGCGCATTTTATGCATATCGTAGGCTAAAGAGAGTGAGAGTAAGAGAGAGAAAGAGAGAGAGAGAGAGAGATAGAGAGAGAGACAGAGAAAGAGAGAACGAAAGTGTCTTTGTTCCTTTTCTCTCCTTTACTCTGTTTTTATATTCAGCGTCTTTGGCTCGCGGCAGAAGCCGCGCCATAACCGTGCGGTGCTGCTGCTGCTGTTGCTTCTGCTCTTTGTTTTCTCGCATTTGACAATTATTCGGTAATTTATCAAAGCGTCCGCAACACAATGGGCCCGACTCCTCCGCGAGAGAGATCGCGCGTGCTCGTACTGCGGCGCGAGTCCTTTTGCCGCGGAAGAAACCTCTTATCCTGCCGCTGTAACTGTGTACCCCGTGTATTTTGTTGGTTCTGTGTATACGGAGCCGCGCGCCCCCAAACACGCTGTCCATTGAAAAATTCATGCCACGAATAACTCGATCACTTTTTCGCTCGCTCCTTCTTATTTTTTTTTTTTTGTTTCTTTTTGCTGTCGTTTATCTTTGATTATTCTCTTACATGAAAAGGAATTTTTTTTTTTTTTTTTTTTTTTTTTGTATGTTGCTTGTTGCAAGTATCAATTTTTTGCTTTAAATCGATAAAAAAACTTTAATAGGAAAGTATAATTGATTAAAAATAAATAAATAAATAAATAAATAAATAAATAAATATATATATATATAAATAAAATTTGTTTATCAATGCGTAACAATCGTTTTAAATCAGTAGCCTCATAGTTTGGCTTATTAAGTCAAATTTGACGACGGCGATACGATCAAGTTATAGAGACCTCCAGAGATAATACACGCTCAACGCTACTAATTATACCGCAAAAGACAAAGAGCCACGGTAACAGTATAAGAGAACGATAAAAGATTAAAGAGCCGCGCGTAAAGAAGTCGCGCAGGTGAGGACACCCGGTATGCCGGCATCCGAGGCACGAGAAACACATCCGACTCTTCTCGAGATCGCGGCTTGTGGAAAAGAAAAAAAAAAGTAAAACAAGAAAAAGAAAGAGAAAGAGAGATAGAGAAGTAGAGAGTAAAAGAGAGAGAGAGAGAGAGAGGAAGGGGGAGAGAGAGAGAGAGAGAGAGAGAGAGAGCGTGTGCGAGGAGTCAAGCGACAAACAAAACTATCTCATTGTGTGTTAATACGTTTCGCTCGCTTGGACTCCAGTCACCTGAATAAAGCGTCACGGCTCGGCGATTCTCTTGCTCTTATCACCCTCCCTCTTATTCTCCTTCTCTTTCTCTCTTTTCTCGGGGAGGGCAAATAAATTTCGCGAGAGAGCGAAAAAGTAAGAGAGGGAAAGAGAAAGAGAGCTTGGGCTTTTGAAATTCGAGTAACGTTTGTCTGCGCCTTTCTCTCTCTCTCTTTCTCTCTCTCTTTCTCTCTCTTACTCTCACTCTCTTTCATTCTGTATCTCGACATTACAACCGCGCTCGTAAAACCGGCTTGTAACCGATTTTCTTTTCTTGCTCCTTGCGCTTTGCCGCGCGCGAGTGGAACGTTTTATAATCGTCTTTAAACTCGCGACACACTCGCCTCGTTTTATACCTCGCCGCGCGCTAACCTTTTATAAACGCGGATTCAAAGTCACGAGCCACCGCTCGTCGCGCTTCTCGCTCGCAGTTTTTGTATATACTTTTACCGCTTGTTCGATTTAAATTATTAATAATGAAACGTTGGAAGATTTTTATACCGTTTTGCGTGTTATAAAAATGAAAATAATGTTCGCAGATGTAACTGAGCTAAGAAAAGCCGTTGATTAATCATACGCCAAGAAAAAAAGAAGGACGCCAGCTCTACCCATCTATCGTTGTGGTTGGTAAACGATACGTTTGCTCGTCTTTTCCCTAAGCGTGAATTAAAAAAGCATTCAAAAGAGAAAGAGAGAGAGAGAGAGCCGTTTATGCTTCTAGATCTTACCGAGGGAACGAGATCTCTCGCCTATTCGTAAATTACGCGAAAATTCGAGATGCGGCAATTTTCGGCAGCTTAGTGAAGGCTTTACTCTCTCTCTCTCTTTCTCTCTCTCTCTCTCTCTCTTCGTGTGCGTATACATGGAAGCTCTTCTCCAGAGAAAGAGAGGGAGAGAGAGAGAGAAAGAGAGAGAGAGAGAGAGAGAGAGAGAGGAAGGGGGAGAAGCGGAGAGAGCCACATATTGGATCATATCGTATTTTCTCCCACCGCATGAATAATGCATCCGCCGAGAAAAGCCAGCGTGTTCGCCGAGTGCCTTTCTCTTTCTCTCTTTTGGCATCTTCTCTTCCCTTTACTCCGCCGTACGATTTTAGCTTCCCTCGCTTACCTTTTCTCCCGTCTGTCTTCTTTTCTCTTTATCTTTATCTATTATCCACTTTGTCGAGAAATTACAATTTTCATTCTCCAACGTTGCAATATGCTATAGTTTGTATATATATGTGTGTGTATGTATATATATATATATATATATATATATATATATATATGCATACACACACACACACACACATATTTACAAACGTCTCGGTTATGCGGTTAAATTATGATTAACGAGATTGGAAGAATATTCGAAATTTTTCGCTCGTTCAATGCGACTAGCTCACTGTCGATTATCGTAACGTTTGATGCGACTATACGTGCGTACGCGTATGTTTTTTTTTTTTTTTTTTTTTTTTTTACTATATTTAAATAAATCGCTGGAGTTCGCGAAGCTAGCAGTAAATAACGTATTTAAGGAAAAAGAGAAAGAGGACGACAATCGGAGTAGGCAGCATTTAAAAGGTAAGACACGTTGGCGAAGACTTAATTTTCGCGACTGAGCGAGGTTTGCACGTTGACAGCTAAAAAGTATGGCGGGCTTAGCTCCTTAAGAAGCGCGGAAACTTGACGCGGCAAAATTAACTACCTCTCTCGAGCACTTAACTCTCTTAGCCGAAAAATTTTTCGTTAAACTGCGTAACTTGTAACTCCTTCGATCTTGCGACGTACGACGTAACTACCATCGTTTCGTTTCGACACGCCTATTTAACCCAGCGATTAAGTTTCGTAAAGTACGAGATAAAAAGAGAGAGAGAGAGAGAGAAAGAGAGAGAGAAGAAAAAAGGAAAAAGAAAATTGAAGAACAAGCGATAAAAATGCGGGCTAGCTCGAGAGTAACAGGATTGGGTTAAATCGTTGTCGCGTGGATTCGATTTTTCTGGTACGAGAACGGGCGTGAGATAAATCTTGGATTAGCCGCCATTCCTACGTTCTTCTTTCTCCTTCTTCTTCTACTACTTCAAAGCCCTTCCTACGCCTTCTCTCTGACAACACGGGCTTAACAAAGTCTTACAAGCAGCGACAACTCGGGACTACTGGCTTGCCGAGTATAGTCGGCTTACACGACTGAGAATTCGCGCGTGTCCGATCGTTTATTTCCTTCGTTTTGTGTTTGCTTGAGATGATTTTATGTAATCGTTTTGCTTAATTAGTTTGTTTGACGATATTTATTATGGATATTCGTTTATATCTATGGTTATTTTTCTTTTATTTTGGAATTAATTTTTGTCAATTTTATTTTTACGCGTGCAAATATTAGTTTGATTACACTACAGTTAATAAAAGTTTTTCTCTTTATTATTATATATTTATTGAAATATTTTTTCTTTATCATTTTAAGTATTCAGCACAAAATCATTCATCACAATATTCCGAATGCCATTTCACAAATATACTTTAACCAATCAGTTTTCTTTTTCCTTTTTTTTTTTTTTTTTTTTTTATAAAAAATTCAATTTCATCCAAGTACATATCAAGCGTTCAAAATAAATTAATCGATCAATCGGCTATTAATTAAGAATCTCGAAAATGGCCGCAGCACGTCAAACGACGCTAATTTCTCACTCGTCGCCCGATCTCTTTTTCGCTCGGTCGCGCATCGCCGTGTAACGAATACGCGCCAATCGTATACACATACCTACCTCTCTCGACTCCTCCGCTCATCCTCTCTCAATCTCTCTATTAATCTCTTTCAGTGGATCGATTTCTTCGCTGTCTGCTTTCGTCTTCCTCAAAAGCCCCTTGTCGTAGCCTTTCTCTCTCTCTCTCTCTCTGTTTTTTCACGAGGAAAACCTGTGTGCATCAAAACTCATCCACCGTTCTAACCTCATTAGTGGAAGAAAAAAAAGAGGGGACCGCGAGCGTTTAGTTTAACGAGGCAACGACGAATTCTCGTTGCTTTCCACTCGCTTACGCTCCTTGAATCGTCGAATGCGAGGAAGAAAAATACACGCGCGAGATGTACCGTTACTGTCTTATATAAGAGTCGCATTAAAAAATTGCCCAACTAATTTGTGGCTGTGCTCCTGTGTCAAAGCGAAGGAAAGAAAAAGGACAAGTACACGGAAACGAAGCGTTTAACTCGTCGTATACTCGTATATATACATGCCTCTTTGAATTCTCGCGTGTCGTGACGTCTGCCGAATTACTTGAGCCTACGTCGTTTTCTCTTACAAACGCTCGTTATACTTTTATTGTACATATACATATACGTTGAGGAATCCCTGCAAAAATATGATACATCCACGTGTTTTATCAAAATAAAGAGAATGGTTAATCATACGGCATAAAAAAGTTCATCGATTTGATAAAATTATGAAAGTTTTTATTAGCCAAAGGTCAATCAACTTGTGTAAAACAAAAGTAATACGTACACCGATTATAAAAGCATTCGATTACGAATAAAATAGAAAAAAAAAAATTGAATAAAAACTTGCACGCGTCTCACGCACAACATCGGAGCTCCACGAGAGATTGTGTAAAACAACATGTTGTACGAGCGTTTTTAATACATCGGATTATACACATGTACGTACTCGTATGTGAGCGTATCGTTACCGAAGGCGCAAAATCGCCGATTCGTACCTGTGGAGGACGAGCTTATCAAGGATTTGAGCGTCGGCAGTCTCTGTCCCCCGGGAAAACAAGCTCTCTCACTCTCTCTTTCTCTCGCACTTTGCTAATACCCGATGTAATCCCCTAAACGGTCCTTTCGTACATTTTCTCTCGCTCTCCTTTCTCTCTTTCTATTTTCTTCGCAATTCACAACCACCCGAATAATTGCCCATGAATGTGTGCGACTGTATTTGGCGTATGTTTAAAGTGCGATACGTAAGTGTATTAAAGTTTGAAAATGATGTATACGAGATGATCGGATGAAAAAGAGAGAGAGAGAGAGAAAGAGTTATTCATCACTCGCAATGATTGTAAGCAATTTATTTTATGTCTAGAGAAATTTGTATAATAAAACGTATGTCTTACGGTCACTTCGTTGAAATAAAATAAAGCAAAAAAATTTTAACGAAGATTCTAAATTGCAGGATTTTTTAAATTAGAAGCAAAACCATGAAAATTAAATTACAGTCATACTAAATCGCGCAATAATATCTTCGTTTATTTAATTTTTTTAAACTTTTTATTATCCTTGATCGCATTTCAATCCAAATAAGTATCGCGCTCGATACCAAACACATTTTTTCGATTTCATATAGAGATGAAAAATAAAGAAATAATGTATTGTACTACATAAGACGCATCGAATTTAACGAATCGCTTAATCTCTAACATCGCGTAAAATCATTCATTAACTCGCGTTGAGTAAAATTTCTCTCCCAGAAGCGAAAGAAAAAAAGAAGCATCTTATGCGCAAGTTGCGTTAACGCGCTCTCGGATGGCTCGGCGTTACGAGCGAATTCTCACGCTCGTGGACAATGAAGACATTGACGGGCGAGCGTTCCTAAAGCTGCTTCTGCTGCTGTTGCACAGAGGACATATTGAGGGTGGTATATAAAATACACGCGCACGAGGTATACTTTGCTCACGATAGCGTAAGCTAAAGAGTTCCCGTGTGGAAGAGAGAAAGAGAGATGGAAGGAGAAAGGAGAATATCGAGCTCGCGATCGGTGAAGCCCTTAAGTAGCCGGACGCGAAACCGCACTTTGTTCACAAGTCATTGGATTCTTCTACGCGTCGACCTGTGTACGGCAATATGTGTCGCTCGCGTCGTCACGAGGTTACGCGTATATCTACGTGCCCTCGTAAACCTCTCTTTCTCTTTCTCTCTCTCTCTCTCTCTCTCTCTCTCTTGCTCGTTCTCGGCCACCTCTCTTTGTATGAAATATCAACCTGCTTGAAACATGAACGGCCTGAGAATCTTCGACTATCCTTTCGCGCACGGCGCGACTCTCGTTTACGTATATGTATATATATACATACATGAACGCGTAGATGCATGTGTTTGCGTATACGCATCTACGCGCTCTCGCTTTCGTTTTAGTGTTTCGGCCGCACGCATGCTGTCTCTCGCGTGACTTTTACATTGTTTCGTTTGGATGCCTGCTTCTGTATCTGCCGCTACGGACGATCACAAAGATGCGCGTGACTGTGTTACTTTTGCCTTTTAAAGGTACAGTTAAGATTATCGATGTAGATTTTTCAGTTAATTAGGATCGGGATTGAGATTTTTGAATTAGATAGCCAAACGTTCGATTGTTGTTATTCGACACAATGATATTTAAGGGAAGAGATTGAAAAAACGATTGTTTAAATAAAGGTGCGTCGATACTTTATAGATAAATTAAGGAGGTATATTTTTCCCTGTATATAATTGTGTAAACAAAATTTAATAAACAAAGGGATAAAATTTTGATAAAATGAAATATTTAATTACATAAAATACGACTTTAAAATTATAAAATTAACGGCTATAAACAATCTGTTAAATGTACGTACGAATAAAAGAGCCGCGCGGACATTGTAAATAGTATCATTCGCGCATCGAATTACTTTTCAAACATCGACCGTACTACCGAAAACAATCCCAACCAATAATTGGCACTATCGAAAACGGATGGGAGGTGGGGGAGGGGGGGCGAGCGAGGAGAGAGCAGGATGAGAGAAACGCGCAGCCGACAAATTCGTCCCCATCAACGGATTCTTTCGCGGCCGAGTTGCGGCTTAGCCGGCCTCGGCAATGATTTTACGCGAGAATCGCGAGCTGGGAAAGGGTAATTACGAAGTACGCCCGGTAGTTTCCGGACAAGCGTATAGAATCGATCGCCGAATCGATTAACGAATTCCGGTTCATTCTCATCCTCATTTTTTTTTTTTTTTTTTTTTTTTTTTTTATTTTTTACCGACGCTCGTATAAGCGACTATTCGATTGCGAGCAATTCAAGCCCGATGACTCGCGTTCTCGACGGTGTCGTGTATATGTTATTCGTTTTCCATCGTTATAACTCCGTAAGCTATACCTTTCTAACTTAACTCCACGCGAGAGTTTAGCTAACGTTTAATCGATGCCTTTCTCGAATAACGTGCTTACTTTTTTTCTTCTGAAATTTTCAAACGCAATTCGTGTGTGTTTGAAATTTATAAAAAAAAAAAAAAAAAAAAAAAAAAAGAAAAAAAAAGCTTTTATTTTCCATGGATTAGCCATTAAAGGTACGGATAGCACAACGGTCGTATATATATATATATATTTTTTTTTTTACGCAAATATCGAATATTTTATATTTTATTAATTTATATTTTGTTAATTATTAAATAAAAACATTTCATATTTTACAATAACTGTATAAGCAATTAACGTAAATGTGTAATTTAGTATAATTACTCAAAGTCTCACGATCGTAAATTTTGTAGATATTCTAAATGCGCGTTGAATAAATATGTATCATTTTTATTTCTTTTTTTTTTTTTTTTTTTTTTTTTTTTTTAATTATTAATTCTTCTTTTTACAAAAGGTTAAAATAAAAACGAAAATTATTCATCAGATTTTGTATAATTCCGTGCGTCAGCAAAAAATATGTAATCTCTTTATGTGAATAATTTTTCTTCGTGCATAAAACGTTAATTGCCAATTTTTTTTATATTAAAAAAAAAAAAAAAAAATAAATAATTTTGATAAACGCTTTATGATATTGGGTAGGATTTAATACAATTTATTCAATCAGACTACAAAATAAAGGGAAAAATTTGATATATTTTTAATATTTTTCCTTCTTTTTTTTTTTTTTTTTTTAAATTCAATTTTTCATTCATGAGACTTTACATTCGATATTATCGTTGAAATTAACAAATAATTAAATTGCGAATATAAATGCGAAAATTATTGCTGTAAAATGATTTTACTTTTGTCAGAAATTGTAAGCCTTTCTATTAACAAAAAAAAAAAAGAAATTTAATTATTATTTTTTTTTTTTTTTTCGAAATCATTTATTAGAGTAAAAAGTTTTAATATGCTTTTTTAAAACTTCAAAGTATAGCCAATAATTTTCAACTCACTGTTCATTTTTTAATATTTCAAAGTTAGTTACAAATAATTTATTTTATTTCGTAAATGAAATCGATATTATATATAATGCGTATAAATAAAACTTAAATTTGACATATTTTTTATTTTTATTAGACAATTTTTTAAATTAAAACAAAAAGAAGCTCAAATTTTTTAAATTTATTTATTTATTTTTATTTTTTATTTTTCGACTCGCGTCGCTCGATGCCATCGGGGCATCTTGAGTCGCGGCACAAGATCGCATTTCATCGAGCGAGCCGTTTACGCGCTTAGAGTATAGAGCGGCAGCGCAAAGACAGGAGATAGCGAAAAAAGAGCGCGCGACAAGCCCCTATCGCGCGTAAACCGAGCAAAAACCGAAAGAAAAGAGACGGAATTGAAACATTGGAAGCGAAGCGATAAATAAAATATGAGGAGCTCGCACGGAGCTCGCTTAAAATTTTTTTTCCCGTTCGCGCATAGCAATTTCACGAGTAGCCTTTCTTTATTTCTCGTTGGCGAGGAGGTAAATATAAAAAAAAAAAAAAAAAAAAAAAGACAAAAGGAAAAAGAAGGATAGAAAAGAGAGACAGAGTCGCAAAGACAGTGTTTACAACTCTAGAGTTGTACTAAATCTGGCGGAAGGAACAAGAGAGAGAGAGAGAGAGAGAGATATGTATAGATTACACGTGACTAGCGCGCGCACGCGTTCGCGAGGGGACGGAGTAGCGAGAGACGTGCACTCGTCGAGAACAACGACGACGATCTGTATAAAAGGATGCACCTGTGTGTAGGCGCGCGCGCGCGCCGCATGACAGGAGCTCCTGCGATCTTAATCTGAGTAGTCCGCGGCAAAAAGGCCGGCAGCTCAGAGAGAGAGAGAGAGAGAGCGCGAGAGAGAGAGAGGAAAAAACGCTACTAAGAGCAAAAGAGGAAGAAGTAGGGAGCGAGAGATCCGTCTAAGGAGAGTTAAGAGAAAGAGAGAAAGAGGACGCACATGGATCGAGACATTTTGAATAATTCATCGAGACTCGAGCGTTCTCTTCACTTCCATCTCTTTACGGATGAAGCCTTGGAGCCGACGCTGCCGCCGCCGCCGCGACTCGGCAACTCGTTTCATTCCATTTTTCGCTCCCTCTTTGTTTGTGTTACCATTTTTTTTTTTTTTTTTATTTTTTTTTTTTTTATATATATATATATATATTTTCTTCTTTTTTTTTCTTTTTTTCGCTCGTTGCAATCCACGCGGAAAACACGCGATGACACGTTGGATGGTAATAGTCGTAGTAACACTAGAATAACGAGAGCAGATTGGTAATAGTAGCTCAGCAGGAGAAACCGAGCGACCAAGTGGGCAATTAACGCCCACCCCTGACGCGCGTCCTGTGCAATTCCCGATTATCACGAAAATCACGAGCCTGGCTGAGAGAGAGAGAGAGAGAGAGAGAGAGAGCACAGGACAACGGTAGCGGGACGCAGAACTGGCCGCCGCTAATTAGCGTGAAGTGCTTTGGTGACAGTACGCGTTCTCGCGCTCGACGAGCCCGCATACGCACGTGCACACACACACACACATACACACACACACCTATACACATACACACACATATACACGGGCATTCGCACGCGAGTAGACGAGGGGATTAGAATTGACAAAGTCACGGGCGCTAACCGGACACTTTGCCTTCAATCTCGCTCCGGACGCGTCAATCAAGCCGGGCCGAACCCGTCACATATTATTTTCTTTTTATCCCTCGCCAATTTTCGGCTATCTTACGTGCGGTGTTTCCGCCAATCGCTCTCGGTATTTATCGATTCTCGATTATTCTCGATTTGTTTATATTATCGTTGTCGAGTATTCTCGATTCGTTTATATTATCGTTGCCCGATTGCTTTTTTCGGCGTGTTATAAAAATATTAGCCTGTGCTCGAAACGAAGACGATATTTTCAGAAATATCGCCAACGACGAACGCGTTTTACTTTTTATAAAGCTGCAATTTTCACGTTGATTAGTTTGTAATATGGTGTGGCGTTATTATTATAAACGCTATCGTTTTGCGCCAGTAAATCGCTCTTTTTATAAATTTGTTCGCGCTCATCTCGTTAAATGATTCATATGTTACGTATGTAAAAACCAGACGCTTTATTTAACAGAGCACATATATTATTATCGTTAAATTAATCGAAACGTTAACGTCTTATTTCGATTATTCATGAGCTGTAGCATTCGCATCGCATTAATAATTCGACTCTAAAAAACTTTAAAACTATTCCTTCGCTCTCTATTTAGTTTATCGTGAAAGTCTCCGCAATCTCAAAGCTCAAACGAAATCTTTGAAATTTCATCGGCAGATGCGTTTCGTCTCTGACGCAATGACTTTCATCGTATCATAAAAAAAAAAAAAACAAAAAAACAAAAAAACAAAAAAACAAAAAAACAAAAAAACAAAAAAACAAAAAAACAAAAAAAATAAGTCAAAGCCATAACGAACAGGACGAAACGGAAGAGAGACGATCGAGCCACGTGGATGTGGAAAAAGATACGAGACAATAGATACAGGTCGTCGTGGCACGTGACCAAGTTCTCCTTAGCTCGTCGCTAAAAAGCAATAAAGTCACTCACTGATCACGAGGCAAAAAGAGAGAGAAAGAGAGAGTCAGTCCGTGGAACGAAGGCGCGCACATAGAGAAGGATGTCTATATGGGATCATAATAAAGCTCCGTAGAGCTGAAGAGAGGGGGAAGTTCGGGACGAGTCGGGAGCACAACTCCGATATCGTGCCAGATAAACGTTGTCACGTGGACACTTGATCCCTCCTCGTAATCCCGACACGCGCCTCTCGTGTATATATTTGCAGCTTGCCGATTTTTTTCTTTCTCTCTCTTTCTCTCTCTTTTCCTCTCTTTCTTTCTATTTCTTGTCCCCTTTAATCCCGACATCTCTTTTAAACGAGATTAGAATTAATAACTCGGCAATATAAACTCTCGTAAAGATCGTTGGCGAGCGAGCCGATCGCGTCGCTTATCAAATTGTTTCGTCAATCTGTGCTTCCGAGCGACGACGTTATTGCTCTTGTTTCTTATATTTCTTTTTCGTCTTTTTTTCTTCATTTTTTAATATCTCTCTCTCTCTCTCTCTCTCTTTTTTCTTTCTTTAATCTTATATTTACAAATACATCTACATGTAACTTTCATTATACGTTTATGTGTTGCAGAATTAATTTGTCGCAACATTCGTTACTGCGCCAAGTATAGTAGTAATTAGTTTGTTAAAAAAAAAAGTTGGCGAAGCCGTATTTGGTTTGGTAAGTCGGCTTCGATCGCGTTGCCCGTTGAATTATCGAATTCTAATATTATCTTATTGAAAACTTTCGTTTCTTTGCCTAACGCGAATTCTTCTGAGGAAAAAAAAAAAAAAAATTTTAAATTTCAAAACGAATCAAAGTTACAGTATTATTTTCTCATATTTTTTTTCAACATTTAAAATAAATAAATCGACGGTTTTGCCAACTCTTTTTTCCTAAAAGAAAAAAAAATAAATAAATAAACGATAAAGAAAAATATAGAACAAATAAGTCAAAAAAAAAAAAAAAAAAAAAAAAATAATAAATAATAATAATAATAAAAAAAAAAAAAAAAAAAGAAAAGAAAAAAAAACGTAACGATAACTGATAAGCTATGTATATGATGGGTGATTTTAGTGGGGAACGTGTTCGGGGGCCGATGCGGCGCGGAGGCGTTGGGTCTCGGGCTGATGTCGCTTAACCCGGCCTACAGGTTCGCACTGCCCCCGGGGCTCGCTGCCAAGACCACCCGCTGCCTTGCATTCGACCAAGGTAGGCTACCAGCCATCTTCGTTATCGTTGTTTCTCTCTCTCTCTCTCTCTCTCTCCTTTCTCTCTTTCTCTCTCTTTCCTCTTACTATTTTTTTTTTTCTTCTCAGGGCTGACCATAATTATTATTATCATTTGCCTTACACTACAGCCGCCTCTGCATCTTCTTTCCTTCCTCATGTATATACTCTCACCCTCTCTTTCTCTCTGTATAATATTTTCCTTTACCTTGTATTGCGTATATATCTTTTACCTTAACCGCATTTGTTTTCACGGCGACGAGACACTCGGCACAATTATTGCACAATCGTAAGCCGCTGCTGCTTCATCTGATCGCTTGTTCTCTTTGTTAACGCACACACATACACACACACACACACACCCATATGCATATGTACACGCAAGTCTGATATCTCTCTTATCTACCCGACTCTCCTCTACCTCGCTTCGCGTATGTCCGTTAAATCAAACCAATTAACCCTGTAATTCACGGCTCTTATCTGCTGCTAACTCGTTCTGCGCTCTTGATATATTTACACGTATTGTTTCCTCCTGTTTTTTTTTGTCATTTTTTTTTTTTTTTTTTTTTTTATACTTTTAACTTTTAAAATTTTACACCAATTTTATACCAATTTTACTTTTAGAAATGAAAGGGTTTACTTTTTAACGTTGCTCATATTAGATATTACAGTTTTATCTAACGCAAAGCATGAATATTTTTTAATTTATATTTACTCTTTTTCTCACATTTTCATTAAATTGTTTTTTTTTTTTTTTTCTAGTTTTTCGATTCATGTCGATTAAAAAAAATTAATTACGATAACGAAAACAAAAATTAACTTAAAATTTAATTGAAATTTTGATATATTAAAATTTCAAAGAATAAACTAATATTTTATAGTATACGTTTGTATCGTATGTCAATTGATTAAAATTTTATTACTTGTACAGTTTCATATTTTTTGGAATTCGTTATTGAAATTTAATTATTATTACGTATATAAAACTATTAATAAATATCTCACGTGAAAATAAAATAATTAAAAGAAGTTTTAAAATTTCTCCTAAAATAAATCTCGTAAAATAAACGATTAATATTCAACGACGTTCAACAAATTTCTTTTTACCTTAAAAAATTATACATACAGATGCAATGGGAGAAAGCGTTATTCTTGAATTAAATTTTTCATGTTTGAACCTTATAAGCGAGCACTCAAACTCTGACTTTTTTATTACGGCACTTTTGACAGTAATAATTTCAGCGTCGACGGAAAGTTACAAGCGCGCGCAATAAAGTGCACACGTATGACATCAAAAGCAGATTCAATTCGACGCATTTACAGCATCATTCAAACCCTCTTTCTTTTTTTTCCTTTTTTTTTTTTTTTTTTTCAATATCAAACTATTATCTTTGCCAAAGAAATCTTTGTTACTTTGCAACCCGTTGATTTTTTAGACCAGTTTTTATACGCGATACGAATGAAAATTTTCGCGATCATCGCGAAGCTTATACTCTCTCGAATGTGGATATATTTATATATGTGTGTGTGTGTATGTATGTTGTGTATGTATACAAATAAATATGTATGTATGCACGCGGGTAAAAAAAAGAGAAAGAGAGAGAGAGAGAGAGAGTGAGTGAGTGAGGAGGGGAGGAAAAAAAGAGCAACCACGGATTTGTTTATATGGGCGCGCGCGGTTTCTATGAGTCGAACATTCGCTGGCTCTATGACAGTCGTCGAAAACATATTTCAATATCCGCTCCACTTTGTTCCGGCCCGGACGAATGCACGATTCCAATATTCATTCTACTCTGCGAGAGAGACCGGGCTGTTTTGAACGGCCGAACCACCGCTACCGTTCTCTTCCCCACCTTCTACCAACTTCGCTTACTCTCGCTTACTCTCTCTCTCTCTCTCTCTCCTCTCTCCTCTCTCCTCTCCCTTTTCGCTTTTTTGAAACTCGCACTGGGAATTTCGGCAAAAGCGGGGTGAACGAGCGGGGTGCGAGACGCGAAAGAGGGTGGGGGGGGGGGGGAAGGGGGCGAAGTGAAACGCAGTAACAGCGGCAGCAGCAATCACGTATTTATATAGTCGCACTGCGGATTCGGACAAAAGCACCTGCAGATTATACGCGCGGGCTTTCCGCGCCTGTATCTACCCCTCACCCCCTCTTCGCTCTGTCTCTCTCTCTCTCTCGGTCTCACCTCTTCGTTCGCTATCGTCTATCTCGCGTGCACTTTTCCTTCTCTTTTTTTTTTCTTTCTCTTTCCCTCACTCCTTGTTTCACTTTCTCGTTGACCATCGGTTTTTTCAAAATTATTTTATA
The DNA here is from genome assembly GCA_949987625.1 of Chalcis sispes. Taxonomy (NCBI): domain Eukaryota; kingdom Metazoa; phylum Arthropoda; class Insecta; order Hymenoptera; family Chalcididae; genus Chalcis; species Chalcis sispes. The sequence continues at coordinate 73,895,130 of OX465095.1, read as the reverse complement.
CGAAAATTTCTTTATTCCTCGTACCGGTATTTTCGCCAATAAAAATTGATGTTTTTAATTAAGGCGTTAATGGTGAACTACCAAGTCATCTGTATCATTCCTCACCAATCAGTATTTATCGCACTTTTCTTATTTATCAAACCTTTCGATTTTTATTCGACGTTTCGAAAGGCTTTTAAAAAAATTTCCGCGCTGCTTTTAAAACTTGTTCGTCACCGAAGCTAGAATAAAAAAGTTCAATTTTCGATCTGTAAACTATAGTTAAATGACGTTGCGAAAAAAGTAAAAAATATTAAACGTAAGGAAGTTAAAGTTTAACGACAAGAATATTTTATTATACCAAAGCACGAAGATCGGCGTTCATCCATCCTAAGAGCTCCACTTTATACTTCCACTGCGTACCAATCAACCGTATACCGTGCATATTATAAAAGAGAACCAAATAAAAAAGTAAAGATGTATCATATACACATGCATAAAAAGACGTAACATTATAAGAGCGACGGTAGATGAAAAGGAGACGCGCGAGCGCGCTTGTAAATAACCGAGTGACCGTTTCTCGCGCCGTTAAACGTATTATCCCAGGGCAAGTTTTTCCCTCTCCCACCTTACCACCTTCTCCTTTTACGCTTTGTCGTTTTTTTTTTTTTCTTTCTTTTTTTTCTTTTTTTCTTTTTATTTTTTTTTCTTTTTATTTTTACGGCTAAATTAATGTTCAGCCCCAATAAAACCGCGTTCCCTTCGCGATTTCAAAAGCGCGCGCCCGAAACCTCAAAGCGCCTCTCTCGACTCGCGCGAACTCTTCTTTACGGCGCATTTTATATCGTTTCCCCATCTTCGTTTCTCCTTCGTAAATGCTTGAAATATTCTTAGGGAGCACTATACGTTCTCGCGTTCGCGTTCGACATTCAAATTACGCGCCGAGCGATTTATCATTTGCCGCGCGCGCGCTTTTAGTCCATACGAAGACGTTATTATTATTCGTCTTAAACGTTGATCATTAACTAACGTAAGTGCGCGACTAGAGCGTTACCGAACGAGAATATTGTTTTGTAAGAACGCGAACTGCATCGATAAAGATTTGGATAATATTGTCAGAAAGTCAGAAGGTTTACATTTTAAAAATTATTACAATAAACAATCCGCTTATTTGCGAAAAATTTCTCGAGGCAAAAAATAAAGTTTACACATCAACATTTCGCATCGTCTCTTCGCATCGTATTTACGTTCGTTTGTAGAAAATCTCGAAGACAAAAAAACGACGCGCGTCTAAAATTTTCGAAATCCTCTTGACCCATAGTGCGAGTTGAGAAAAAAGCCAAGCAAATACTCGTATTTACGCTCATCTCCCAGTCAACGTCCTCGTTTCGTTCGCGACGCATCGAGAGAAAATCGTTGCCTGGATTGCGCGAAATTTGATTACAAGCCTCGCTTAAACTCTGGCTATTTTACGCGATCTTTGTGATCCCACGAAAGGCGCTGTACCCTAAATCGTTATTACAACCGTCGGCGGCTGCGTTGACTACTAGGAAAAACAGTATAGCGCATTAAGCGAGCAAATTGCCCCGCAGCGGCTTTAAAACATTCGCGATAAAAGAGAAACGCGACGCGTGCACGTAGAAGAAAGAAAGAGAGAGAGAGAGAGCGGTGTACTCGTCGTTAAAAATTTAACGCACATATATTTCGGGCTTAATTGCCTCGTAAGTTGGCCGCAAGTGGGCATCATCGAATGACCGGCTCGTATCCCATCGAAACGACTACATCAGCTGTTCTCGTCTTTTCGTTTGGATACACGTCTCGAGGAGGATTCACTGTGTCGAATGTCCTGGCTGCTTTCCTTAATTTATCGTCTCACTTCTCTCTCTATCTCTCTCTTTCTCTCTTTCTCGATTCTTCTAGAGCTTAAGAAAAATCGCGCTCGCGACTGTTTAACAAAAAGAAGAAAAGCTGCCGAGGAACTATTTAATTAAAGGTATACATAGTTCGTTCATTGGTTCGACTGGATGGCTCGTTCAAGTGAACGGCTGTTTTCGAGAGAGAGAGAGAGAGAGAGAGAGAGAGAGAGAGAGAGAGAAAGAGAAAAAGAGAGAGTGAGAGAGAAAGAAAGAGAGAGGGACGGTGGAGAATGAGCTTCCCTTTTTCTCTCGGTCTCGACGGCGGCTTTCTTCCGTGGAATATTTAATTAGTTTTTCCATGAGTTCGGCGAGCATCGCACGCGGTTATAAATGTTAATTGCAGATGAAGTGGTAATAAGAAGCCCGGGGAGTCGACGACGAGCTCGTCGGTTCTTCTTTTCCCCCTCCATCCTTCTTTATAACGTCGCGCGAGTTGCCCTTGATTTCCGAGCCTCTTAATTCTGGAAGTACTCGAGAGCAACCCCGCTGCTGCTCAAAGCTCGAAGACGTTCACGGGAAGAGATATTGCCGGATGACTTTAAAAAAGTGAGGACGGTGAAAAAACCGCATGAATTTTTGAAAAATAATTAAAAAATAGTTAAAGGTCGTCTGTCGCAAACTCTGGTGTCAAGGTCGCTCCCAAGAAGTCGAGGGGAAAAAATCAGTGACGGATTCTTCTTTTCGCTCGGAAATAAAAGAAAGCGAAAAAAAGCAAGAGAGAGAGAGAGAGAGAGAGAAGGACGAAGAGCAGGGAGAACGGAATTTAATTAAGTAAAATTATTGTCGCAACCGGTGAGAAGAAAAAGAAAATCAGCAGTAGCAGCAGCAGCGGTAGCGACAGAAGATGGAGGCAGCCAAAGGTGCCAACGCGTCTCGAGCTGTATACGAAAAAGACTACGCAAAGAGAGAGAGAGAGAGAGAGAGAGAGAGAAAGAGGAAAAGAGAACATCGCTAGGAGCTCGCCTCGACTAAGGGTGTAATGATCTCATTCCCCGATAAAACAAAGTAATAGAAAGTAAACGAATTCAGAGAGCACTTGCTGAGACCCGTTAGCACTCTTTTCTCTCTATCTTTTTCGTCCTTTGAAGGGCCGGATAGTTGAAGGCGCTCGCCTTCTTTAATTACCTCGCGCTTCGCTGCCGCTTTCTCCTTTACTTTAATTAAGAAATACGGAAATCGCAAAGCGACACGAGCTTGTGAGAAAAAGAAAGAGAAAGAAAGAGAGAGAGAGAGAGAGAGAGAGAGAGAGCACGGAGGAGTTAACGAGAAAGATTACGCGTTCCCCTTCTCCTCCTTTATACTTCAATTTTTTCCTCCTCCGATGGATTTTTATTTTTATTTTTTTTTTATTTTTTTTTCATCCTAGAGAAAAAGGAAGGAAACTACATAGCTGGGAGAAGAACTAGAAAGAATTTCGATTAGGGAAGGAGGAGAATCGCTCTTTTTTTCTATCTCGAGTCTCGTCTTCTTTAAAGTTCTCACATCCGTGAAGTATACGAGACACGTGCAATCACGTGGAACAACGTCGAGCGAGCGACGACTCATTTCCCCCTCGCTCCCTGAAAAATAATAACTCCCTTCTACGATACGACGACCCAACAAACGTCAAATTTTCTTTTCTCGCATGAGGAAGAAAAAAGAAAATATGAAAGTAAAGCGGCTTTGCTTACAAGATGAATGATTTATTAAACACATTTACGTTCTTCTTCATTTATTCATACGCGTGTTTGAATTTTTATAAAAGTTAAAATTTTTTTTTTTTTTTTTTTTTTTATGTTTTTATTCAAAATTTACAAATAAAATTATTTGAGGGATTTATTAAGTTGTTAAAATATTTAAGATTTAATTTTGAAACAATTTTAATCATATCCTGCAATCTATTTCTATTCGTGTGCTACTCATCGATTCTTGTCAACGTGTGACTAACTTATGGAAAATTAATCCAAGTGGCAATCATTAAGTTTGACGTTTAATCGATCAAAAGAAGCTTAACGATAGAAAATAATTTTCGATTTTACTTAATTATAAACGAATGATATTAGCTTGCTTCCATTTTAAGATTGTCTTTTGAAAAATATATTGATTTCCGTCGTATTTCAAAAACACTCTTATTACATTATTTATTTTCCTTACGAATCGTTTTCTTTATTTTTCTCTTCGTTGGATGAAAAATTCTAAGCCACGCGAAAAAAAAAAAAAAAAAACAAACAAAAAAAAAAAAAATTCTTTCTCCCTTCTCGGCGAATTTGTCTTACCTATTAAATAAATACCCCATCTCTATGCCACCACAATCTCCTTACGCGTAATCTATAAGATCGAGCATTTTCCCTGTAAACGGGCAATACCGTCGCGAGAGCCCTTTTACCAATTTCAATTCGCATGTACAGCAGCTATGCGCATCCTTCAACGCTCTAGATACACGCATGTGATATACATATACATTGGCACGAGAATACCTACACGTACGCCAGAGACGTCTTTCTAACTCGTACTTAGCGCTTCCCCTCTATTTCGCGAAATCGGCTCTCATCTCCCGCGGACGTTCTCTCCTTATATCTACGCGGGATTTACGTCGGCGTTTGGGCGCGGACGAGAAAAGCAAGAGAGAAACCCGAGTACAAGCATAATCACGAGGCGTTATTACGTATTTGTCGCGTTTTCTCTCGTTCGCGCGTGTAACGCGTCGAGCCAACGCACCAATCCACATAAGCCCAGCACCGGAGCCTCGCGATAAGCGAGCCGTTCGCTCCCTTCCGATAACGTTAGCGCGCCCGCGCGCACACACGAGTTACAATCCTCGGCTAACGTAATCGCACGCGCGCGCTTCTTTCCCCCCCGCCCCTTTTTTTTTCCTCCCAAGCTTTAAATTTTCGTCGATTTTCTTTAAAATCTTCGGGCGCGTAGCCGCTTTTCCCCCTGCGTGAAAACGTATGGGTTTAAGCGCAGACGCGCGCGCGTCGTCACCCCATATATATTGCGGAGAACCGTAGATAGCCGATAACGTTGACGGATAGGCTAGAAGAGAGAAAAAAAGGACGATCGGGCAGGCTTGTGTTTCGAGATTTTTCCAACCGATCGGCATTAGCATTTTAAAACGGGGCCGAGCTTTTGGGAGGAGACGGACGAAAAAATAAACAAAAATAAAAACAAAAAAACAAAAAAACAAAAAAAAAACAAAAAAAAAAACAAAAAAAAAAAAAAAAAATAAACCAACAAAAGGGAGAAAAAACGTAGAGGAAAAACAAAGTGAAGGGTGCGAGGTAGACAAGATAATCCGCGAAAAGACGATCGCGACGATCATCGATCTGAATGGAAAGAGGGAGGAGACGCGAGTTACGCCGCGATACGAAACGGACGAGCCGCAACCGCAACAACTGGCACGTGTAAGCCCGTTTAACGCGCCCGTTTAACGCGTAAACTCGAGGATTTTACCTGATTTAGCCGTGTAATCGTGCTCGATTTCCTCGTTGCCGCGAAATTTTTCCACTCCGCGTTTAATAAACACGACTGGATTTAATAAGCCCGATGCCGAAAAAATTCGTCGCCCATCTACCGCCTATTCTTTCTTTTTTTATTTATTTATGTTACCTTTTTTTTTTTCATCCTTCTTCATTTTTCTTCGTTTTCACCGGCCGCTTTATTTCTCTTTCCATCGTCGCACCTTGTCGTCGTGTCAATTTCACCCAATCGTCCGCTTCGTATTTTTTATTAAATCAACCGAGATAAAGAAAGAAAGAAAGCCGGCTTTCTCCGATTCGGCATAACTCCGAGATATTACAAAGGTGCGGCACGGGGGATGAAAGAGAGAAAGAGAGAGAGATAGATAGATAGAGAGAGAGAGAGAGAGTGAAAGGGAGAGAGTTACGCATCGAGCAATATGGAAGATCATATGTCATGCGAAGGAATTCGGCGGGCGGCCACAAGCAGCGCGGGCCGCAGATTGAATTCCGGGGGTTAGCTCCCGCGTATGTGCGTCGCCGTCGCCACAACTGGCTGTTACGGGCGCACAGCTATCGCGCCCGTTTACACCGCGCCTCCGCAAACGAATATAAGCCGAACGAAACGGCCGCGATGTGTGCACACGCGCGTATATGTGGCTATGTGCACATACACGGATATATGTATGTATAGGTACGCGGCAATTCGGTAAACTGCGCGTGCGAATGTACGAGGTGAGGAGAGGGAAACGCCGCACGCCGAAGAACAAACGTACAACGCGCTAATCCGACAAGCCAAAGCTATAAACCGGATGTAGTCGCGTGCTCTTCGTCCGATCTCTCTTTCTCTCTCCCTCGCTCTCGTTGCGTGTTAATCGATTCCGCGGCGTGTGTCTATATACACGTGGACGAAAAGCTGCGTACTCGCGGTCCACTTGTCTCCCTTCTTTATTTTCCTCCTTTCTTTCGAACAAGCTGCTCGTTCGATCTCTGAAAGAAAAGAGAAGAAGGGGGTAGGGTAAGACGGAGAGGAGGAGAGAAGGGGAAAGAAATGCCGGGAGCACGTATTACAAGTCAAGCGTGCTTCGAGACAGAGAGATGGAGAGACTATACTCTTTGTCCGAGGCCGGCGATATATATATATACGCGAGGGAAAATCACAACGAAAGGGAGAGAGAGAGAGAGAGAGAGAGAGAGAGAGAGAGGGAGGAAGAGAGAGAAGAACGACACGACGGGATTTATTAGAGCGGCATTCCTTCCTTCCACCGACGTATATAATGCTTATTTTAAAAGCCAGCAAGCTCGTACATCCCCGTCCACATCTCGAAATAGAATTCTAACTCGCGATGGACGAAATCACCGTTAGCGGATATTGGGAAAGGCTGACACCGCGCCTTGCGTTTACGCGATTTCAAATAATTAGCTTCGTTGCTTGGTTCGCGCGAACGAGCGATAATACGGACGTGTTCGAGCGCTTTTCATTTTTTATGCGTGTATCCAAGATGTAATCGAGCAAAGTAGCTGTGACAAGCCACTCGTATATATAAATATATATTTATGTGTGTGTGTGTGTGTGTGTGTGTGTGTGTATGTGTGTATATATATGTATATATGTGTATATTCCAGTTGCTAAGCGAGAGAAAGAGAGAGAGAGAGAAGGTGGGAGTAGAAGGGATGAAAAAGACGAGAGGAGGGGTAAAACCGCGATGGCTCGCACGGTACACGCATCAATCACCGCTATTTTAATATCGGCCGTGCAACACAATAGCGCCGCGAAGTTATATTTCCTACCTCTACTCCCTCGCATGACTGTATACGCGCGCTCGAATTTTTTTTTTTTTTTTCGTTCTTTTTATTTATCTTTTTTTTTTCCCCCATTCTTCTTTTTACGGCGAATTCCTTTAATTTAATCGCGCTTCCTTTCGCCACGTCGTCCTTGTAACCCGACGTCGATTTGCTCGTCGCTGCATCGAGTTACGTGAAAAAAAAAAAAGGGGTGGAGGAAAAGCAAGGTTACTGTATCGAGGTATAGGGAAGAAAAAATTTATCAACGTCGTGCTGCGCATCGTTGGTATGTAAGTCCGTGACAACTGTTGTGGAATGTTGTGGGCTGTGTCGAGCGAGACCGAAGAATTATTGCTGCGATTATCGTGTCGTTATGAAGACTTGTATAATTCAAAGGTTTATGTTGCGTTTGTCGATGCAATTATCGATTTTAATTGTAGAAGTGCACGGTAGAAATATTAACGATAATAATTCGGAAATCCGAAATATTTATGAAATGAGCTTCAACATTGAATCGTTGTCACGTGAAATTTAACCTATATATATATATACGTTTGATTAATATTTTTACCCCCAAAGTTGGACAAGAGCAAAACTTCTCGACGAGTAGTCGCGCGAGTTTATTGCTAAATAGTCGTGAGAATAACCACGAGGAATTCGATATAAAAGTATAACCCAATATATTTATCCCAAGCGTGTCAAGCTTTTGCCGTCAGGAAGAAGAAAATTTTCATCAAACGTCTCATATAAACGTCCCCGAGATTACGTTTAACTGCGCGATTATTCTTACGAAAGACAAGGAAAGAAGAAGTGGAAGAAGAAAAAAATTGTCCCGGTGATCCTCGCAACTACTCGAGTAAACTTTTTTCCTCGGCTGCGTGAAAATCTTCGCGCGACGCTCCCGCTATGGTAAGAAGAGCAAAGGGGGAATGAGGAAGGAGGAGGTGGGGGGGGGGGGAGAAAAGAAGAGCCCTCGAGAGCTCGCTCGTCGAGGAGTTTACAGGCGTTGCGCACATACAGTTCGCTACTCGTGGTGTTCTGTGTGCGCAGCGCCTCGAGGGTTGGGGATAGATGGATGTATCTCGTAAAGCGAGTCAGCCGACAAATACAAATTCCTCCGGTCGCTCGCTCATCCTTGCTCTCTCTCTATCCCTCTGTCCCTTCCTCTTTTTCCGCATCGTCCCGCTCACTTGGCGGGTTACGAGGGTGTTAAACCGCCTCATCCTTTCTTGCTATTTTGCTTACTTTCTCTCTTTCTCTCTCTCTCTATCTCTTTCTCTCTCTTTCTTGTTTTCTGCATATTTTTAAAAGTAAAAGAGAGAGTGAGAGAGAGACAGAGACAGAGAGAGAGAGAGGTGAATGGTCCAGCTGTTCTCTACGCCGAAGGTTGAAAACGCGAAATGCAAAACGGGGTAGGCAGCCGGGCTGTCTCCATTATCGGCTGCTTTCAACGCGAAATCTCCGTTGAATGATTTACGGGAGTCGAACGCGCGCGCGCGCGGCTCAATACGAGTCGTTTGGATTATCAGTAACCATTTTGATGGGAAAACATTTTTTTTTTTTTTTTTTTTTTTTCATGCTTTTTTTCAATCATTTTTTTCTTCTTTTTTTTTATTCTCGGCGCGAATTGCCCACGCTTTTCGTCCACATTTGTGCAATTTCAGTGATCAAAGGCTATATAAAGAGCGAGCGAGAGACATAGAGAGAGAGAGAGAGAGAGAGAGGGCCAGTTAGAGTTAGAGCAAGAGAGAAAGTGAATGAGAAAGCTACGAGGCAACCGAAATAATTTGTCGAAAGCAAAAAAAATATATGTATGAGTGTGTGTGTGTGTATTTGAATAAAAACACGATTTACAAAAAACATATTCCTTGAATAAACAGAATCGATATATGAATATGATGTCTTTTAAATAAATGACGCGATCGCTTTCGAGGACATGTGCGCAGGTGATTAGCATATAAATCCGGCATTTTTCGTAACGCGGAAGCGCGTAAAAAAAATATTCTAATTTATCGCAAAATTTAATATAATTAAAATTGAAATAAAAAATTTTAAGACGCGATATTAAATAATATAAATTTAAAAAACAAGGAAAAAAATTTTACAAACAAAACAATCGATTTATCAAACCAAGCAGAAAAATAAAATGAAAATCACACGGGTATGTATCTCGCGGTGCGTATATCAACGATCTCTCGTTATCGTCGTTATCATTACATTGACAATAATATTCTCTGCTGTCTCTCGGCGAACGACGTATTTCGGCGCTGGAATCGGATAGAGGGACACACGGACGATTTCCGATTCACGTGTATAACATTGCAAAAGATTTCCCATAACGCGCCTCGTATATCTATATCCGTAGCGTGTAAAATTGATACCTCTTTCCTGCTTTCCCTTTGAAATATTTGAGAAACAAAAGTTATGGAATATTTGATTGACTTATTAGCGTCGATTTTAATCGATTTTATAAACTATTAATCTTTGTTATTTTTTTTTTATCTTTTTTTTTTCTTTGTCTTTTTAGTTTATTTTTATTAATAAATAAAAGTGCTACTTTATTGACAATTGCTTTAATCGATAAAATGTTTTCTTATTAGCTATAATAACGTGATAAATTAACGCTTTTGTAAAATTGTTTGAAAAAAAAAAAAAAAAAAAAAAAAAAAAAAAAAAAAAGAATGTAATGCGAACTAAAATACTCTAAATGCTATGGAAAAATAAAATTATCAACATTATTTTACTGGTTACGGTTATTAACGTAAAAATAAACTATTTTATTAGCTATTTTCGTTTAATATCGACAAAGCAATTTTAATGCTAGATTTTACTAAAATATTGCGAGAATTCGTATTAGAATTCAAACATTTACATGACATCAAGCACATGCCATACAATTCACATAGTTTCCGCTATATACTTGATGTAATGCGTCGTATAACTGCTATTCCAACGATATTCCCTTTTTTCTTCTTTTTTTTTTTTTTTTTTTTTTTTTCTTTATTTCCTGTACTTCTGTAAAATTAAATGAGAATTTAAAATTTATAATTTTCGTATGCAAATCGTATATGTATATGATTAAATTTCATTGTTTTCATCAAAATGTATATAATGAAAATACAAGTACTGAAAAATAAAAGCGTTCATTAACAAAAAATTATCGTCGATTGCGATATCAATTTTCAAACATAAATATTAAAATTATACGTTTAATATTACTTATTAAAATGTCCTTTTGCATAAAAAAAAAAAAATTTTTTTATTAATCAAAAGAGAACAATCAGTTATTTCAACTTTCGTACAATTTGCATAAACATTTACTTTAATTTTTTTTATTTTTTTCTTAATGTCTAGAACAACGCAGTTAAAGCAATAGATTAAAAGATGCGAGTTCGGCCGCAACGTTTTTTAAAGTACATTCGATTGACAACGGGATGATTGAAAAAGTCCAACGATTCGTGGAATCCACGCATTGAGTAAGCGCCACACGTGGCGTTCGTGATAATTCTGTTAGCAGCTCGGCACTCGTCGCGACAACGTCAACACTCATTGACTGAAAACTCATCGTTGTTAAAGAGAAAAAAAAAGGAAAGGAACAAAAATTTAACAAAATAGAAAAAAAAAAATATGTCGTTATGTAAAATCGCCGAAAAAAATATTTTCTAGAAAAAAAAAAATTGCTTACGAATGCATAAGTATATAACGTATTACCGTAGACTCTTAAACACGAGTTGAAAAAAAAAATGAATAGAAAAAAATGTAAAAAAAAAAAAAAAGGACGGGAGAGAGAGAGAGTAAGTGAGAAAGAGATAGAAAAACGAAAGAGTCGAGTGTCGGTAGCGATGAGGGGCTTCAATTATGTTCCTATGTACAATATCGTTGCGCAAGCTGGCGCTCAGCGAACTCTCTCTCTCTCTCTCTCTCTCTCGGCCAATATCGTTTTATTTGACATTAAACTCATTTCGGGATACATTCGTTATTAATTAATAAAACGCGAGGTGGAAGCTACTCTCTGTCTCCCTCTCTCTCTCTCTCTCTCTCACACTCACTCACTCACGTGCAAGCGTATGACCGCTAGAGTGAACCTAGCGGCGACGGCGGCGGCGGCGGCGTCGACGGCAGCAACGACACAGCGCTATCGAGTTTAAAGGGAGCTCAATTCGCTTGTGTGAGCGCTGATTGACCTCTCCCTACGATCTCTCGCTAACAAGTTTTCCCCTCAAAACTGCCCTCCCTTCCCCTCCCCTATCTCCCTTCGCCTTGGCGTTCGAACCTCCCCGCGCGTCTATGTGCGTGCGTGTGCGTATTTTCGTTTAATAATTCCATGATGAGTGCGCGTCATTTTTCACCAATTTTACATGTATATCAGAATTTGCTCATATATGTATGTATGTATGTATGTATGTATGTATGTATGTATGTATTTATGTATGTATTTATGCAAGTATGTATATACATATACACATATTTATAGTTTTACATGTGAGCGTTTACATCCACGTAGGTGTATGCGCGTATATAAATATCGCGGGAAAGTAAATTTTGCGCATTTCGACAATGTTGCACGTGTCCCTTTATCGTCGCTAAACGTGCTGACTGCCAAATGTCCTCTTCTCTCGCCGTTTTAACTTTTCCGCTTTTAATAAATATCTCACTCTCTCTCTCTCTCTCTCTTTCTCTCTGTTTCAAATAAATACGCGCAAATACAACTGCTTTCCGCGGCTATGGAAGATCCACGTCGATTACCATTGCAAAGAGACTGCTCTTGTTCCTCTGTTAGCTTTCTTTTATACTTTTTCTTTCTTTTTTTTTTTCTTTTGTCCCTCGTACTCGCGAAAACGAAGCGCGAACGTCTCGCGCGCCGAGAAAAGTAATCAGATATCCGCGCGAATATTCTCCGGCTGGTTCTCTTTTCCGTTAATTACTAATAATATTCAGAGAGCGCGGCGGTTAGCGAGTCGGCCGAAAGAGCCGTGAAAAATATACAACGAGGGCGAGATACGCCGTCTCTCTGTCTGCTCTCCGAATTTCCATAGGCAAACAGAGAGGGAGCGAGAAAGAGAAAAAGAGAGAAGAGCGTCGAGAGCGGCGCAAGAAAAATGAATAAAATTACGAAAGGAAAAAGAGAGAAAAAGCTAGGAAATTTTCGACTGCTCAGCTTTCGTCGAGCGAACGAGCGAGAAAAAGACGGCGTGAATCAGCGCGCGGGTGTCAGTTTCGTGACGTCGTTGTAGAGAAGAGTGTGGGGAAAGAGTGGGTTTAGCAACCCTCCGCTCAGCTCAGCTGTCTTTGCGAAAAAAAAAAGGAAGCAAAAAAGCCGGGACGGCCTTTGAAAAGTTCGCGCTATGTGTGTTCCGAACGAACGAGCGAGAGAGAGAGAGAGAGAGAGAGAGAGAGAGAGAGAGAGAGAGAGACGAAGGCATGGAAATATCGGTAGCAGCCACGGGCTATTTAAACCGTCGGCGCGTCTGATCTTGGAAACGGCGCGAGGTACGTGGCACCTTGTACATATACATATACATATACATATACATATGTATATATATATATATATGTGTGTGTGTGTGTGCGCGCGCGTGTGTGTGTGTGTGTGCACATTGTATCCGTATGCGTGCGCGAGGGAGTATAGGAAAGGGTCGAGTACGACGTCGACGACGACGTCGACGGGTTGAACGATGCCCGGTATAAGTCAGAATGCGGACAGCCGCGCGGTTTCGAGGGATGAGAAGTTTAAATGGCTCGTCCGTATGGTGCGCCTCTCTCTCTCTCTCTCTCTCCTTCCCTTTTGCTTTCCGCCAAACCGAGTATCAAACGTCGTTTCTCCGTCGCTCCTCTCTCCCGACTACCTTTCGCGACTGTAGTTCGTAACACACACCGCGTTGTGCAATTTGCCTCGCGCGACTAAATAAACCGTGTTATTTTTTTTATTTTTCTTCTTTATTTTGTTTTCTTTTTTTTTGTTTTTTTTTTTTTTTTTTTTCTTTCTTTTCTTTATTATGATTTTCTTTCGCAAACGTAAAGTGCACCGCTCGAGGCGCTGTTTCGAATGTGAATTTTCGTTGGACTATATACGGTTGAGCGGTTTACCGCGCGATGTATAAAGGATCTTGGAATGGGATCGGAGGGTTTCCTAAAATCAGTAATCGACCCTTGCTCCGACTGATACGTCATTATTCATAAGGGTAAGGTTACCCGTTCTAACTATAATGAAATCGACGAGGAGAGTAAGTTCAAAGTTTAGCGAACGAAAACAAATCCTTTGTTTAACTATAGTTAATCCTCAATCGTATTGTAACTGGAGTATTTATATTCGTAGCAAAAGCAACATTGCAATTGATTTTTATCAGTTAAAACAATAGTCTCGATTATTTTCATCATTTTAATCGGCGACGCTGGTAAGTTCCTCAAAATTTCAAGCTCCTTCATACATCTTACTGGCAGCTATAAGGTTTCGCGTCTCGCGCTCGTAGAAGGGAAAGGATCTCGCGGCGCGGCTTATCATTTCGGCAAGTTCCCTCGATTTCTCGCATCTGTGCCGCGAGTGAGCCGGCAACTTTAACGCGTTAGTCGGAATCGCTTTTCCAGAACGTTATAGAAGAAAGAGCAGAGAATCTCGATATGGACTATTCCACGCGCGCGATTTCATAATGCTTTGCGCGCTTATTGCCTCCTTCCGAAAACTTTCTTCCCTTCGGCCAGCTGACACGCAAAAACATAACACGCCGAGGAAATCTCACGCACACGCGCACGCTTTATTTCTTTCGCACGCGGGCGTTTAACCCAACAAATTACCCAAACTCGGATGATACAAAATCGCGCGGAATGACGAATGAGAAATCGTCTCTCGACTCTCTTACATATGAATGACGTGGCGCAAAAAGTCGAACGATAGAGAGAGAGAGAGAGAGAGAGAGGAGGAGAGTGGACACGCGGCGATTAGCAGCGTCGAGGTCAGCCCACGCGGTGTTGCTGGTTAACTCGCACAACCCCCTCCCCCACCCTCCCTCCAACCTTTTCCCACCCAATTCACGTCCTCCCTTTACCGATCGTCGCCTCGACACGAAACTGCAGCTGGACGCTGTCTAATCTTTCCTCGATTATCGTAGTCGATGTAAATCGAAGCTTTCTCTCGACACGGCTTCCGTGATGATGTGTGTGTGTGTGTGTGTGTCTGTGTGTCTGTACGTATATACGCAAGATTTTTTTATCGGATATTGCGGTTACGGAGATAATTACCGAAAATGTCGATCGAACGCATACTGATTGTAATTTTAGAATTAAAGTTACAACGGCTTAACGAGATTTTGCGAATTGCTCAATCCGTTATCATTTTTGTCTAATTTTAATTCTGTACAACATTTTTATCAGATTGCCAACGAAATATTAGAATGTTTATAATTATAAACAAGACGCTGAAATTTTTAAACACTCAATTGATTATCGATTTTGAGAAACAAAGAATACAAAATATCATTCGAGAACTTTCGAGGCACAATCCCAATAACCATCGATACGTGTTTTACGCTTGACGCGTCTCTGCGTCAACATTGACGGACGTGATTTTTGCTCGTTCTAAACAAAAGAAGCCCCATAAATTTTCCTTACGGTCATTTAGTCGTTGCGGTTACTTAATTACAAGAAGACGAGCTCGCACAAAATGCCGATGCTCCGAGAGAGAGAGAGAGAGAGAGAGAGAGAGAGAGAGAGAGAAAAGCTTGCGAAAACTACGTTAACTCTAATCCCGTTAACCGATCGATCGATCGCGTTTACGAGAATGCCATTCTCTTAATTGTACTTCAACTTCGCAGTTTCTTTATTCGAATTCGTTTTTCTGTTGTTTTTCTCTTCTTTTTTTTCCTTTTTTTCGTGCGTATTTTTCCCCCCGTCGTTTCTCTTTGTTCGCTTGCGTGAGTATACACAAACGTAATTTTTTTTTTTTTTTTTGCTGGGTGCAATTGAAAATATAACATAGCTTGTACATTTCAATGATTGTCAATGTGGATTATACTTTACACGGAAATTCCAATCGTAATATTCATAAAGCGTTTTTTAATAACGACGATGAATAATTATACGCTTTTCATTAGAGCGAAATCGATTAAATGGGGAAGGAAAAAAAAACTTTTATTACCTATATTTCATTTTAATTTCCAAAAAAAAAAAAAAAAAAAAAAAAAAAATTATACCGTAATTCCCATTTCCACAAACATTTTATTATAAAAACCAAAATAAAAAGAAAGAGCATCGTACTGATCAATTTTCCCATTAAACAAAAATGTGAGAAAAAGAGTATATATGCTCGCGGAAAAGAGAGAGAGAGAGAGAGAGAGTGGGTGAAGAATTGCCAAGAAATCCTTTGGACCGTAATTGCGCGATAAGAAAGATTTGAAAGCGTTTAAAATTAGTTGAGTATAAATAAAATTGAGAAGGGTACGTAAAAGTAAAAAAAAAAAATCATCAAACGCTAGACCTCTACTCTCAAAGAAAGGATGGATGTGTATACACTTATATATGTGTATATGTACTCGTACGTATATATACATATATATATATATATAAACACGTAAAAAATCGTAGCAGCGTATAACGAGACGGGAGAAAAGTGGCGTAAAAGAGGTGAAGTGGCGGCAAAGGGAAAAAATAGAAACGAGAAAAAAGAGACACGCGGAAGAAGAAGAAGAAGAAGAAGAAGAAAAAGCGAGCCCAAGAGGAGGAGGAAGGAACGAGGAGAAGCGGATCTCTCGCGGTCTTCACACCGTAGTTCTGCGCGTCTGGCGCACTTTTTGCCGAATCGTTTCGGCGTGAAACGAAACGGAAATGCCTGCGGGATCTCCTCGGCGCTTTTAAGAGACGTCGTCTTCGAGTGGAAAGAGTAAGCCGAGCGGAGCTTAAAAATACGCAATCTTGCTACCCCGTCATGCCGAAAAATTGAAATACACGTTGTTGGCCTCGATCGCTTTACTACTCGTCGTCGGTTGCTCTTCTCAGACCCTTTGATATCGTTTACCCATAATCATTTAATTTTGCCAAAGGTTCGCGCGCGTGCGCACTTGTGTGCCGCTATGCTTATTTCAAGCACGCCACTCTGGCTAGAAGTCGTTTTATCCAGCGGAGATTTCACGGCTCGCTCGAAATTCGATAAGTATTTCGCGTGGTTACATTATTAAATAAATTTAAGTTTTTCAAAATTTTATACTTTGAAATAAATAATATTATTGGTAAATATATTTTACGATGCCCCTGCATTAACAAAATTATAAAGTACATATACGTACGTAAAACATTCGATCGCCTGCGCTTTAAAGTTTTTAACCCAAGTATTACAAGCAGCGATTTTGTACCAGAGAGATTATTACAGTGAGTTATTTATAATTAACATTTCAATTAAAATCTGAATATGGCAAGCTCTTTTCTCTCTAACATATGCTGAAATTTTGTTAAATTTTCAGCAAAGACCTTTAGGCAGTTATTCTTCGGTATTTCATGAATAATTATATGTTGTATAAATTTCGTCGATTTAATTCATTACAAAATATTCATAACTAATCATAATAAACAACGATACCGTTTTCCACGCGGAAAATTATTAATATGTCTAAAAGTTATTATAATGAATATTGAAAATATCATTTATTACCAGTTAAAAAATTTTATTCACAATTGCAATTTTTTTTTTTTTTTTTTTTTTTTCATAACATTTATTAAAATCTTACGATAATTCTATTTATAAATTAACGTCGACAATGTCAAATGCAGCGTTAAAATAAGCAACAAGATGAAGGAAAAAAAAGGATCCGGATAAAATTAAGAAATGTAAAAAGACGCCAGGGTCCAACGATTCGAACAATAACGTCGGTTGCAAGGCACTTTCCATGCAAACTAAGCCTCCGTTATTTCCTCGGCTCCAATCCGTCGATTTCGATCGGTTATTGAATCGTTAAGCCCGCGCCTCGCTCTCACAGCCGCGAGAATAAAAAGATATCTGCATAAGCGCTTGGGAGGACTTATTTTCACCGTTCTGGTGAAAAGAAAACGTACCGAGATCTATTCTTTAGAAAAGTCAGCTCGTAAAAGAACCAAAGGAAAAAGAAATAGAGAAAGAAAGAGAGAGAGAGAGAGAGAGAGGGAGGGAGAGGAAGGGAGAGCGAAGAAGACGGCACGCGAGCACCGAAGCTGCGAATAATATTTCGCGACGGTAAAATGTGTCAAGCGGGTGATCCCGGGCTGACATTTGAATACAACCAAGGGGGTCGAAGTGTTAGTCGGCATTATCGTATACACAGTCTACTCGAAAGCACGAAGCCCTTACCTCTCGAGGGTTATTTCAACGAGATCAGCCGGGATACAATATTTATAAAGCTTCGAGGAGGAAACAACAGACGCGTCGATATATTCTTGCTCGCGATGAGGAGGTGAAGGAGGAGGACCTCTTGTACTTTTTTTTTTTTTTTTTTTTTTCTGTATTCGTCTTCATATTCTTTACCGCCTAGACTGTCAATCTCTCTCTTTCTCTCTCTTTTTTTCCGTGTCTCGTTTACGCGTATCTTTTGTTCTCCTTCTAAGCAAATTCATTTCTCTTTCCAACGTTAGGTTAACGCGAAACAGGCTCGCGCTTCATTTTCGGGTCCTTAAACAAGCTACGTAATATATATATATATATATATATATGTGTGCATGGATCGGAGGTGTATAGCGCTCCAGTGTGATGAGACGTAAAAAGAAAAGAAGCGGAGAGAGGAGCGGTTTAACGAGACCTCTTGACGGGGCACGGAACGATCGTGTGTGGGATTTAACGGTCAACGAGTCGAGCGCGACGCAAATCACGTCACTCCTGTTTTTCTTCTTCTTCTTCTTTTTCTCTTTCTGTATGACAAACAAGCCATTCGCGAGTACAGAGCGTTTACTTATAAACAATGCGTGTAAAAAAAGCCGCGTTTTCATACAAGCGCGTAATACATACACGTATACGTATACTTGATTGTGCATTTTTTTTTTATCACTGCCCCAAATCCCGCGGAGCCGATCGTAAACTTAGCTACTAAATACCGCCATATAACGTCGGACGCGGCCGACTGCTTTAACGATCCAACCCGTTTCCTTTAACCGAAAAGAGGCTTCTTTTTTCCTTTCTTCTTCCAAGCTTTTCTCTTGTCCTCTTCTCCTCTCTCTCTCTCTCTCTCTCTCTTTCTTTCTTTTTTTATTTCATCTCGTCTTGCTAACACGACGAGTAGTAGTCTTTCCCTGTATATATATATATATATATATATATATATATATATATATATATATATATCTGTATATTCTTCGTCGTATACGATCATTCGCTGGGTGTCGAGAAAAGAAAGAAATAGTTGCCGAGTGCGGAGAGAGAAAGAGAGAGAGAGAGAGAGACCTTTTAAGAGTGGCGGAATCGCCGACGAAAGGGAGAAGGAGGGGAGGGGGGGATTACTCGCATGAATACGGATACAAAGTGTTCGAGTTCTCCCTCCCCTACTACTACTACTATTCTACCCGTACTCTTCTTCTTCTCTCCCGTATACATAAGAAACGAACGAACCGGATTTCTATGTTGTCTTCGCCGTCTTTAGTACCCACTTCTCTCTTCGCCCTGTGTGCAGCTCTTCTCGAATCTTTCCTTCTTCTCGCTCCATACGTATGTGCATGTGTATATATATATATATATATATATATATATATATATATATATATATTCGCGAGTGTTTGCGTGAGCGTACGCCTCTTTCTTTTTCTTTCTTGTTTTCTCATAATTTCTTCTCGATTCGCATTACTTTGTACGACCAAACATTTTGCCTTATATACTTTATTTACTCAACGTCTCTTCGTTTCTTCTTTCTTGCCGCTCGCTGCTTCTTTTTTTTTTTTCAAATTTATACTCGGGACTTCTGTGAATTTTTAATACCTGTTTAGCAGATTTAAGCGCGGCATTCGATATGCAGATTTAAAGTAGAGATGGGAATGACTGTTTTATTATTATTTCTTTTTTTTTTTTTGTGTTTCACTTTTATATTTATCGCTACTGCGTCAAACGACGTTGCAGACTTTGTATTTCGTACTGCAATTTCGTATGGTAAAATTATAAATTTTTTTTTCATCATAAAATTGAATAAAATATTTAATTAATTTTTTAGAAAAAATTGTAAAATGAAAATTTTTTTTCTTAATATAATAATTGACATGTTTTGCAATTTCAAACGATAATTACGATTTCAAATCTGTTAAATTCGTTTATTAATTGACGTTTAAAACTAAAAGTACAAATATTGCCGAACTTTTAAAAAAAGAGAAAAATGAAATTTAATGAATACTAATAACGCGAATGTTAAAGTTTTCTAAACGAGTATCGGACACTCCGCAACACACCGGACAAAGTCGTTTCGGATTCAAAGCATTTTAAATTTTTCGTCAATTGCTTGTATGCATTCTGCAAATATAGAATATAATCATTATCGAGACTTTAACCGATTCAGTGCGTCCGACTTTGTCCCTCATGCGAATATGAAAGTGCTACACACGATAGATTTTTTCAAACGTATGCTTACCGCGAAAAAAGCGTATAAACACGAAAAAAATAACTACGAAATAAAAAAAAAAAAAAATAAAAAAAAAATATATATATATATATAAATAAATAAATAAATAAATATACATGTATGTATAACATAAAAAGCAAAAAATAAAACGAAAAAGAAGACAAATATTGCAGTTGTCGTTATTGAAAACACCGACATACAAGCGTTCGCGGCGATGATACGCCGAAAAAAAGGAGGGGAAAATGTAACGATTCAAAAGTGAAAAAAATCCGCGCGCTGGCAATAAATATAGATTGGCCACAGGTTTTGGGGATAATTCGAAAATATGCTTGAAAGCTTTTTGTTGTAATAAATAAAAAAAGATAGAGAGTGTGAGAGAGAGAGAGAGAGAGGGAGAGACAGAGAGAGAAAATACGCATATAAACGACGTGCATGTCGGACTTTGTATATTCGTCGTTCTCGCATTTTTTTAACCAAAATGCACGGGGAATTCAATGGGTTGTACACACGACAAAGTCGTGCACGCGAAGGAAAGCGAAAAGAAAGACAATATCGGTGTCAAAAAGTTTGCCGTAAGATACGCGACGTTTCGGTCCGGGTAAAAGCCGTTAAAGTCGAGAAGACGAAACGAGGCCCGGTGAATTACACGGAAACCGAGCGAATAAAAAGAGCAGGGAGCTGCGAAAAATAGATGAAATCAAGAGCAAAAGAAAGAAAGAGAGAGAGAGAGAGAGAGAGTAAAGCAACAACGCGATCCGCCCATACACTTTATCGTATTGCTCCGCGCGCTATGTATTATGCCGTTTACAGATAAGCCTGAGAGCAAAAAAAAAAGAAAAAAAATCCAGGAGAACGAAAGACGAAAGAGCTATAAAAGAAAAAAAAATAAATAAAAGAACGGACTTTCGTTCTCGATTAGGTAGCGACGTTTAATTAGCAGTTTCTTATTTTCATTTCGTCCGCACACGGCTCTATTATGAAAGAAAGGTAACATGCGCGTTAATGCCTCGCCTCGTAAAAACGTAATTTTTAATCAACGGACTGAATTTCGATACAATGTAACGAAAGTTGCTCAACCGGTGGACGATTGGAATTCCCCCGTTAAATATACGGAACGATTATCTCCGATACTTGGTATATAATTTTTGACGCTGATTGTTAATTATGACGCGACGTCGTATTTTCATTCAAAACTTGAGAATTCAATACCGATGGAATGATACCGACATCATTTCGATTTCAGGCTACTTTATTCGTAACGAGATCGAGGATAATATTATCAAAGTATTAAAAAATACATAAATAAATAATAATTTATGACAAAAAAATATTAACGAAATGAAGATTTGAATAAAATGAATATTCACGATTCGTTAATATGGAAATTTTCAAAATAATGAAATTATATAATTTTTTTTTTTTCCTTTTCTTTTTCTCTTTCAAAAATATCGTCATGCGTTTTGCATCGCAACTTTGTAGCGTAATGTTATTCCTTCTTCGGTATCGACTTTTAAACCTAAATTTATTAGCTATATCACGAGAAAATAAAATTATAAGCCGAACTCTTTTGGCCATACGTAATTCACGTTTTATTACCGACACATAAAGAATAAAAACAAAGTAAAAAAAAAATAATCTCGTCTCGATCGTCGAACGTTGCGTCCTTTGCCGTTAAAATTCAAATCGTTTGGAAGTTTAAAGCTGCGACGGCACAAAAACATCTCGTCCCTTACACCCACGATTGCGCATGGAAAAAGCAAGAGAGAGAGAGAGAGAGAGAGAGAGAGAGAGAGAGAGAGAGAGAGAGAGATGGAGAAAGCAAAAGGTGCGAATTGCTACTGGAAATAACCAAGATCCCAAAATCGTGTGGGATAGGAGCGAGGTCCGAGCGAAACGAGCGCAGAACGAGCGAGCGAGAGATATAGAACGACGACGCGGGTACTTGTCACACACCCCATGACGCGGTCGACTCGACGCTGGGCCATAATTTATCCCGTTATGCTAATCGAGACGATTTGTCTAAATTAAAAGGCGCTCGAGTCTGATCCGCGGTCACCGTCATCACCCTGTTTTCGTCGACGGCCAAACTAATCCCTCGGACGCTCACCTACGCGCCCGCTTACTCGTACCCACACACACCCGTACACAAACAAACGTGTATACGTGCGAACAAAAAGCCCGACACGTTGCGTTTGGAGAGATGAGAAACGAAGAGAGAAGAAAAGAGAGAGAGAGAGAGAGAGAGAGAAGATCGAAATAACAAGGGCGTATAAAAGACGGCGTGGCAAGTGTAGCGCGCGGGCATCTCCTCCCAAGGGACGACGTGTCCGGCAAAGCGTCCGTCGCGAGAGCGCGGGCGGACGGTCGGGCGGTTTATCGGTGGCCAAATCCCCGCAGATGATGAGACTTTAGTTTATTGCACGTGCGGTCCTTCCCCGTACAACTCGCGTTCGCGGATCATCCGTGCAAAGCTGCCCGCGAAAACGGACAAAAAGACAGAAGGAGACGAAGGAGGAAGAAGGTTAGCAAATGCCTAGCGCTGGTAAACCTCGCTCTCGTCGATGGTCAAATCCCCGGGCGTACGGGAGCCGAGTACGAAATGAGTTCGACGCTCCTTTTCGTATACCTTTCCTCTTGAACGGATATTCGTAAGGCAAAAAGAAGAAAGAAATAACGCGAGCGTATGAACGCGTATAAAAGGTATAATAAAGCCGGCGTTTTGAATAATCGAAAAGATTCCGCCTTCCCACCGTATCTTGTAGGTATATATACAATAAGGCGCGAACAGGAAGAATAATCGCAACCTCGCGTGATCGTCTCTCTCTCTCTCTCTCTCTGTTTCCTTTGCAAACGATAACTCCCTGCAAGAACTACAACTCGATCGACGCTTATTCGCATGTATATATATATATATATATATATTTATATATAGACGCAGCATTAACGTACCCGCATCCTCGTGTGCGCGGAAAGTCCCGGGAGCAGCTTCGTCGACAGGACGCGCTTAGCCAGATAAATCTGGGCATCTTAGCAGCCGCATAAGTCTCGGGATTAGCGAGGCGGCATTCGTTTCCCTTAGAGCGTGCGCGCGCGCGCGCGCGCACACACCTTGCTCGATAATACCTTCTTCTTTCGCTCGTCGGAGTACAGTCCACTCTCGCCGCGGATTTTATTCTCCCGTCAAAAACGAGCCCGACGAATGCGCGAAATCTTAATGGTCTCGTCGTCCTTTCTTTATTTCATTTGTATCTTTTTTGCCCTTCCTTTTTCTCCTCGCCGGTATAACCAGCTTCTTTCTTTCTCGTTCCCTACTCAGTATCAGGACTCGAGAAGAAAAAGGACAAAGTGGCTGTTTATACGGTGGGTTTTGAATCGATTTGAATTTTTTTTTTTTTTTTTTTTTTTTTTTTTTGCCTTCCACGGGTTTTCTCTGGTTGTTTTTTACCTCCGCGCGTGAAACCGAGAAATCCTAAAAGCCAAGGGGGTTAAAGTGTGGAACAGGATACGGAGGAGCGGAGGAGCTGCGAACGTAAAAGGGGGATGAGCGCGCGTTACAGAGCCGCGCACGAGGCTACAGGTTTCCCGAGGGCGGCTGATGAGGTATTGATGATAGGATCGCGTCAACACCAGCTGAGCCAATTACACGCCTAAATCTCCGCTTGCTTTCTCTCTCTCTCTCTCTGTCTACAAATCGCCCCGAGCTCACTTTGCACCTATCCATCCTGGCGCCTCTCTCGATACTCTTTACTCTCTCTCTCTCTCTCTCTCTCTCTCTCTCTCTCTTTATCTTACACTTTCGTTCTTCTTTTTCTTCAAGCGTTCGGGTCTCTTTCCTATCTAAACGTTACAACTCGCTCGCACGACAAGTCGTGTCAATATTGCCCACAATAACCGTATTCGTGTATCTTTTTTTTTGATTTTTTTTATTCTCGCTTCTTTTTTCAAACGAACAGCGTTCCTCTCTCTCTCCTTGTTTTTCTCTTTCGGTTGATCGAGACCTGTCGTCACTTTCGTCTAAAATAAGACGTCGTGAATTTTTACTAGGTAACGATATCGACGACACGCTCGAGGCGCTTTGAGCTTGAAACGTAGAGTCTCCGGTTTCGCTTTTTTTCAGCGACATCAATAAATTTATTTTAATTAAGTTTTAACGCTGAAGAGTCTCTCTCTCTCTCTCTCTCTCTCTCTCTCTCTCTTTCTCTCTCTCCTTACAAGCTGCAGGTGAGAAATTTTACTGGATTAAAGTTATTATCTTGCACATAAGGCTTGAGAGATAAAAATTTATCTTAACATACTTATCCATTTTATTATTTTGATTGTACGAAGCACTCATCGAAATTTAAAGCTCGTGATATTTAATGATATTTAATTCTCGCACAACTTTAGCATTTTCCTTTTTTTAATCAATTATAATAATTATTATTCATCGATAGATATCACATTTAATTAAAAAAATATGTTTATTATTGTCATCAATCGAAATTTAAAAGTAAACAAAGCTATACCCGTAAAAAGTATTAATGAAATGATTAAAAATATGTCGATAAATTATTTTTTTATCAAAAACTTTACCAAAATTCCCCGGTTGGGAAAATACAAAGCAATTAAAACGACGCTTGAGTATGTAAACGATAAATTTTATCGATCAAGTATACGACATTGAACACATATACGAGAGCCAAACACGCATTGCACATAAACCCAACGATATTTTCTCGATGATTAGACAGCGTACACAATAGCAGCAGACGCGTCTAACCCAGAACATTTATATAGAAAGAATCGGTAGCTCGAGAAACGTAGATAGGAAAAGCGAGAGAGAGAGAGAGAGAGAGAGAGAGAGAGAGAGTGAGAGAAAGAGAGAGAGCGGCGTCGGAAAAAGAATACGCAAATTTGCTTCCTTCCTCCTATTGTTTGGCTGAGCGTGAAAGAAGAGGGTTACATGGCGGTGGCGGCCATTTGTCCGGCTTCTCTCTCTCTCTCTCTTTCTCTCTCTTGCTATTTTCCTCTCTTTCTTTTTCCGAATAACAAACTGCCGGGGAATAACAAACGTTTTGGTACATTGAAACGGTGGCGTTGTGCTGTGCGCGGAGGAGGCTCGCGTCCGCTTATGTACGCACAAGATCGAGCTCGTATCTCATACGGGCAACTGCTCCACGGGGTGTTCGTCCTTTCTCTCTTTCTCTTTTTCCTTCTCTTTACTCTCGCGCGAGAGATCCCAAATCTCGCGTGAAAATTACCCTATTGTATGTGTTTGTATATAAGCACGTCTCTTTTCTTCACCCTCGTACATATCATCGGTGCTTTGCTCTCCGTTTTTCTCCTCTCTGTCTCTCTCTTTGTCTCTCTCTCTCTCTGTCTCTTTCTCTTTCTCTTTCTTTTTCGCGTAATCGGTTTTTTGTTTTACGTCCCTTTTTTCCGGCTCTCTTTCTCTCTCTCTCTCTCTTTCTTCTTTCTCCTCGCGACACATATTTTATGCGTCTATATACGTATAAGACGCTACCTTTTCCTCCTATTCACTCGGGATCATTCTCTTCCCGAGGTTATGTCCATATATAGACACTTTGGTAGAGGAGCGCCTTTCGCCTCGCAGACACGAGGAGGCATCGTTCGAAAGCGACACGGTCAATTTACCGGTAAGCCCCGGCGTTCTACCTCCTAGCCTTAGTCAACCGCACACCTCGGGATCAAGATCGTACTGGAGTCGATGGACGACTACTAACAACCGCACCGGACTCAAATTGCCTAGCGATAATACGCCCGTGTGCTTAATCCTCTTGCGCGTAAACAAGCAGTCGATCGCGCGAGACATTCGTAGAACTATCGAATGTTGCACGGTACGATGTGTATACATATATACGTGTGTGGGTGTGTGTAAGCAAAAAATTGGCACGGTTAAATTGCCTGTACGATTTAACAATAGCAGCATAGGTACGCAGGTTCGATTATACGCGGTAAGAGAGAATTAGGCAACTATGCCTGCGCGGATTTTTAACGAGAACAGATTAAAGTACGCAGAGTCGTTGTGGCTCGAGAGTATTATCAGGGGGTTATCGCACGGGCGATGGGGCGAGGGCGCTTGACCATATGCTACCGCAGTATGTTCACTGGACGTCTAGCGCTCGCATACACACGCGCGTGCGCGCGCGCGTATTTAATCTCATACGTGTGAGTTTGAACGCGTGGATAGAGTGAAAAAACAATCCGAGAGGCTTCCCTGAGTTATATTTCGACTCGAGCGTCTTTAAAAAACGTCGATTGGTTCTTCTACGTTCTCGTCTCTGCTCCGATATATATATATATATATATATAGTTTTTTCTCTACTTTTTCTTCGTGTATTTTATCATTCCATTATCATACCGGTCTCTTTAATTTTCTCATCCAACCGATTTCACCTAAGCCCCGTATACTTTCTGTCATCGTAATCGATATATCATTACGACAAACGCCTCTACATTTTATCCACGTTCGCGTCCCACTCTGTACCTATACCATTTTTTCGCCCCCTTTTATGGGCTTTTCTTACCACTTATGATCTTTTTTTTTAACATCGGATTTTGGCGCAACGAGCTAAAGAAGAGCTAGAGAAAGCGAGAGGGAGGGAAAGAATAAAAAAGAAGAATAAGAAGATGAGATGCGACACGTGTGAACGCGAGGATAAAAAATATCAGAAAGAAAGAGAAAGAAAAAAAGAGAAATAGAGAAAAAGGAAACGAGAAGATCGAGGGATAAACATAACGAGTGCTTATATAGTCGTTTAGCAAATTACAACGGCGAGTGGTGTATTCCAACCCAAGCGGATGCATTCGCTGGGCGCGAGATTGCCGCGGCACTTATTATTGCCAAACTTTGCTTTTTGTCTTTTTTTCGCGCGAAGGGACGGTGAAAGAGAAGAGGGGAGGATAGAAAAAGAGAGCGGGAAGGTTATATATAAACGAGCGGAATGCGATATTACAGGAGAACGCGGGCAAGTGTCACCGGGCACGCGAGGGTGAGAGAGGGATAGGGGGGAGGGGGGGAGAGAGAGAAATATGCACGAGCTTAACGAATACATCGACGAGGCGATCGCCGAGGCTCGTTTTGTTTGCGCTTCGCCATCTGTCTCCACCCAACGAGCTTATATACACTCTTATCTAAGCCTCTTCTCATCGTTATTACTATACTCGACGAGAGCTACTAGCACACGTGTATGCATGTGCGTTTATCGCGTAAATAAAATCGGGATCTGCTTGTTCTGTACATATGTGTTTGTAAGCGCGCGTTGCTTACCCTGAGAGTTTATTTTTGTAAACGTTATGGCTCGCGAATATGAGATTGTGTGTTTGTATACGAAGAGAGAGAGAGAGAGAGAGAAAGAGATGAAATGGAGAAAAAAAAAAGATTTAACGAGTAAGGTCACCCCGTTTAAGTTAATCGTGACTAATACGTTGATATTTGATATAATTAAAGGATATTTCGTTAATCCTAGAAGATCAAACAATCGGATAATCTAAGTTACTTAGCGCATAATTAATGCTTACAAATTTTTTTTTTTCTTATTCAACAATTTCGATTTAAAATTCAAATTATGAAAAACTATTAAAACGAGAGAAAAGAATTCACGAGCGCGTTTACCTCGCTCGGTAATAAAGTTCGGTGCACGTTGACTCCGATGAGTAATTCATATTTTTTTTCTCTCTCTCTCTCTCTCTTTCTCTATCTCTCTTCATCCTCTTTTATTTTTCTCGTCGTGGGATTTTTCAAATTCTTAATCGAACGGTGCTCAAGGAATAAGCTCGTTCGCACGCGCTTGTAAACCGAAGATTTACAATGATGTTAAAAAAAGCTGCGACGACGACGAAGAGAGAGAGAGACGGGACAAGCCTCTGGTGGAATATTATCACGGCGCGTCCTCGGCGGCAGCATTTGAGTATACACGTGATGCCGCAATCCAGTGTGCTGACTTAACGGCCGAAACCCCATGAAAGACGATCCACTGATGCAGACGTCTCTCTCTCGCTCTCTCTCTCTCTCTCTCTCTCCCCCCCCTTTCTCCCTTTCTCTTTATCTCTTTCTCCCTCGCTGTTTCGCAATGCTTCTCTATCTATCTTTGCAGTCCGGCTTGCGAAGAGTGTCCCGTGGACGGAGCAGAGAAGAGAGACCACACCATCCACTGTAAATCGACCCGCTGACGTTTATACTCGTCATTTTGAATAATACTACGCGTAAATAACTACGCTGGGACGAGTAAGCAAACCTCTATCTCTTTCTCTTCTTCATTTTCCCTCTTTCTCTTATCTGCACATACACAAACGTACTAAATTCATAGATCTCCCTGCGAATATCGTCGAGAGAGGGGGAGAGAAAAGAGAGAGAGCTTTGTTGGAATTACTCGAAGATGTTGCTAGCTCGTTCAAGGAATTTTTTCGCACGAGTCTCTTGGATAATTTTTGGTGATTTCGTTCAAAGAATGTAGCGTCATTACGAGAGATTCGATAGACGTATGAAATCGTTTCTACTGGGTTTTTTTTGAAAGCCGTTATTGAATTATAGATAGATACATTATAGTTTATTTCATTCATCATGATACATTTGATATGTTGCTGTTAATTTTGATCGAATTTAAAAATAGTAATTACTGTATGAAATTAATAAAAAAGAAAAAAAAAAGTATATCGATGCGTAGAAATGCGATAATGTAATACGATACCTACAAAATAGTTTGAAAGTCTTCTCTACAATTAATTTTGATTGATTAAATTTTTTTCGATATTTTAACAAATAATTTATAGTAAAAATTTGAAATCAAAATACGGCAACGAAGCAGAAATATTAAAAATTTTCATTAAAAAAAAAAATAAATAATAATAAAAAAAAAAAAAGATAAAATAAATAATATATTCAAGCCAAAGAAACGATAAGTTTCGCGAAGCCCGTACGAGAGCATAAACAAATGAAGTGGACTCGGTCAAGCTCCATTCCCCCCCCCCCTTCCATTCGCACCGAAGTAGTCGGAAGGAGGAAGAAGAACCTCGCGTGGACCTTTAGCGAGAAAGCGAGCAAGTATAGGGTGTCGGTATACATATCAGAGGATCGGCAGTAGTGCGTCGGTTTGCGGGCGGCTAGTTTAAGCCTCCTTAAGTACGTAACTCTGGGCGTGATTTGTGCCTCCTCTCTCTCTCTCTCTCTCACACACTCTCTCGGTATAGAAGCACATCGGTAGCCGATCTCTCGCTTTGGTCCCCGGGGCAAGCAAGCGAGGAGCAAGGACCGGCTGCGGCAATGAGCGCGCGCGTGCTAGAGAGAGAGAGAGAGAGAGAGAGAGACTCGGGCTTGCTAGCTGCTACCAGCCGAGCAATTAACAACTCCCCCTCGAGGGCTAATCCCGCTAATCCCTTGACTGATGCCCCTCACCCTCTCGCGTATACTTCCCTCTCTCCCTCTCTCTCTCTCTCTCTTTCTCCCTCTCTCGCTCATTGAAGCAACCTTAATTCGAGCCCACACTATACTTGCCCGCGTTATCGAGAGTTCCCGGAAAAAGGGTACCGGTTGTTTTCTATACCCTTGACCGATGAATACTGCGGCTTATTTTTTTTTTTCTTTTGAAAAAAAAAAATTCTCTTCATACCGTTAAATTTTTAGTAACGAGGCGCCGGATCGGTTGCTTTTTGTTAAGAAAATAATTTTCACTTAATTGTTGATTAAAAAGAATTTTTTTTCAATCGATGAAAAACATTCAAAAAAAAAAACAAAAAACAAATTGTCCTCAACTGTTATTAAATAAAGGATAATAATAAAGGATAATTAAATCGATTAATATTTGAAAATAGCTACCAGATACCCAATTAAATACATCGATTATATTTATCAAAGAATGTCCAAACAAATTAAAAACATGTACCGTGTATGTTATTGAGATCGCAGAATTCAAATCCAGAGTGAAAACAGAAAAAAAAAAAAGAAAATAAATAAATAAAAAAGCAAAGTCAATATGATGTGAGCTTTCGATAACTTGTCCAATATATTTAGAAAATAGTTTTATACTCGTATTTTTTTACCCAAAAACATCTGTTATATTAATACTGTCGTTTACTAATAATATTTTTTTTTTTGTTTTTTTTTGAATTTTTTTTTATTTCATGTTGCTGCTTTAAAATTGAAGTCTCGTAACTGAAAAAAAATTAATGATAAACACATGTAAATAAATATATGTATTTTTTTCATTAAAAATTATATTTCCAATAAAAATGGAAAAAAAAAATGAACAATCTACATACGTAAAATATTTCAAAGTTTTTTTTTTTTTAATTTTAATGTATAAATAAAATTTTGATTTCAGTCTAATAAACCTTTTACGCGTATTCCAAAAATTTGTATAACAAGCTGAAAAATAATCTTAAAATTATTGCTACATCGTAATCAACAAAAATTTTATTTGT
Source organism: Chalcis sispes (assembly GCA_949987625.1). Taxonomy (NCBI): domain Eukaryota; kingdom Metazoa; phylum Arthropoda; class Insecta; order Hymenoptera; family Chalcididae; genus Chalcis; species Chalcis sispes. The sequence continues at coordinate 73,865,043 of OX465095.1, read as the reverse complement.
CGAAATATCGCGCGTATTTTCAAATAAATAAATTATTCTCGCGCATTTTGTTTGTATAATACAGGCATTTATATCATGACTACTCAAAGAAATAAAAAAGATATATGGTATGGAAAAAAAAATACAGAAATAACAAAAAATACACACGGAAATTCAATAATCCCGCTAATTTAGATCTGTCGCAACGACGACATCGACGTAGTATTTTTTTTATTTCTTTTTTTTTTTTTATTTAACCCCACAATACGCGTATTGAAATCGTTTTCCTCAAAGACGTACAAAAATATCGCGTCTCGAGTGATTTACACTTTCGACAAATCATTCCGACCCAAGCGCCGCCGAAACTAGGGCCGTTTGTATTTTAGGTGTAAAGGTCGTATAACACAACACGCCCAAGAAAAAAGGGGTAAGAGAGAAAGAGAGAGAGAGAAAGAGAGAGAGAGAGAGCAAGAGAGAAACAAGAGGAATAGAATAAACGACGACGATGTAACAGCGGTTACACGCGCCTTAATGTCCCTTAACTCAAGCCTCGCTACACTTTACGATCCATAAGAGTCGAAATTAGCTCCTTTCCTAACCGGAAATAGAAATACAACGCGCTAGGTGACGATGTTGGCGCGTTAAAGAAAAATCACTTATCGAGTATAGCTCAAAGGAGCAATTAACCAAGCGTGCGTTGCATCAATCGGAAGTAACCGCAAGCCGTTCGTCACTGCTCACCATGCGGAAGTAACTTTGACAGCTCGAGGAATTAACGAAGAAACGAGACGACCCGCGAATCGGCCCTGATATATAAAAATAAAAAAAGAAAAAAAAAAAATTGCAGAACGATACGGGGGAACGAGAAAAAAAAAAGGAGAAAAAAACAAACGAGCATACATCGTCCGCGGCTTTTTTTTTCGCTGCGAACCCCACCGCTGAAACTTCACCTCGAACACTTTTATTTTACCTCGTTAGTCGTCGATTTCGTTATCCGCGAGCGCAAAAACGGGGATAAACGTCAACGCGTTCTCTCTCCCTCTCTCTCTCTCTCTCTCTCTCGCTTATGTGTGTCGGCGGTTCGGTAGCTAAAGCGCGAGCGAGCAAAGCCTCCGCCGTATATCACACTAAATCGCGATCCAAAAAATATACAACGTCCGTGACAGGTTTGGGTAGAGTGGGAGAAACTGATGGGCGGGGGAAGGGAGGAGGAAGGGGATGAGGATGACTCCATACGCGCGTAGACGTCCGTGCGCGTATGCGCGCGTTTTTCCCTCTAACGCGCGCCGGCCGCTAACAGCGTGCACGACGCCGCGCGCGCGAGATATCCCGTGGCTGAAACTCCCGAGCCCGCGCGCGTCAAATGAGCGCGTTTCTCCAATTCTATCTTTACAACGCTTTCGTTTACCGTTATTTAACGTTTACCGTTTCATTTTTTTTTTTTTTTCTTTTTTTTTTCTTTTCTTGTATCTACTCGTTGTTTTGTTTGCCTTGTGGCTACGTCGGAGTTTTACATGATTCCGATCGTAAATTCAAGTCTGTGGTAAGCTAGACGGGGATTACAACGTGTATATGCGATCGATCGTAGTTTGATTGAATATGAAAATTTATATACAAAGACAACAAATTTTACTATATTTATAACTATGGTAATAATATTTATGAAAAACCTTTAATTTCCGAAGTTCTCTCGTCGCTGAAAAAACAAAATACAAAAGAAAAACAATAAAGAAATAAGATAAGATAATATATAATAATAAAAAAGCCACTATCGCGGTCGCTGTAAATCCTAACACGAAACGCATACATAGAAGTCTAGAGCATAAAGCTTCCCCGACGGCAGAAATCACGGGGAAACGTCGAGGAGTATGACCAAGTGAATTTTCGAAATTGCCCGTGTTATTAGAAAATTAATGGATCATCTCCCTTTCTCTCTTTCTCTCTCTCTCTCTCTCTCTCTCTCTTTCCTGTCTACGAGTCTGTCCGCGCACAGCTACCCTTGCGCGTATATATAAATGCATACGCGGGCGAGTTTACGTATAGGAGAAAGAGAGAGAGAGAGAGGGAGGGCAATGTGTCGGTCTCTTGTCAAAGAGTACAGCGCACCGGCAAACAAAATGAACACAGAGGGGATACATGTATATCCACGCGCGCGCGAGCACGCGGTCGTCTATTATGGGGACATTTTGTTCGGGCGCTCACCCAATACAAATACTACGCATCGGCCTCTATATAACAATGATAAATCAAAGTTTTCGCGCGCGGCTATAACTATTGTTGAAATCGAATCCCCGTAACCACCCCATACAAACGTACACTCACTTTCTGTCTCTCTCTCTCTCTCTCTCTCTCTCTCTCTTTATTTCTTCCACTTACGGGTCGATTCTTGGATGCTTCGGTCGTACAAGTACCCATCCTTCCTCTTAATCCGACGTGTAAAAATGTCGAGCTGTGAATTAAATCTCTCCCCTTCGTCGTATTATCGATATACCCGCCTTTACAACGTGTACCTAACCAAAGAACTAATTATAACAGGGGAACTCGAGAAAATGAAAAATTGAAACGCGTACCAGTCAAAAATATGGTCGAGGGGTTTCGGTAAAAAAAAAAAAAAAAAAAAAAAAAAAAAGAGAAGAAGAAACATATACGCTAAAAATGAAAAGGCCAATTTGTAACGTTAGCGGATCGTTTATACAACAGCATTTTTTTCTTCTCCGGCCTATTGTTTTGACAAACGAAGCGGAGAAAAGAAATTTCCGTCTTTTTCTATTTATTTTTCTCCGCGTTTAAACGAGTCGCGACAAAACGTCCCATTCCCGTGTAAGGATAGCTAAACTTGATCGCGACGACAGCGACTCGGATTGTCGTCGGCTAATGTGGATGAGAGGAGCTCGAGCCTGCTACTGCTGATGCTGCTACTAACGTCGCCTCGAGTGGTATATACGTATACTGACAGCGTTGACGCGACGGATAGTTGACGGTTTTTTTTCTTATTCGCCTTCACGCTCGAGCGAACGTCTTGATTTTCTCTGATGCTTTTTTTTTTTTTGTCGTTTTTTTTTTTTTTTTTTTTTTTTTTGACCGAAAGCTTTTCTTGGATATTCTTTAGTGGATTGAAAGCTGTTTTTTTTTTTTTTTTTTACTTTTTTTTTTAACAGAGATTGAATTATTATGCTATTAAAGAGTCACGGTATTTTGTGAGAAGTTAAGTTCAAAAATAAATTCTGTATATTATTGTAAATTTTTTAATAAATTAATAATCATTCAGCGTGGATTTTTTTTTTTTTTTTTGTCTACATTTAAATATTGATCTTTATGTATTATTATTTTTTTTTTTAATATATTCTGTAGAGATCGAGGTATCTAGTTAAAACCTTCCGCTTATCGAATAAAAATGCATTTTATCGTTCATGTTTTATCTAATCAACTTAACATTCGTTACTATCATTTTTTTTTTTCTCTCTGGGTATTAAATCCAAGTGAAAAGATATATTAACAAAGACAACGAATAACGTATTTTAATTTACAATGATTCAAATTGATTTAAGCAAAAATTTCGCACGAATAACGAAGTTCATAATTGCGAATAAATTACAAGTAAAAGAGCTTTAATAAAATTAAGGCAGTGAAATCGACTGTTGCTGTAATAAAATTATTTACGATTATTATTGCGAAATATGTGAAAAAACACGGTCGACAGTTATATGAATTTTAATTGCTGATGTAATTAAAGCTTTTAGACTCGCAAAATTATAGCACAGTAATGACTAACAATTTCACTTATTATACGATGATTCATACAAAAAAATTTCGCGAATTTTATATATATATATATATATATATATATATATATATATATATTACAAATTTTTAACAAAACGAATAAAAAGAAAGATTAAATAAATTCGTCATCGATATCGTTATAACATCGATAAATCGCCATTATGTATTTAACATAGATTATTCTCTTTCTATGCATTCGATAACGTATATAATTTCATTTTCTGTAATAATACGCATCATTAATTTATTTAAGTATTTTTATATCATCACTAATGTAACATATAATGTCGTTTACGCATCAAAATATTTATCACGTTCAATTTTAAATCTATGTATTACATGTAGGCAAAATTTTGAAATTCACTCATCATATCGCATTATCGATGTAAATGAATAAAATAAATAAATAAATAAATAAAATAATCGTTTGAAATATTCGGAAAAAGTGGTCGAGAACTTGTTAACAATCATACGCAAACCTCGAAAAGCATACGATTTACGTTAAAAATTTAGCAGCTTAGTAAACACTTGTTTTGTACTTACCGGGGTATCTACAAGCCCATTCTTTGCATTCATCGTTGTTCCTTTGCGCATTATCAGCGAGCGCTTACGCCGCTAATGCACCGCGTAAAAGAACAAAAGCCGCGCGACGGGGGGAAAAGGCTCATTGCTCTCGCCCTCTTACGAGTAATGCTCTCTTTTTCATTTGGCTTCGCGGCGCAACGAGAGAAGGAAAGAGAAAAAGAGAGAAAAAAAAAGGCGCGCAAAAGAATCAATTAGCCTCGGTCGTATGGTTGAGCAAGGAATAGGGAAGCTAAAGCCAGTCTTTCGAGCCTTAGGGCCTCGAATAAAATAAAAGAAAATGTAAATACAGAAAAGAGAGGGAGAGAGAAAAAAAGAGAGAGAGAGAGAGAGAGAGAGAGAGAGAGAAAGGGAGAAAGATACAGAGAAGTTTCCTCGAAGATGCCCAAAGCGAAGTACACAGCAACTCCGTGTGTAATATATATATATATATATATATATACACACACACACACAAAGAGACGCAGTACGCGAGAGAAACAGCAAAAGGGCACACGGTATAGGCTATTAAGACGTTCGCGCCGAGATAAAAGGAAGCTGTTGGCCTCTCTCGCGGTCGAGACGTGAGCCAAAGGAAAGAAACAGAGGAAAGAGATCGGGAGCTGTATGGCTAGCGTGAAAGGGACCGTGGACGAGAGAGATAGAGAGTGAGAGAGAGAGGGGGGGAGGACGAGTAGAAGGAGGATGAGGAGGATAGAGAAGAAGAGAGAAAGAGAGCGCGGTGTAGAGAAACAAATAAACGAGGGGAGCACGGTTCTTTCTCTCTCTCTTTCTCTCTCTCTCTCTCTCGGGCCACCATTAAAATGAAAAATGATGTTACCGTCGTCGTCCTCTCTCTCTCTCACTCTCTCTCTCTCTCTCTTTCCTCTGTGGCATGTTCTTTCGTGAGCTTCGCTTACAACGCACAACACCCCGCAACAACCGACGATTTCCACCAAAAACGTAAAGAGAGAAGGAGAGAGATAGATAAAGTTCTATATAACTCTCCCTCCCCCTTCTTGAATCCCCCCTCGACGCGCGAGTTATTGCTGATTTTTCAAATCTGTTAAACACTCCTCTGCTCGACCGCAACTTTCACCGCCTCCTAGCTCCTTTTTTTTTCTTTATGTTTTATTTTTTATTTTATATATATATTTTTTTTTCATTCTCTCTCCCTCTCTCTCTCTCTCTCTCTCTCTCTCGCTCTTTCTGTCTAACGTTCTCCCCTACCCTCCCCCTTACGTCCTGCGTATTTTTCTTTTCGAAACTTTACACGCCGGATAGCATCTGTTTTATTCTTTATCCGTTGCTGGAGATAAGGAGTTTTGGAAGATTCATGTCTATTTCACGGGTATTCTATACGCCGTGTGGAATTTGTTTCTTTTTTTTTTTTTTTTTTCACGTTCGAAGTAGCGTCAAGTCGGTGGATACGGAAATTTTATGAATTGATTTTACGTCATGTCCTTAGGATTTTTGAATTTGAAATCTTTGGTGAATTAAGTCGTTTATCGACAATATTGAAATTTTTTTTTACTTTCGTCGATAATATTTTATCGCGATGTTAACTTATTTAAAACTTACTATGCAGTACATTTTATCGAAAAAGTTTATAATAATTGAAATTTTTAGTAAAAAGAAAAAAATATTAATCGTTAAAAACAATAGCTAATTATTATTCTCCGAGGATAATAATAATTCAAGGCGTTGAAAAGAATACGATAAGCGAGTTTTTTCAAATTCATTTCTCGGTGTATAGTATATAATCTTTCGCGTATATCTTAAAACTCGACCCTCGCATTATTTTGCAGTGTAGCCTTTCGGCAATACTACAAAGAATTCAACCCTTATTTCCTCCCGTAAATAGCGTTAAATACCCGCGCGGTTATTTATTTTTAAAACTTTCTCGGCTCGATCTTACGGGTAGCTTTTATTCTCCGCGATATACTCGTTGGTTAAACTCCGGACCTTGGCTGTGAAAGAAACGAAGACGACACAACGGGAACAAAAAACTTTCGACCGTTTCCCCCCTTTCGGTCTTTCGTCGTCGTCGTCGTCGTCGTCGCCGTCGTCGTCGTCGTCTCTCGAATTTATCGAGTTTTCTAAATTATTGTATACGCGAAATTTCACGAAAAAGGGATTGTCTTCTTGCTCCGAGTTAACCGCGCGAGTCGTTGTATCGCGCGCGGCACGCGGTGTATAAGATTGAGAGAAGAAAAAAAAAAAAGAAGATCGAAGTAAGCGTGTCTTCTTTCTGAGCTTCGTTCAAAGCTTCCGGCAGATTCGAGTTTCTTGTAAAACGCACGAATGTCTCCATCGATTTTTGTCTCTTTTTCTTTGTTCGAGAACGAGCGACCAAGAGAGAGAGAGAGAGAGAGAGAGAGAGAGAGAGAGAGTGAGAGAGAGAAAGAACCACTTTTCATTGCCGTATTGACATGTAACTGTCATCGGTCAACCGTCACCCATTCGTTCCGACTTCTTGCGCCGACGAGTCGCGCGACTCGCTGCCGCTTTACACGGACCGGTCTCCGTCCCGATCTCCTTCACGAATGAAATCGATTCGAATATCGTCGGCAATTGCCGATCATTCGGTCGTTGAATAAACAAAAAAAAAAAAAAAAAAAAAAAAACAGTAAAGAGAGAGAGAAGGGAGATAGAGAAAGACAAGGCGTTCGCGCTCGCTCTCTACTCGATCGCCTCTCTTTTTCTCGTTCTCAACCGAGCCGAATAGTTTTTTGCGTCCGTACGTATCCGTCGCACCGCGCCCCAACTATCGTATTGGCTCACTCTCTTCGCTTCGACGTTTATCTTCGTATTGTTTCCGCGCTCGGTACCTTCATCGTTCTACACATTTTTGCCCGTAAAAAGGAGAATCTCGTTGTCATTGCCGAATTTAAATGTCACTGTTGGAAATTCGATAAACGATGAATTTGTATGTTGTAAACGCGGAATTGTTGTTTTTGTTGTCTTAGTTTTTGGTTTTTACTCGTGCGAAATTGTGCTATCAATTATTTAACGCTTTTTCTTTTTTTATTTTTGGTAATTTTTTATTCGTTTCTCAACCAAATGCAATAAACAAATATTTAGAATTTTATATTAACTGTGCATGAGAAAAAAATATTACAGTTTTTACCGGTATAAAAAAGGATATTATTGTACGGTACAGATATTTTAAATATTTCGCTTTACGACTGCAATTCAGTTATATAATGTATTATTATTTTTATTTCTATATATGTTTTTTTTTGTAACATTAAATACGTTATATAACAAAACGAGCTTTGTTCATGGAGGTTAGATAATGTAAGTAAAGTTCTTGGAAAAGCATATCATTTTTTTTTTTTTTAATATTATATACGTTTATGTTACAACTTAACATTTAGTTGTGCTTTCATCATTTTTGAGAAAATACATATTTGGTTTACGAAGAATAATGTAATAACCAAATGTAAATTGCATACGCGGGATTATTGTTATCATAAAACGAAATAATCGAAATATACCAATAATACAGGAAACAACATATCTTTTTGATGCAGTTTACAAAATCAAACTACCGTAATGGAGGAATAAAATTTAAATTATTTATAAAATAAAGATATAATCAAAGCACAATGTGAAAAAACATGAAATTACTTCAATTTATCATTAGTAATGTCGCACGTTTATAGACCTTAGATGTAAAAAAAAATTTTCAACTATATATGTATCAATGAAAAATATTTCGATCGTCGCGCGAAAATGTTCGATTTAATTTTCGTCATTTCTATGTTTTACGCGCATCAGAAAGCCCAAAAGCCAACGTAGAAGAATATGAGGAGTTACGAAAAGTAAGGGATACGGTGGATGTACGGTAAAGTGAAAGAAAAAAAATAAATAAATAAATAAATAAGTAAGAAATTTCTTAAAGAAGGGAATAAATTTATTCACTTGTTTGCCGTTCCTAGAGAGTTGTACATCTTGGATTCTCCTTCTCTCTATCTCTCTTTCTCACTCGCGCGTTCATCTCGCTCCCTTTCCTTTTTATTGTTTTCTCTCATTCTTTCGTGTTACTCTCCATCTTCGCATCGTTCTCTCTCTCTCTCTCTCTCTCTCTCTCTCTCTTTCATGCTCTCTCGTTCTATCCTTCTTAAAGCTCACTCGGGCTCTCGCTCTCCTCGTAGCAGTATATCAACAATGATAGTTATACACGTACGTTATAATCGTAAATTAGTCGCGGCAACATAATATATTCGTGGGCTGGTTGCTTCGCGCGTATCTGTTTTATGCCGTTATTATATATGACAGCAGCAGTCATACCTGCCCGCCTCTGCTTCTTTCTCTCTTTAGCTCCTTCCTCCGTTCTCGCGTATCGTTTCGGCTTCGTTTCTCGCTCACTTCCCTTCCCTCCCACTGCTACATCTCAGCGGTCCCATCGTCTTCGTTTCTCCCTCCCGCACCTTCTCTCTTTCTGTCTCTCTCTTTCGGCCTCTTTCGTTATTAACGAGAAAAAATGCCAGATATCTTAATGTCTTATTAAGCCTATTACTTTGAGAAGGGGAAAGGGGCAGAGAGAAAAAAGAAAGAGGTACTACTACTCGCCACGGCTCGGTCTATAAGACTCTCGTCGGGTTCTTATGCGATTGAGCTGCTACTCTCTCTCTCTCTCTCTCTCTCTCTCTCTCTCTCTCTCTCTCTCTGTACGAAGAACTTAATCGAGTAAAGACACGGACCCATCGATTTTCTTGTTCGAGTATAGGTGCTTTTGCTTTATTTAACGCCGTATCTTTTAGACTGCCGTTAATAATTTCACGGCTATGGCTTAACCACGCGATAATGTTTATTTGTATATATATATATGTGTGTATATTCCATCGGTTGCTTTTCGAGTTGTCTATTAATTGATTATATATGAATATCGGTAAAAACAAAAAAAAATCGTTGTTTTTTCCATTGGAGCTTTTAGCTACTCTTGCGGTGTCCATTGATTTATTAAATAAAGTACAGCGTGCCGCGAAAATCAAGGATCTTATATATTTACAGTAATCTTAATTCGATTTAAATTAAAAAAAGGAAAAATAAATAAATAAGATAAAAATTAAAAATAAAAGTAATTTTTACGTCGTGTCGCGTTAAATAAATATTTCAAACGATCGTAAAGCGATATGTCTCGAATGGGTAGCACTACTCGGTCAGATAACGCGATTAATTAAAGATCAATTAATTATCGCGAAATCAAGAACAAATTATTCAATCGGAGAATTAAGTGCCCGTGTCCACTGTATATCACAATTAAAAAATTTATCAAGAAACCCGCCACAATAAACATGCAAAGATCGCCTGTACACCTTCGAGTTGCTTATACAGTTCAATTTGAATATTTCCATCGTAAATACACAGCGCACACCGTATAAAAGCCCGACCACGCAAGGTTTGTCAGACCGCGAGTAAGAGAAAAAGAGAGAGCGAGAGAGACAGAGAGGAAGGGGGAGGGAAGAGAGGTGGAGGAGGAGAACAAGGGAGAAAGAGGGAGAACGAAGAATTAATAAGGAAATAAGTATTTGGCGATAGCCGAGGTGTAATAATTCGCCGCGTGCGAGAAAGTTCCCGCGGGGCTCCCGCTCGCCGCGATATTTTAATGGCCTCCACGCGCGGCATGCACACCCATACGTATATATACGCGCGCACGCACACGGGCAACCGCGCGCGTATTCGATAAACGGACACGCTGCGCGCGCTGGCAAAACGACCGGTTGAAAAAATAATAATAAAAATAATAATAATAATAATAATAATAATAATAATAATAAAATAAGGCTTCGTGTGCGCGAAATAACGAAGTAACGGATAGTCCTCTCGTCGAATGAATTTACACAGAGAAGTGAATCTTTTTTTATGCGATTGCTATACGCGTGCAAACTACTGCGTCGAACTTTGCTTAGTTTTTTTCCTCGAAAAGAATAAGAGAAAAATAAACGTTGCATCTAGCACAATGTTGTAAATTAATAAGCGAATAATAAGTAGGTATATGCGAACGTCTTCCCTTCCTTTTTACTCGGTCGCTCGGGCATACTTGCGCCAAAATCCAACTGTATCCTACCGTTTGCGTACACATAATATACGCGTTTCGATCGTTCGAGCCGCGTGCGTTTATAAGCGAAGCCATTTGGGCCCGCTCGTGACGCGCGCGTTACATCGTCGATAAATCACGTGTGCTCGGTTTGAACGCGAAAAGCTAAAGAGAGAGAGAGAGAAAGAGAGAGAGAGAGAGAGAGAGAGAGAGAGAACCACGGGGACGTCACGTCCTCATTACGGGATGTTAATTGATCGCGAGTATACCGCACGACTTTCCACTCGGCGGTCGATCGGTAAACGGTATGAGCGGACGTTTTGTTATCGCAAATATCCACATATGTGCCACGTTGTCACCGCTCGGTTATTTTCCTACCGTTAAAACTTACGCGGGTCGCGTATTGGAAAAATCATATGGTATACTTATAAGCGTATGTGCTCGCGCGAACGCAAAATGGTATAAACCGTAGCATAACGCGCAATCAAAACTCAACGACTCGTTGTTAAAAGAGCAAGCGAAAGGGATAATGTAACTTGCATGTATAGAATGGGCGTTTCCTCTCTCTCTCTCTTTCTCTCTCTCTCTCTCTCTCTCTCTCTCTTTCTCACTCCTCGTATAGTTTCTCGCATTGGTGAGATGTTGGAAATGTGTACAATATCGGACATTGCGATGCAATTAACGGCGACGACACCATTATCGCTTCTAGAACGCCGGTTTCACAACTGCTCGACCATTGTGTTACCTCCGACATTTACGCGGTCGCGGATTCTCACACACGTATATACACACACACACACGCGCGCGACGCTTATAGCGCGTTAACCGTGGAGCGGGGCCAGCATCTCGCGCGAGTTTACCCGCGCTCGTGCGCCTGGCCAATGCTCATATATGCGCGCTTTGCACCGACTCGGATTTATACGAGCCGAATAGAATAGGTCCGCTTCTACGACCAATATATATATATGTGTGTGTGTGTGTGTGTGTGTGTGTGTGTGTGTGTGTGTGTGTGTGTGTGTGCACAGCGCGTCGATCAAAGTTGCGCGTAGCTCCTCCCTCCCTTTCCACAGTTATGAGAGATCGTATTCGCATATATATATATACAGAGGAATATCGGTTATTCAAATGTTTTCTTTCTCCGAGTAAGCATTTGAGAATCATGTTTAATGAACTTTTAATTTTTAGATCGCGCGTCAAAGTCGATTGTCTTTTTATTCGTTTGTATTATAATATCGGTACGAGAGATTTTGCTTTTTCTTATACTTGTATAGTCAACGAGATATAATAGTTTACTAATTAATGTTCACTCCAAGATTACCTTATTTTTTAATACCCTAATGAAAATAAATTTTAACGATTCCTGACAGAATATTTGTGCCAGTTCTCCTTTGACTATCTCTTCTCTGTTTTATTTATTTTCTTCCGCTAGAACGGGTTTCGAAATGAAATGCTATTTTATACGATGGAATACTCAGTAAATCAAATGTTGATTCTCGAAAAAGAAAAAAAATAAATAAATGAATAAATATGGAAAGTACTAGAGTGAGTTATGAAATTAAGTTATAATATAGTAAGACTAATATTTAAGGATAATGCCGATCACTCGATATGTGAAAAATATCGTATCGCATAACGACAATATTTCGACACTCGCAATCGCATAATTATTGCAAAGTTAAAGAGTATCGCGCTTTTTCTCATACCCCGTCGCGAAAAAACAAAATTCAATTTTCGCCCGGCCATCATGTACACGTATACATCTATATCGAAGCCGATAAATAGCGAGCGATCGGTAAAAGCTGGCCGACGAGTCCTGCGCGCGATCGTCGCAAGAAGTGAAATATATACGCGCGAGTCGAAGAGAACACGCCAAGTTGAGTACGAGCGACGACTTATGCCAATCGATCGTCCAATGCTCTCTTACTCTCTCTCTCTCTCTCTTTTTCTCTCTTCCTACCGTTCCTTGTTTTCCCTTCCTCGGCGCATTCAAAAAGTCGAGCGCGGAATTCCACGCCGACAAATTGCTTCGTCGTGCGCTCTTCGAATTATTAATTGTCCCATCCGTACACCTCGGCTACTTTTTCCCACTCGCTCTCTCTCTCTCTCTCTCTCTCTCTCTCTCTCTTTCGCTCGCTCATCCAGCTTATCTTACTCTCAACGATCGTCAGCAATTTATGTATCGAAAGCAGAACGCTCGCAGGGCCGCGGTAGTTTCTTCTTCGGCTCCCTCTGGTTCGTTCGCGTCCCGCGTTGATTTTCGTCGCAAATTAATTCGCGATAATTGTGTGCGAGGCTAAGCCTCCCGCTCGCGTTTATATAACGTCGGAAGTGTATGCGGCCACGACGATGATGGCTACCTGCGCTTATATATATATATATATGTGTGTGTGTGCGTGTATATATATATATATATATATATATATATATATATATATATATATATGTACGCGAGTGTGTGTATACGAGTGTAAATACGCTTCGCTTATATAGCCAGTGAGACCGCAACCGAGCGACCGCGCCGCGAACACATTTCGGTGCTCGCCGCATTATTCCCTGATTGTCGCTCGCTTTCTATCTATCTCTATGTATATCTCGCTTCGTCTACCGCCACCTCTCTTTATCTTTCTCTCTCTCACATACACACACACACACACTCTATCTCTATCCCTCTACGTAGGCGACGAAAAGAATATGCCGCGTTAATTCTGCGGTAACTCGAAACCGTACTATAGAGCTACGGTTACGTATACGTATGTTCGCTTACCTTTATTCTCGAATCCTTCTCTCACCTTTCCCTCATACGAACTCTATATATTAATCGTTCAAAGTTTTCGAGTAAACGTAGGAAGATAAAAACTTGAATTATAAATTTTTTTAATTAATAAAATTAAAAAAGAAAAAAAATATTAATCACGATAAGTGTTAAATCAAGATAAACGCGAAAAAAATTTTTTATGAATAATGATTTTTATATTTATTATCGTTTGATTTGTGAATTTTTTTAAAAATTTCACACCTCTATAACTAATATATATTCAAAATTATATAAAACAAAAATTTTTATAAATTTTATCCTACTTGTGCAATATTAACGAACGATATAAAAGAAGATTATCGATAAGCTGTTAAACAGTTGTAAATATTATAACGGCACCTGCCGTATGTTTCTTATTATTAATGATCGAAAGATATTAACCATAATTTTCAAATATATAAACAAGTGCATTATGCGCGCATTTGTAAATTCATACAATTAAATCGCAAATACTTTAATCGAAATAATGGTTTGTTAACGAGCATGAAAAATAATATTTTGTTCAAATGTATAATGCGATGATAGTTTAAAAAACCGGGAGTATAATTGAATTTATAATTAATAAACTGTCGAGAAATATTCCTTTCGCCGCGAATGTAATATAATTTCATGTAACGACTGACGAACTTGAGCAGCTACGAAGAAACATTATGTTTTTTTATTCACTTATAAATATCGCAAAATTTATGCATAAAAATCGATGCGATCATAAAATGAATAAATAAATTTTCACGCACCTTGTGTGGTCTCTCGTGGATCGTTTTTCTTTTTTTTTTTTTCTTTTTCTTTTTTTTTTTAAATATCCCGATATAAAATAATTTTCCATCGGATTAATCGAGCGTAGAAAACCGGTCCACTTTCGTAACTATACGTAACGTTGATTATTTTTAAACTTACAAAATTCATCCCAAGCCGTTTACACGGACCAAATGAATTAACTCTTCGATCTCGATTTACAAAAATAATGCCGGGCGTTAATTGTTCGATTGCTTGAAATCAGAAGCCGACCAAATTCGACGAGATTCGAAATCAGATGAGCGCTATTGTCCTGCAACGAATTCCCGCTCTAAGATACACATCTCGCATAACAATAATAGTCTTAAGTGCCAAAGCTGAAAGCTGAGAATCTCACGCGTATGTCCCCTGGTAATTTCAGACCTCGTGCCTAGTGTATCAATACCGGCGAATCTATTATACATGCTTATTTACCGCTGTTGTGACACTTATGCCTACCGATAAAATATTACCAGCGACTTGTTTACGTTATGCAGAAATATATCTTACTTATCGTAAACTTACTCAACGAATAAAAATTTTTCAATTATAGATTCTTAGTAATAGATTACCAAAAAAAAAAACAAAAAAAAATAATATCGCATAAAAATAATTCGTAACAATAACGATGGATCGTTTAATGTTTGCCGGTCGACGATGACGGATTTTCAACGTCGTCAAAGCGACAATATCTAAAGCAAATTTATTATCGCGTCCGTCAGATCTACGCTTTTACGCTCGACGCGCTGTATGCGTATGCTTTTCTAAAACGTCGAAAATCACGACAAATCGCCAAAGCGCGACGTACAATTTGCGGGAGTTTACGGCACTCTTCTTCATAACAATTGCTCGCCGGCGTCCGATTATACCTATACTGGTAAAAAGAAACTGGGTTACCGAAGCGAATTAATCGCGTTAATCGCTCGCGGCTATCTTCCCCACGGGATTTACCGTAGCGACGCAGCGACGCGCGACCTGAAAGTTCGATTATTCCCCTCCCCCCTCTCCCCCGATAATTAATTAAATTCAAACGGTTGATCGGATGGGCGCTCGCGCGTTCGGCCTCTGCACCTTCCATCAGCTGTCGATAACCGCCGTCTGCTAACCTACGCTAGAGCGGCACCGATGTTGCGGCCCTCCTGCGAAATATACCGAGGCGACAGACAGAGGGCGAGCGATAGACAGAGAGAGAGAGAGAGAGAGAGAGAGAGAGAAAGAGAGAGAGAGAAAGGGGAGAGAGAAAGAGAGAGAGAGAGAGAGAGAGAGAGAGAGAGAGAGTAAAATATCTCAGAGCCAGGAAATTGCCTCGAGATTAAGAGACGCGCAGCTCTTCTTTGATTATTGCAACTCGAGCGATCTCTTCGTATACCGAGGCGTTTTAATAAGCTGACAATTAGAGCGAGCAAAAGTCGACGGCTCCAAGCGCTCGCTCGCGCGCGCACGTCTCCGTTTACTCCGAACGACGCGCAAGGAGTAAGAAGAACGAAAGATTCCTCGACATCGACAGCGGCGTACACAACGCGGCTTGCCCTTCGCTCGTCGAGCTTCGAGTAGTTGTCTCGTAAAATTTATAAAATATCACCTCGAGAGAGAGAGAGAGAGAGAGAGAAAGAGAGTTGCTTCGGTAGCTAAGGTTTACCTTCGGAGTAGCGTATGTAGGTATGTATTCAAAAAGGTACCTCGACTCGCGCATCGTCCTGTCCTCGCGGAATTCTTTACCTCGAGAGAGAAAGGATGAGCAATTTTCGATGAGAAGACGCGCGGCGCACGGAGCTAAAAGATTATCATCGTAAAGTCTTTAGTAAAAGCAATTCTAATTTTCGGCTCGGCTTCCTTTATCATTTTATTATCGTCGTCGTCGCTTTTATAGATATCAGAGTCCCGGAGTTTCTAAAAGCTCTTAAACTTTGGTTTTATTAGCGCGCGAGAGTCCGGCGGACTCTCCTCCAAAGAGAAAAGACGAAAGAGGAAAGAAGAGAGCGAGAGAGAGAGAGAGAGAGAGAGAGAAGAGTCGGTGGCACATCTTCTCGGCCCCGTACTCAAAGTGAAAAACGTCCCGATTTCAGACTCTCAAGAGCGGCTCTCTTCTCTTTCTCTCTCTCTTTCGGTTCTCTTTCCTTGTCTTTAAACTTTCTTGTAAATTGTATTAAAATGCCCGTCTTTTACGAGCGTGTCAAACTACCTACACCGCCTCTCTTTTTCTCCTTCTCTTCCTCCTTAGTCTCTCTCTCTCTCTCTCTCTGCTCCCCTCCTTCCCGTCGTTCGTTCGAGCGGTTCGCCGTCGTCGTTCTACAGTGCGTGCCGACGTGTAACATCAACGCGTCCTTCGCGACTGCTCGCGCGCATAAGTGTACGCGCTCCCCCTTGACATTCGCGTGTCATACATGACGCTT
Source organism: Chalcis sispes (assembly GCA_949987625.1). NCBI lineage: Eukaryota > Metazoa > Arthropoda > Insecta > Hymenoptera > Chalcididae > Chalcis > Chalcis sispes. Next base: position 73,848,692 of record OX465095.1, on the reverse strand, counting down.
ACTCCTTTCTCCCCCCCCCTTCTCTCTCTTCGTGCGCGATATTGAATCCCGATTTTATGATCCCTCTCGCACTTTGCTCTCCCTCTTCTCGGTACGGTGTAAACTTTTATTCGCGAATTTGGACGAAATCGTGAAGCAGCACGAGGGAGAATATAAAGAGAAAACGGGAGTGGAAGGGGGAAATTCACGCATGTGTTTCTATATAGATACAAACGCGGGGTCGAAAAGTCAAGCGGGAAAAGCGATACTCGCGCTTTTTTGTCGCTTTCGTTCGTCTCAATCGGGGAACTGGAAGAGAACGGTTATACAACCGAGGGTAAATACATCGTATACGTATCGATGACAAAATATCGAGATTTATAAACAGCTCCGTCTGCTCCTTTTCGAATATTAAAACAATGTTGCTGCTAAAAAAGTAATTCGAAACGTCAAATTAAAGATTAAACAATAACTCGTTCGTTGACCGATTATTCAACATAATCGATCGGTTAAACGGCAATGAAAACGTATCAATTTACCGATCGTCAAATTTCCTTTTTCTTTTCTCTCTTCTTACGAGGTATAAAAAATCTCGAACGTAACGCGAACGTAAAATTTAACAATAGTCGCTAACACGGCATGGATAAAAAAAACTTAACTCCGCGTGGCACACACCGACGTTAATACATCTATTTCGGTTCGCCGTGATTGTTATTACGGTCCATCCCTTTTTTTTTCTCTCTCTCTTGGTAAGCGCGCGGCAACGACACGAAACGACTTCGAGAGTGGCTTTTACTCGTTGCTATTAGTCGCGTGTATAGACGCGGCGTCTCTTTATACGCACATCGCAAGAATCTCTCTCTCTCTCTCTCTCTCTCGTCTTGTCTTGTATTTTCTCCTTTTTTTTCTTACTCTTCTCCGTTCTTGTTCGTTTGTTTTTTTTTTACGCGCGCGTCGTAAGTTGATTTACGAGCAAAGAAACAACGTGGGCAGGTTTAGTAGCACCGATTAGATGGTTTCTTCCTACGGTAGTTTTAGGACGAGGTACTTTACGAAACTGCTGTCTCTCTTCCTCTCTTTCTCTTACGCACGTGTACGGGTTATGTGCAAGCTTGCGCTTGTGTACACGAAATGTAAAAAACGCGCGAATTGCCTGATATTAAAATATACTGTGCTTAAGTTTCTGCTAATTTTCTGTCGGCGCTCGTGCGTTTTATAAGCGCGCGGTAGATCGCAACGCGCGATAAATAATCTCCGCGCGAGTTTAACCCGCGTATCGGGAGTTTTTTTTTTTTATCGTTCAAGACGTAGTCGCGCATAAGACGTAATGAGTTTCCGAGCTTGCTTTACTTAATCTTGCGCTTCGAATTATTACGATTATACGACGTAAATGATCGTAAGGCCACGAGAATGAGTAAAAGTGAGAGAGAGAGAGAGAGAGAGAGAGAGAGAGAGGAAGAACGCAATTTTTATTTATTTATTTACGTTTATTTTCTCCTCCTTTCAGTACCAATTTTTTATTTAGTCAAAACTCTCTATGCATACCGAACGCACGCTTACTAATTGAGGAACTTACCTTGGGCTTTTATGCGTAATCGACATAAAATTTAATTAAAGAAATAGAATGTTACTTTACGTTCTCCGTATGAATTTTCATATACAAGTTTCTCAGGAATCCGAGGTATTCCATAGACACTTTTTCATTCGCGAAATATAAAAAGTAAGTGCGCCGTGAAAAATGAATTGCTTATACAAATAAAAAAAAAAAAAAAAAAATACCTACGTTACGAGATTTTTACAGATTCGCGAACGAATCGATACAACTGTTTACACGGTAATTGCACCGAGTGATCGGCCAAATCTATACCGATTAGTCCGGAAACTGGTTTTTACGAATCGTCCTCTTTATAAAAATTCGAACGAATTTTATTATTATTATTATTATTATTTTTTTTTTTTTTTTTTTTTTTTTTTTTTTTTTTTTTTTTTTCTTGAGAAAACCGATAACTCCGCCTTAAATGTTATATACACTATTTCAAAATCTTGTTTTTAAGTAAATAAAAACGTCATTTAATCTGATTATTCAACGGCGAGTCTACTTCATATTTAATATATATGTCGTTAATTTTCAAATGATATCGTATTGCTTCTGCGCCGTAATCTCGAAAAAATATTTTCCATACCGATATGCTCATGCGATATAAATGTGTAATGTAAAAGTGTAATTTAATTTTATGTATTGAAATAAAATATTAAAATGTTTAATTTTAATTTTAATAAATATTTTATTATAAACATTTTATCACTAAAAGTTCAAACGATTAAAATCAATATCTACAAATTACAAGATAATTCATGTATGTATTTACATCCGCAGTCGAAAACTTATTCCTACAAAAGCAATTTATTTCTCTAACCCCGAAATCAAATCGTAAGAAAATATATCCCTCCTAACATATTCAACGCTTTCCTTATTCCCAATTGAATAACATTCGACTTCGAATCGCGATAAAGTTCGAATCGTGGGATTCCCCCGCGATCGATGAATTATCGCAATCCGCAACTCGTACCCTCCAAGCGATTATTATACCGCGTTAAACGCTAACCCGCACTCTCTCTCTCTCTCTCTCTCTGTCTTCTTTCTGCGACGACGACATTGAGCGCCGCTATCAAACAATTAGAGCTCGGGATCTTAACGCGAATCCTCTCCCTCTTCGAGACTCTCCCGAGCCATCAAAGGGGAAAATCATCGGAAAGTACGAGATAAGACGCGCCCGTTAAAAATAAAAGAACGAGAGAAACGAGGAAATAAGGAGGATTAAAGGAAAAAGGGGTCCGGCTCTCGCTCTCGCTAACTAATATCTTCAGCGGACTGCTCTCTTCTTTATCATTATTATTATTATTATTATCAGTAACGGCCCTTTGCGCGAGAAAGGAGAGAGGGAGAGAGAGAGAGAGAGAGAGCGAGAGAGAAGCGTACTCGTTGATCTTGACGCTCGCTTGAAAGATATTACGTATATCGAGCCCTCGACGCGTTAAATTAACGCGCTTCTCTTGCTCTCCTACGATGTTAATATTAACGTACGACCGTTTTTTTGCTTTCCGCCGCGCATTACGATTTTTAAAAAAATATTTTTATTTCGTTCCATCGCTAAGAACATTAGTCTGTAAATTTCATTCGGAAACATTATAAGCAATGCGTAATTTTACTAACGTTAAAGAATTCTTTAACGCATAATGGAAGTAAAATGCCGCGCATCAAAGCGCATTAAATAGAAAATTTTCCGATATGAGAAATAGTCACTAATAGGTTGGGGTTGTTGTTGAAATTGCCGAATTAATACGTGAAATATCTCTCGAATAGTTTGAACTGTCGGTCAATTCGAACGTAATTAGCCGCGGCGCGGAATGACGGCCCGGCGGGCACGCAAAACTCAAACTGCGTTTCGGTTAAATGGCACACGCTCGCACCGAAAGAGAAAGAGAGTATCCCCAAGAGAGGGAGATGTGTATTTATATATATATATATATATATATATATACATGTACGAGGCAATGATAGGCAGGTGTTCTCTGAAAACCGGAAGCCTTTTTAGAATCTGCCGCTCGTGGAGTCAATGGGCCGACAAATTCAAACTATGACTTTTGACTGTATAATCCCCGTAGATTTGCTTTTCTTTTGGCTACTACAGCCGACAGAATAAAAGAATCGTCTCTCTCTCTCTCTCTCTTTTTCTCTCTTTAACCGAGACGAGGATCGACTCTCCGGTAAAAAGGGAGATGACAAATCCGTGAGTGAGAAAATAAGAGGTGACCGACCAAGCGGATGCGCGACTCGTTCCTTCTCTCCTCGAGCGATGTTTCTTTGAGGTCCCCGACCCTCCTTACTACTACTCTGTATAAATCTATATACACTTGGTAAGTGTGTACGTTAGTCCCTGTATCGTTGCTCTCTCTCTCTCTCTCTCTTAGCTCTTTTTTGAGTTCAGGTATATATACACACATTATCCTCGGCTTCCTAATGTGACCTTAAAATCTACTCATGAACAAGAAAAGAGAGAGAGAGAGACAGAGAAAGCTTCGAGCTGCTCGAACGTGCCGACAAATCGTCCGAACGTAAATCAAAAATTTTTAAACCGATTTGGCTTCCGTTCTATATAAATGTATGTATACATATAAATGCATATACGCTCTTCCCTCTACGATTGACTATTTTTCTCCACCACTTGGTTATTATGTTTTTTTTTCTTTTCTTTAACGTTTTGATTAATCGTTCCTCGTGTTTTTCTTAATTCTCGTTTCCGATTTTCGTATCTTTGCCATAAATCGTTGCGGAGAAAAATTTTAATCGCGATTAGTAACGCGGATTTTTCGGATGATTGATTAAATGTTGTATTATGCGCGCTCGGTTAACTCTCCGTGTATAAACATAATTGTTAAGAATTTATAATTGTAGAAAAACTGTTTAACAATAAACGTACGCGTAGCGTATTGGAATTTTGATTCGATAAGCTTTATTACTTATCTATTTTAAAGGAAAAAACATTTATTGCCGATTAAAAGTACATATAATTATGTATACGGAAACTAAACTTATATGTCGCGAGTTAAGTTAAAATGTATTTGCCATTTCGATATTTAAATGTATAAATAAATTTACCGCGTATGTAAACTGTCGATGCTTACGAAATAAAGATTTCGTAACCCGTGTGTTGAAACTAAAAGAGTAAAAGCCCATACTGCTGTCAATTGCGTGGGGATAAATATATATGGATTTGCGGTAGTTTCTAAATCTTTTGGAATATAAATTATTATTTAGTTGTTCTACATTTAATTTATGTAAAATGACAAGCGTATTTTCTCGTTTCGTACTCGAAATAACGCGTTTATAGTTTTAAAAAATGTATTAATGTACTTATCGATTGTACATTCATTGTGCAAAGATTGACGATTTCAATCGTAAAAACAATTATGAGCCGATGTTGAAGTTTTGTAATTTAATATGCTTGTGGATATTTTAAAGTTAGGAGACCCCAATTGGTTTAACGAATTGAACGAATGGAAGTATGCGAATAAATTGCAAATGAAAAAAACATTTAATTTTATAACTTTTTTTGCAAATATAATACGAATGTTATCAATATGTAAAAATGAATTTATTTAAAGTACGATTAAAATTTAATTATAGTTTTTTTTTTATAAAATATAATCAACGGGCATTGATTAATTTATATAAAAAATTATATAGATATACCCTATTTATTTTATTTCTTGCAAATTGATTTGAATTTAAATTTAAAATTAAAATTGATGACTTACAAAATTTCACTTTTATCAATCATTGCTGTCAAAAAAAATTTTAGATAATTTAAAATGTAGATTTTTAATGCTCATAAAAATAAAAAACTATTATTTGAAAGACGAATAGTCAATAATGTTTTATAATACAATTGAACATTAATCGAAAAAATTATCTAAAGTTTCTAAATTTTAAATTAAGCTATTATGGCCGAGGATTTTTATTAGAATTCCTTTTGTTTTTTTTTTTTTTTTTATTTTTTTTTAATTTTCGTTTATAAAATGAACTCGCGGCAAAACTCAGGTATTAGATTTATTCGCGAAAATAAAATTTCAATTTCTTTCAAAGACATTCCCCATTATGCACCGTAGGAGTCATAAAAACCCACAACACAAACCTCAAAAGGGAGAGAGAGTGAGAGAGAAAAAAAAAAAAGGAAAACTCGCCTCGCGCACGAGTGGATTATTTTAAAGGCTACGAATCATGAGACCACATGCGGGGTTGCGTAGTCGCGTGCAGTTTTTATACATATGTATGTATATATAGATTTATGAATGTGTGTGTGTAGGAGGGGTGGGGGGAGGGGTATATTGCTTACAAACATCTATATACACAATATCGTGGAATCGTCCGAGTGCACCGGTTATACGCGATGGCCGCCAGCCGAGTGTGAATTCCGGCGCGCTACGCCGCCCTCGGACAAAACGTTATCTCTCTCTCTCTCTCTTTCTTTCTCGCTCTCGGAGAAGATACCATTGTACCGTGCACACTTACGCATATACATCATCGTGAGCATTGGGCTCCGTTGTATAATCGCGCGAAGACGAAGCGAAAAGGGTAAGCACTGGATGATAATACGCGCTTCGGATACTGTTACCTATTCCTCTATCTTGAAAGGTTAAACGTCGGCTTTCGTGTTGTCGTAAGCGTTGTGTTTGTGTATACCATTGTAATGCGCATAAATAAGGGCAACATGAGCGCGTCTCGTGTATCCTTTTTACACGCGTATGCGTTTTTTAAAGAGATTTTATTTTATAACGGAACGGTTTTACAGAAAATACTGTGGGTAATTTAAAAAAAAAAAAAAAAAAAAAAAACAGGAAAAACGAAGAAAAAAAGATGGAATCCAATTGATGCAATCTATTTAATCAATTGAGAACAAAATAAATATAATCATATTTTTTTGGAAACGTAAAACATTTATATAAAATTTTTTTGTTTTTTTCCCTTTTTTTTTATTATTTACATCAATCGAGGCTCGACGGTAATATAGACGATGCGTTTTAAAATACGAAAACGCGCGCAACGTAAAATCATTTAAAATGCAAAGCGCGGAGGACGCTTTTGCCATACGATGCGACGATTTAAAATGTTTTTTTAACAAGATTAAATTAAACACGACTATTATAAACACAACTGGCCGAACGAACCTCGATCAATTTCAACGATCCGGCCAATCCATTAGCCGTTACAAAAACTAATAACCATCCGATAAACTAGCTCTCGTCTCGGCCAATAAAATATCCTTCTTTTTCCACGCTACAGCTCGTCAATTAGAAATAAGGAAGGGAATGAAAAAAAAAAAAAAAAAAAAAAAAAAAAAAGGCGAAAGAAAGAAAGGAACAAGTTAGGGCATCGAGAAACTGCCAGCTGTATGTACACATATACATATATATATATATATATATAGAGTTGTATATCTGTATAAGCATACATGTACGCACTTGGCAAAGTATCGCAAACGCGACTAGCCTGACGCACGATGGATCCTCGTTTCTGTCTCACTCTCTCTCTCTCTCTCTCTCTCTCTCTCTCTCTCTCTTTTTCTCTCGGCGTTGACATCTGTATTAGCGCGATTAGGCACAGTTCCGTGCGTCAACGAAGGGAGAGTGCAACAGAGAGAAAGAGAGTAAAAGCCTTGTAATACACACAAAGATCGCGCGTTAAATGAAGCGGCGACAGCGGTCGTTATACTCGGAACAACAACCGCTGCCCTTCCTGCTCTTGCTAATATATACATTTTGTGAAAATTATGGTTAATTCCCTTTTTTACCTATCCATCCCCCCTCCCCTCCTCTTCATCTTATTATATTGCTTTCCTTTATCTCTCTCTCTCTTTCTCTTTCTCTCTTTTCACGCGCACGTCACACAATATACGTAAGCGCATAAAGGATCATTGTGGGTATAGTACGGCTTAGCAATCTCTCTCTCTCTCTCTCTCTCTCTCTCTCTTTCTCTTACTCGGAGCTGTTTCTGGGGCCGAAACATCCGGGCACACTAACGCGCGTATATATACACATACATATATATATGTATACGTGAATGTCGGAAGGACAAAATGCGCGCAGGATTGCTTCTGTGTCGGTGCGTCGGTGTGCCATTCAGTGACCGGAGCGTACGTGCGAGTTAGTTCACTAATCTGTAGGCAGGACCATTTTCAAAAGGAGAAAGAGAAAGAGAGAGGGAGCGAGATGGAGCTCTTTATGGCGACGTCAGAAGTCAGCGAGTCAAGTCAATCGGTGATCCTCGTTTACGGATATAATCAGGGGTTCGTCATTTCACGCACAGGCTGTATCACTGCGCGAGCGCGCGCCACTCATAATGCTCGAGTTATCTCGATGACGCGTCAGCGCGTACTCCACTCGCACGCTCACGCTTCGAAATACGCGTTTTTCCTTCTACATTTTTTCTTTATTTATTTTTCAGTTGGATAAACGTTTTGCGCGCGGGGAAAACGCTTTTATTTCTTTTCTTTTTGTTTATCAAGTCGTTCGTCTTATTATTTTTCTCAATTTATTATTTTCGCTGTAAAAGTTGTCGTCACTCATCCCGAAGATATTTTTCATAACACGGTGTAATTGGAGATGTTCCCTATAAAGCACCAACAGGCTGTCGAGTTTAACAGCGCAACAACAATAACGAAATATCAAGTATTTTGTGCGCAATAAATGGCCTGAAATTTTTATAGCGACTTTTGTGATTGATGAGCTTTTGCTTTTCATTCGGTAGCTCTTTCATTCTCTCATTCTCTCTCACTTTGTTATCGGTAAAAAAATTTTTACGTCATTCGTGCCTATTCAAGATGTGAGCCGGTGTAAATTTTCTACGCAAAATTTGTAAAAAAAAAAAAATACTTATAAATTGAAAAAGTTATTGAAAGGCAGTATTGTAAAAAAAGTCAATGCTTGTAAATAAATTCTATACCGGTTTTGAAATTTTCACTAACTCATTCGTCATATTTATTCTTACAATGTCTTAATATTTATGAAAAATTTGATCGCGATCTTCGTTTTAGAACAAATAATAGCTTTTTTGCAATATAAAACTAGACGAAATAGAACTATAACTGTATAATAACTAGTAATAATAGTATATTCTAATAATAACAATGAAATACGTAAATTGCTGAGATTACGCATAAAATCAACGGATCATAAATTATCATAGGTTAACGGACAAAAAACTTGTCGACCAAAACCGATCTCTTACATCCTCATATTCTTAAAATATTAACAGACATCTAATGACGATACTTTCTCGCGTAAAACGATCGTCGCACGCTGCGCCGTAACGTTCACCCCAACGCTCTAACCATATTACGGTGCAGTCACGCAAGCGAGCAAGACAGAGACAGAAAAGTGAGTGAAAGAGCGAGAGCGGCGAGGAAAAGAACTAAAGCAAACGCTCAAACGACGACTCAGGGGATGATTCAGGCGACTAAAGTAGGGTGAGATCTCTCTCTCTCTCTCTCTCGCTCTCTAGCTAGCCGATACAATAATACATCCTTCTCTCTCTTTCTCTCCCCTCCTCTCAAAAGAATACGACTTTAGGGAGAGACACGCACCGGGGCTATACGGGCCAGCCCCGACACGGAGAAGACATCGCGGCTCAGTTTGATTTTGAATTTGGATGGCGCCGCGCCTCGACTCGTGCGTATACGCTTACGTTTTGCCGAGTTCATCTCGCGCGGCGTAGTTGTTTTTCGTTTACATTAATATTTTACCATCGTGTGAACGATGTCGATGTATCAGCATCATCATCGTCATCCTGGAGTTACTCCGCTGAACGCCGCGTTATTCTGGAGCCTCGCGGCATTCGGTAAACAGCTCGGCAATGAGGCTAACCCGATTACCGCACCGTTTAACGGCCCTTACGAAGGTACGATGGTCTTTTAAATTTTTTAATAAATGTACAAGCATCGTTTTGACTTATAGACGCGCGTCTATTAGATCGAGTGCGTAATTCGTCGACCGGTTTTTCAAGCCAATTCGAGTTTGTGTTAATAAGTCGAAGAGTTTTATTCCACCATTGGTCTTTCTCATACAGTGACGTAATCAAAGATGCGCATACATTCAAAGTATAAGAGATAGTTTTATTTTCCAAAGCGCGCGTCAGCAAAATCGCGAAAAAAGACTTAGTCGTGAGAGAAGCAGCACAACAGCAGCGCGTCGGCTAATTTATATGAAGAAAATAAAAAAAAAAAAAATAAAAAAAAAAAAAACGTAGAATAAGACGTAGGAAGTAAAGTCTACATCTTTTTCTCTTTCTCGTTTTCTCGCGGTATTTACGAGGGATATTGCGGCGCGAGCGCGTTACAGAGTCCGGCCGCGCGCGTATGTGTACACGTGGGGTGTATTCGGGGGTCGGCCAATCAAAGAGACCGACTTTACGGCCCCGTCGTATAACGTTTATAACTCTAAAAATCTGACATCTATATAACAGAAAGAGAGAGAAAGAAGCGCGAGTCGTCGCAGCCAGTGGCCGATACGGCGACTTAACTTCTCTCTCTCTCTCTTTATTTTTACCTCGAAAGAAAATGACGAAGCGAACGGCGAACGCGCGCGTACACGTCGGAAACTAAGGAAGAAGATAGAGTAAGAAAGAGAGAGAGAGAGAGAGAGAGAGAGAAAGAAAGACAGAGAGAAGAAAAAAAAAATAAATAAATAAATAAAAACGAAGAAGCCACCGCTGGCCAGGGTAACCCCGCGGCGCGACAACACGCCGCTCGCCGCTTGACTCCTCGATCACATATGCGAGGTAAACGCGCTTCGCGTCGCGCCATCCGGCCTGTTGCGCTCGCGCGGATTGCGCGATATATGGACGGACGCCGCGATCTCGCCGCGTTATATTACCACGATGTTATATATAAGCACGAAGTCGTTCGGCCCGCGACGATACGGATAACGTTGGTTAATGCACTTTAACGCGCTTGTCGGCAATCCTACGAAAAATACGAATATTTATTATAATCTTTCGGGCGCGCAGTTATTAACCCAGAGCGCTGCCGCTGCGTTATTAAATAAAGTTGTTAGGAATATGTGAGAGAGACGTTTTGTTTCTTTTTTTTTTTTTTTTTTAAATAGTGAGCGATTTTACGTTTTTCTTTTCACGATACTTGCTTATTTTTATCGTTTTAAATAAACGCCGTTATTAAAAAAATTACGCGTTGAGCAAAGCGTACGCGCGGTAAAATGAAATCGAATTATAATAAATTTATTCGCGTTTATTCGTACATAGGTATATTAGTTTATATTTTTGCAGTGGAATGTAAAAAAACAAAAAAAAAAAAAAAAAAAGTTCATTTGTAAGCGATAAACGGTATACGAGAAATATATTTAATTAGCGGCATGAAAAATGCGCAACATTACAGAGTAGCATATTTACTAAAGTTATAAAGAGGTGTTTCCTCTCGAAGCTGGCGAAACACAGCGGGAGAGAGAAAGAGGCTGTAATAACGCGAGCATAAATTTTATATTTCAATAAATTATTAATATATCTTTATTAAATACACGACGAAAATATTTACCGATCTATTCTTGATGTACTTCATTCTTTAAATGAATGCGTATACATGAATTATAAAAAATGCTTATGCGTACCGAACGCTTTGCATTTTCTTATAAGTCTCGTACAATTTATTTTTTTATGGATAAAATAAAATAATTGTTATTCTTACAATAACGGTGCCGGTCGAGTAAATTAATAATTTCATAACGAATTAATTTTATTACACTACCATAACGGTATTAGAAATATTTTCTCTCTCTCTCTCTCTCTCTCACACACACACACACACACACACAAACATTTCATAAGATCGTAATATATATATTTCAAAGTATTTAAAACGGTATCGCATCATAATTATCAATGCAATTGAATTTTAAAATTTATTAAAAACGTTCTTTTCTATACTCATACTGATTCACCAATGCAAAAAAAAATCCATTAATCGTAGCTCAACTTTGTATACACTGCGCGCATACTCGTATTCTCGCGAAATCTAAATTCCGTTTGATTGTAATTTAATAGCGTATAGAGTCGAAGTGGGCCGTTCTTTTTCTCGATTCGAGCACTCCATTCTCTTCTTCGAATGGTGTATAACGATAAGTCCGAAAGGCACCTTGTAAACCCGGACTCTCTCTTTCTCTCTCTCTCTTATCTTCGGGCTCCGTTGACCGAGGAGTGAAATTTATCGAAATCGCATCTCATTCCGGTTAATTACCGCCGTCGCGCTCTCCTCTATCTCGACAATAACAATTATCGGCGCCGAGATCCCGTATACGTGCTGCAAGTATAGAAACTCCTTGGCTCTCTTTCGTGTGGAAAGAAATGAGAGAAAAAAAATAACGATTTACGGTCAAAGAAAAGTGAGAGAGAGAGAGAGAGAAAGAGTTAGAATGTGTGCGGGCGTCCGTGTCTCTGGTAAAGCGAGTCGCTGTACGCGTCGTCTCCCTTTCTTGCGTGTATGATCAAGACCGAAAAGTTTAATTAATATTCGCGGTGTGCTCGTTTAATAAGCCTTTCCACGGCGCGTTGCTTTTGCTCGACGCGTGCATCCACGCGCGCGTTGCCCTTTCTCTCTCTCTCTCTCTCTCTCTCTCTCTCTCTCTCTCTCTTTCTCTCTCTCTCTACCCCCCCTTTCCAGCATTCCGTAGCATATAACCCCTCCACCCCCATCGCACATTGCACAGTCAAGGCGCGTAATATCACAATTATAACTAGCGCAGCTCGACTGCCCGTCTCTCGACTCGTCTGCCAAAACGTCCTCACGCTTCAGCGATATCAAAGAACGAACCTCGAGCTATAATTCGCTCTCTCTCTCTCTGTCGCCGTTACTCTCGAACGGTCAGTCGGACTCTGTGTACGCGCGCGGGCTACGTTTCTCTAACGATCGTTTGTTTGTAAGCTACCGAGAGCTAACCGTATACATGCATGCGAGCAGCATAATTATCCCTTACGATCGTCATCGGTACTCTCCAGCGAACTAATTGCTTTGAGGGGTATATGCGCTTGCTTTGTTTTCACTGCACACACGTAGTTCGCGTATACGGTGCGTGTGAATTTTTTCATTTTTTTTGTTTTTGTTTTTGTTTGTTTGTTTTTTTTTTTCTTTTTCTTTTTCTTTTTCTTTATCTATTTCGCTTTTGGTTTCGCTTTTCATTCTCGCTTTTTATATAACACGTCGACGGTGTTGTACACCTTTCGTTATTCCGTAATTGTTTCGTTTCTTTATCGCTTTCATCTTTCGTTTCTTTGCGCGCGCCGTGTATATCGCTATCGCTCGTACGGTGTTCGCCGGCTGTTCGAGCCCGAGCGCACGCGCGCGTGCGTGTTACCGAGCGCCGCATTCCCCGCTGGCAATTATTTATTAAAACGTATTTATTATCGAGAGGTTGGTAAGTACGCGGTAGCCGCCGTATTTATTAGAGTGATAAAGCCTCGGGACATTGGCTTTCTCTTTCTCTCCCGTTTCAAACTCCAATTATCCACGCCGCGTGCTTATACGCGCCGAAAACTAAATAAACTACGAAATAACGAACGCGAGACTGAGACTGAAAAAGAGAGAAAGAAAGAGAAAGCCGGAGGGGGCAAGAAAGGAGAGTAAAGTTAAAATGATGAGAGACAAAAAAAAATGATAATAT